>CM059187.1:60356671-60781902 GCA_030323885.1 Branchipolynoe longqiensis | reverse complement strand
CATTGTATCACCCACATATTGCGATGACGCTCTGGAATAGACTTCGTCCCTGACTTCGTTATTGCTTATGTACATTGCAAAGGCGTCGGCCATTAAGCCCCGTATCGCGCAATAACTGTTCATTCACACTATCAAAGACAACCACACATATATAAAGGGGGGGGGGGGGGTGTGCGCGGCTCGCTTGTAGCCATTGCTTGAAGCTCAATCTCAATCAGGCTCAAAATAGGACTAAATGTATCAAGCGCGCATTCCTTACACGCGGTATGCGGCATGCGGCACGCGGCATGCGGCATGCGGCGTGCAGCGTGCGGCATGCGGCGTGCAGCGTGCTTACTGGATGGGTCCTTTCACCCACACCCACACCCACACCCACACCCACACAGAGTGTCAGGTTTCCTCACCACTGTTCTCTATGGCAAACGCAGCAGCATTCGCATTCGCATGCCGCACCGATCGCTACATGGATCGATTCAGTATTCGCATGCTGCATGCCGCATACCGTGTGTAAGGAATGTAGCCCATAGGCTTCAAGGCGTTTCGATTTTTTGTCGAATTCGCATTGGCATACCGCATACCGCATACCGCATACTGCGTGTAAGGAATGTACCCTTTAGGTCTTTGAGAACCAGCCAGAATATTAGATCACTAACCAAATATGTATATATTTATATACATCAAATTGTTGATAAATTTAGATATATAAACATAGCTTCAGTACAGTAATGGGAGAAATATAAGGTCGTGGGTTGGGTAGTTTAATCTCTGGCAACGTACTAAAGGACGTTGCCATGACAAAAAGAAAAAAATCCTCCAATGTGACTGACAGTGACACTCGTCAACATCCTGCGGAGGTGAGGCGGGCCAAAAGTGGCGCTACTGGCACAGTGTTGAGTTTTACAGAGTATAACAATATATACAAAATTTGCTTATGTATCCCTATGCTCGCATAATACGTTATACATCACATGCATATATTTATGTAGGTATGTGTAGATTTAGATATATATAATATATACATATTTTGTTCGTGATCTAATGTTGAGGCTGGTTCTCAATAAAAACCTGATATTTATGAAAGTCCTATTTTTGAGCCTCAGACAAGGAACGGCTACATGCGAGCCGCTACCTACTGCGCCCCCTCCCCCAACCCCCAACCCCCAACCCCGTACACCCTATTCCACTCCACCTCAACGCTGAAGGTAGTTGATTGTTGGAGTTTTATGTGCTGGCAAACATCTAAGGTCATATCAGGACGGGTACAAACTTATGACAGTGCACTGCTGCCCCACTTGGAAATCAGGCTGTCAGCACACTGACCCGATATCCCACTCAGTCACAATATCCTGACACAGAGCTAACCAGTCCTTGCCCTATCCTATTAATGCCGAGCGCCAGGCTAGGAAGCGACAAGTATCAATGTTACATATAACTGCGGTGGTCTAATCGGGAGCTCGGTTCCCGGTGGAGTCAAATCAATGACTTTAAATACTATATATATTATGGATGTTGTATATTATATATACATGTAATGACCCCACACCCACAACCGCATTCACACCCACACCCACACCCACACCCACACCCACACCCATACCCACACCCACACACCCACCCACACACACACCCACACCCACACCCACACCCACACTCACACCCACACCCACACCCACACACACACCCACACCCACACACCCACACACACCCACACACACACACCCACACACACACCCACACCCATACCCACACCCACACCCACCCCACACCCACACCCACACCCACAACCACACCCACACCCACACCCACCCCCACACCCACACCCACACCCACACCCACACCCACACCCACACCCACACCCACACCCCTCCCACCCCTACCTCGTCGCTGGGCGTTTTGGCGCAGGCGCGCTGCATCCGGCGCTTATTACCCCGCAAGGGGGCGCAATTTGCAGTAAAACGCAATCATCCAGAAGCGGCAGTAAGCGTCACTTGCGAGGAGGCGAGCAATATGCGACGATCAGAGATGCAACACGAATCATGGCCGATGAGCTCACGCCACGTGCTGATTGTGTGTGCCGGACGTAGTGAGTGTGTGTGTGTGTGTGGCTGTGTGTGTGTGTGCGTGCACGCGCGTGTACGACTGTTGTTGTTTGGTTGCTTGTTTGAGGTTTATGGCCAGGCAACATCTATGGTCATCTCAGGACAGGACCGGTGCCGACTTGTGACAGTGCGCACGCATGACGACTTTTATAGTGTTACCTCACTGGGAGACAAGGTCATGGACACCATGACGTGGGCCACATTCAGGGTGCGCCTTGCAGGCATTTCGGAGAAATTCCTGACGTCATGCTAGTCTGAATCACTTTAGCTAATGGTCGCCTCGAAAATGGCCGCCCCCATACGGGGCAGCCATTGCAATTGAAAAGAAAAGCTCTGATTGGCTGAAACTGCTGAATACGGCAGCCATTTTCGAGGTGCTTTTTGCCTCCAGTCTGAAAAGCGAGACGTCTCCCAGATGACTCGGAGGCATAGGCTGAACAGAAATAAGCCAAAAGGCGTCTAGGAGACGTCTCGGAGTCATCTCGGACGCATACCCTGAACGTGACCCTGATATCCCACTCAGTCACATTACCCTGACACTGAGCTAACCAGTCCTTGCCCTATCCTAATACAGTATAACCCCATTAAACCAAGCTCCGTTAAACCAAACGATCGATTAATCCAAACTCTTTTCGGCGAGCCGGCAAAATACTGCCATTTATCATATAAAAAAGTTGATTAATCCAAAGTCAGCTAATCCAAATTATCGTTAATCCAAACAAAATGTATGATCATATTCAGACTGAATGTACATAAAATAAGACAATCCCACTTTATTTCAGAGGCACGACAAAAACAAATCCATGAAATTATTTAACTTTGATTAGATACGCATCCATGTGTCTGCACTCACACAGTGCACATCTATTGGGACATATACGGTATGTATATATGCATATATATACATACAGTAAAGCTTCTCTAACTGAGCTTCTCCACAGATTGCCCACTCCCCTATATCGATTGCTTTATTTGGGTCCAAAACGATCACCCACACAATACAATTGTAACGATAAAAAAAACTCCTTAAACCGCCCTCCTCCCTGAATGGACTATTTATAGTCGGTCCCATGGTCGGTCGATTTAGGGAGGTTTTTCTGTTTGTATATATATATATATATATATATATATATATATATATCTGCTTAAATCCACAGGTATGTATATATGCATACAGCCAGTACTTCAAATGCGTCGGCCGGAAGCAGGAATGCAATTTTCGGCAGGTGGTACCAATGCCTTCATGGGGTATGAATATGTTGGTGTGTAATACATTTGCAAAGACCGATCGGCTTCAAATATTTATATTCGCATAATGGATTATACAGCACATGGACCATATCGGTCAACAGCATCCTGGATCCCCATTGTCCAGGCAGCGGGAAGCACTTCCGGGTCAAACAATTAGCATATCTAGCTTGAGTCATTGTGAGCAGTTCCTGGCCTTTATTTTAGCACATACTTTCCTAATAAGGGGATGTTCATTGATAATTGAAGCAGCGTACAAAAAAATACATTAATGGTTAGAATTTAACATAAGTCAGGAAGTGTATACAAGTGGCGCAGAGTGACAGTTGGCTCACGGTATAGAGAAGGCAGGGAGGAGAGAATGCCCACTCCACAGTGAATAAATAACATGGAAGCGAACGAAGGCCATTCAGGCCGAAATGAAATCATGACTTCCATATATATGAGCTGAAGCTGCCATCATTCCGATAGGCAAATCCATTTATTCACATAAATTGATGTATCCCCTATATATACTGTATCACCCAATCTGAAATGGATACAATTTAACTGGAAAGCACAACAGGAAATTCAATTTGACAGAAAACAACTCAAAATGAATTTGTCAGTTTTGCGCCTGAATTATATATAGCTTTGCATTCTATACAGCATGATAACAGATTATAGGGCATATACATAAGCAATAGAGAGAGATTAAAGTTGCATGGTCCGACGAAATATATATGTTTCAAAACCAAAACACTACATTTGATTATATATACCCAGCTTAGATATTAGTGCATTAACTAGTGATTTGGGACAGCATACACAGAATAATCAGTGAATTTACTACCTCATTCCTGGGGACACCTACTTTAAGAAAGCCATCAGAGAGGGAACCCATTAACCAATTAGGTCACTCTCATGACCTGCTTAGTATTGCCCTCATTACCAATAGCATATATATGGCATTAGTCAGGTTCCAGGACACATAGTGGAAGTTTGATGGTATAAGATAAGTCTTACCAGTTGGATGAACCTGACTTAGCCAGTGGAAAATAGTAAGAGACCAGACTACGTAAAAATTAGTAGGTCAGCTCAAATCACGTGGCCATTGCGAGATGACCATCTGTGTCATACTCATAGCCATAGAACTTTTGGCAAGGTTGTCGACAGTATTTTGGGTTCTTTGGGCTCAAATTGCTCCAAAATTAGCCCTTTTTCTTCAAAGTTACTCGATACTAGTAACTATTAGGTTATAATGGTCAACCTGAACTCTTTATCTCAAAAATAATAAAACAATTCAAACACCATCGGACCATGCAGATTTAATGCATTCACTATCTATTCGATTACACCGAGAAAAATTAAATAAGTAAATTCTCTCAACTCTCAACATTTGGCTTCCAAAGATTGAAAAATTGGGGCTTCAGACCATACTCTTTCTGCGACACTGGTTCTAAGCGTTTATTGAGCGATATTTGCAGCGATCGTATCTGATCACTGGTTTCCTTTCTCGTTGTGTCGGCTAATAGGTGGTTTCCACCACCAACCTACCCTCTGGTGATAGTGGAAGAAGAGATGTTTCAGGTGAAAGTTCACTATGCGGTCTGCAAAGTAGAAAAAGGCCTTATTGAGGATTTCCGCCATCAACCCACCTGCTCATGACAGCTGAAGAACTAATGTTGTAAGTAGCCGTTTACTGTGCAGGTTACTATGAGATACACTTCATCGACAATTTCCCCCACCAACCTCTCCTCTGATGCGCATACAAAAAGATCTATTAGAAAATTAATATTGTCTCCCACGGCAAAAATTAATTTTCCATCCTTTTACTTCAATTCCAATAGCTCCAAAGTTAGCCACTTAAAATCAAAAGTTACTTCAAACTAAAGCAAGATATTTATCTAAGAGAAATGGCAGAAACTGAAAATCATCGAACTACGCGACTTTAAAGTTGTCTCCTAGTATTAGTAATAATAAGAAAGGAAAGACCAATGCACAACCACATAAAAGTCTTGGTATGATTAATATTGTTATTTCAGCTGACTTGAGCTAGCTGCTGATGACAAAATCAGACTACATACATAAATAGTTGTATTATCACATGGCTCGGAAGACCAGTGCCACGGCGCTGACAAAAGGCTTTATTCAATAAATAAACTATATTTACCCCAAAAAGAGAAAGTAAATCACATCATACTAGCAGCTACTGCTATTATTCAATTAACTTGTCCACGCTGCCTCAACACACGCAGAGAAATTAGTCAATAGCACTCTAAAAAAAATGCTTTAACACAAACAAAACTAATGAGTTTGGAACGGGTGAACGCAGGCACATGCATGCATTCATTAATAGCGCGTTGGTACCGGCGAGTGACTGCTTCCTAATTGGTCACACGCCATTAGGCTGGTAGCCATCGCCGGCAGCTGAGTCCATCACTGTAACCAGCGGCGGGTATATACTAATTACATGTCGCTTATGGCCGGCCTGATGAATGCCGGGACATAGTGGTGGGGTATCTGCGGCGCGTAGGGACTGTAACACTACGACGTATGGCCTTAGCGTATGCCGACGTATGTGATTTTCGACCAACACATCGGCGTACGGCGTCATATGTTACGTATATGTTGGGCATAAGTCGGGTATGCTCAGGATACGGCATCATAGGTCATCATAGGTCGGCGTAGGTCGAGCCGCTAACAAATGTTTGTGCATGTTCAAAATTGTCAATGTATGTCACCGTATGCCTCATATGTTTCTCATACGCTTGGTGTACATTCGGCATATGTCGGCATACACAGACGTTAGGGGTAGGTCGGGATAGGTTGGAACACATTAGCCATACGTTCAGCCTGTTGGGAATGTGCAGTCTGTGTACTTCCAACGGATGCATAACGTACTCCAAATATACTTTGAACGTATGCCTGCCGTATTTGCAGCATACTTAACATATGCGCCATACTTCTAGTGATGGAGTAACATGTTACATACTTTATTCCATTGCACATGAACGCTCTCAATAGGTCAGAGATACGTTCTGCATACGTTATGTACGTTGTGTGTACACCCATTTTTATCCCTTTCAGTGCAAAAAGTTTGGTGTATGCTGACCTATTTTGATTTGAATTTATTTCAACAAGTTACGCACATGCCGGTGCTATATGTCATAGTGTGACAGGGCCTTTATGCTGCGTTTTCATCCATCAATCACCTGCCAGTGGATTATACAGGCCTCTGCAATTAACTGTGATAATGCCATCCCCCTAGCGGTGTGGTTATTGCACTTGCAGCAATAACGGTTGTCATTATGGATGCGAAGTAAAATGAAAATAGAATTAGCATTGATATATTAATTTTATTGTAAGCCCATTATTTACTACGTTCGGAAGTACCATGTGTCAAACTAAAAGGCACGTGGTTTGTATCTTCGGTCAGCTGACCGTACTGGGTGGCCCAATCAGGAAGATGGTTGGTTGCTTGTTGGGGTTTTACGTTGGCAACATTTAATGCCACATGAGAACGGGTACTGACTTGTGACAGTGCACATTTATGGCGATGTATAGTGCTGGGAAACCGGGAAATCAAGCCACTGGCACTATGATCCGATATCCCTCACAGGCATATTATCCTGTGACTAGTGTGAGTGATCTAAAGGGGCTGTCACATTAGGGTTTTTTGCGGGAGCGTATGGCGGCATAGGCGCGTTACGTCATATACGTCGGCATACGCTGTATACGCTACTCATACGCTACTCATACGCTACTCATACGCTGCCAGATGCCGCCAGATGCCGGCTTATGAGGCATACGCCGCCATACGCTTTCATAAATCCGTCCGTCCACATTTTTTTGTGCATGCTCAAAAAATCTCGACCTATGAGAGCGTATGGCCCATACGCTACTCATACGCCGACATACGCTCCTCATACGCCGGCATACGCTCCTCATACGCTAGGGGTACGCCGGCATAGGTTTTTCATATGCTCAACTTGTGTCACCGGCGTATCTCTAGCGTATCTCTAGCGTATGTAGCGTACGCATAACCTACGAGTTACGTATGGGAGCGTACTCCTAGTGTATGCACAGCGTATGCACAGCGTATGCACGCTACTCATATGCAAATACGCTATGCATACGCTACTCGTATGCTACTCGTACGCTACTCGTACGCTACTCGTACGCTCCACATGCCAATCAAAACTGTCAAAAAATGTCACAGCACGCTCCCACACGCTCCTCATACGCTCCTCATACGTTCCTCAGAGGTACGACATACGCTCAAAACCAGCCAAAAGGTCACCAAATGTCATCATAGGCCGGCACGCGCAGGACCTACGTAGGTTTTCAATACGCTTCCGCCATACGCCATAATGTGACAGGGCCATAACCAGTCCTTGCCCTACCCTAATAAGGTCAAGCGCTAGGCTAGGAAGTGACATGCTTACACATGCTTTTCTGCTCAAGGGGGAACCTCCCCCTGAATGTATTGGGTGTCAGTCCCCGCTGACACTCAAACACATTTGACTAAGTTGCATTGATTTTTTGGCCCTGCGCCAATGGTTCTACACTGCAGACAGTATGCATGACCTTTTTACTAAGGTAAAACAGGAAAACATTTTAGCCTTTTTGAGGGCAGCTGGACTGTACCACCTCATATAGTTTACTAAATAGATTCTTTTTTTATTTTTATTTTTTTTATTGAGGCTGTATTTATTCTGTCCATAGCATGTAAGCCTGGGTACCCAGGCTTGTTTTCAATGCTGGCCAGCTGGAGGTGGCCAGCATTGAAAACTGTTGTCTTACCAAACAGTAGCTGCTGATAAGTTATTTGATTGTCTGCATTTCAGTAGCAGATAGATAGTCTGTTGGTACGTTTAGTAGTCTATGTTGTTTTTTGTGGGCCCTCTTGGCATTGTATTTTTGTTCTATTCTTATTACTATGTTAGTTGTTTTCTTAAGGTTCTATGTTAGTGTTTTGGGGTTTTCTTGGGAAGAGTTTTCCGCTTTTTTCTACTTAATTCTATACTAGCCTATTTTATTTACATGTCCATAGGCTTGTACGTAATAGGTGGTTGAGTTATGTTTGTTTGAAATTGATTTGATTTATATCAATGATTCTATCAATTATTAATAAAACTTTTCTTTTTCTATGGGAATTTGTTTCCCTTGACCACAAATATATGATTGTGAGCTTTCTAATTTAATGTGTGTCTATTGGCACATAATTGATTGTCCACTTTTACACGTAAAAGCAATGGTTTGAACAAAAAACAAACATTTCTCGCCGTGAATATGGCCTATGCTGCCAACACGGCGTAAAGCAACCACCAATCAATCAATCAATCAGGAAGTGACAAATATCAATTTTATAAGTCACTGGTTTGACTCGACCGGGAACCGAACTCCCGACCTTTCGCACGCGAGGCCCGCGCTCTACCGATTCGGCCACCGCGCCCGGTGAATCAGGAAGAAAGCTGGCTTCGCTATGGGTTCAAATCCCAGCCGAGTCAAACCAATGACTTAGACAATTTATGATTGTCACTAGCCTGCCTGGGGCTCGGCATTACTAGGAGTAGGATACAGCAAAGACTGGTTAGATCAGGATCAGGATAATGTTGCTGAGTTGGAGATCGGATCATGGTTCTGGTGGCTTGATCTTCCAGTGAGGCAGCACTATAAAGTATGCATTGTCACAACTTGATGGCCATCCGGATATGACCTTACAAGTTGGTAGGATGCAAAGCACCCCCAAAGGACAAATTGGGTAGCTTAACGAATACTGCACTAACACAGTGTCTGCAGTATTGGTAGTCATAGTTACCAAATTGGTAGTCATAGTTACCATAGTCACATATATTTAATATTAATTGATGGTTGGTTGGTTATTGGAGTTTTACCTCCTGGCAACATCTGAAGTCATATCAGGACGGGTACCAACTTGTGACAGTGCAAACTCATAATTACTTTTATAGTACTACCCCACTGGGAGACCAGGCTGCCAGCACCGTGACCTGATATCCCACTCAGTCACATTATCCTGACATTGAACCAGCCAGTCCTTGTCCTATCCTAATGCCGAGCTTCCTGGCGAGGAAGCAACAAGTATCAATTTTTAACTCATTTGTTTGACTCGACATCGGGTGATATTAACCGGAATTATCACACAAAATAATTAGAAAGCATCACACGCACACACCACATGCGGGTGGGAGTGGCCGGTCCGATTCCGTTTGGCACATCATGGGATTCCAATCCTGGTGTGGCGTTTTCAGCGCCTGGTCATGCTCAGCGGCCTGTCGTGGCTTCTGCGCATGCGCGGATTTTCGCACGTTGCGGCGAGCACTGCTATTTGTTTTGTTTACTGCTACGTTGTTAGCTGCTACGTTAATATCGCTTGGAATTTAAGGTTAATTTAATTAAATTTCATTATTTGAGTATGTAATTCTGTTAAATAACACTGCCGGGCACCAGCTGAGCTTCTAGCCGGCGAGGCCACGGGTGTTTTGCATATGTCTTAAAATCAGCGCATGCGCAGAAGCCACGACAGGCCGCTGAGCATGACCGGGCGCTGAAAACGCCACACCGGGTTTGCACCATACAAAACAATGACTTTAGAATATATATGAGACTGTCTCAAAAGGTGCTAAGCAATATGGGACAAAACTTTGTACATTGTAATGATCAACACACTATCTGATTATGCATTTGCTCAGGATAAACTGATTTGTTTTTCATAATGCCAACAAAATACATATTGCTTTGAAGCAAATGTCATTGCGTTTTCAGTGTAACCATTTCTGTGCTGTTTTGTGTCAATCGTTACAATGTACAAAAAAAAGAAGAGTTATCACCATTTGAGGCAGGCTCAGATACTTGTCACTCTACCTGGCCTAGTGATTGGCATTCACAGGACAGGGACGGGACTAGTTTGCTCAGTTACCAGGCTAATGAGACTGAGTGGGATATTGGGCCATGGTGCCGGTGGCCGGGTGTCCCAGTGGGACAGCACTATAAAGTCACGAATGAATGTTCACTGTGACAGGTCGGTGTCCTTCCTCTCATGAACCTTAGACGTTCCCAGGTTGGTTGGTTGTTGGATATTTATGTTCTAGCAACATCTTAGGTATATCAGCACAGGTAGCAACTTGTGACAGTGCACACGCATGTCGACTTTATAGTGCTGCCCCACTGGGAAATCAGCCCGCCAGCACCATGACCCAATATCCCACTCAGTCGCATTATCCTGACACTGAGCAAACCAGTCCTTGCTATATGCTATTAATACAGAATCCCAAGCTAAGAAGCGAAAAGTATCAATTGTGTAAGTCATTCGTTTGACTTGACCGTGAACTCCCAGTCTCCCGCACCGGAGGCCTGCATTCTACCGATTAGGCCACAGCGTCCGGTCTAGATATTGCCAAGACGTAATTTAAAGTCCTAACAACAAAGAAATTTCAAAATTAATATAGCAAGGAGCAGTGGAGTGATGAAGACCAATTGCCTACAGTTGAAATGTCCCTCGCTTAATCAACGAATGTAACAAATAGAAAATGTTGTACAAGCCTCGTTTTCGATCAGGCGTGAGGCCACATCACCGTATTTCCCAAAGTAAATTAGGAACGTCTCAATCTGTGGCATTGCTTTTCTTTAGGGATCCCAGTATCATTTGAAAGCATTCAGCATTGCGCCCAACAGAGGTTGTCACAGCTTACTTGGTGAAAAACCTGAGTTAGTGGAATTGGAATCTTGAGCCGCTTGGTGCGTTTCTTAAATTAATAATAATAAATCATAGCAACGGAAGCCAACGTTATTTACCGGGTCAGACCTTTCAGTTTGGTACCACGTCATACAGACCGTAAACATCTAGAAAGCCCTCGTGGCAATCTGTCGAACAAAACATACAGTAAAACCTCTTTAACCCACCACCTCCACAGATCGTCCACTCCCCTATATCGATCGCTTTATTTGGGTCCCAAGAATACCATTGTAACCATATTCTAATTGCCTAAACCGACCACCTCCCTAAATGGACCACATGAGTCTCCGGCGGTCGATTAGAGAGGTTTTACTGTATTTGGTGGGTAGATTCCAGGACTATTTAAACAGATCCATTACACACAACATATTGTATTGCTAGTCATGGACAACCCGGAAGTCAACTGACTAGACTTGGGTGGAAAGCTGACTGCCAAGCATTCCAACCACATCCCATCCAACTCACTTACAAACATTTCACATTCCTAATCATATTTGTATAAGCATATCGTTTGATGCTACATATAGTTAAATATAATTAGTTCCGTTTGGAAAAGCTAGGCTAGTATTACTTAACCGGAAGTAATATCTGAGGTCCCCCGCGAAGGCTTGGTCTTGGGTTGAGAAAGGGGATGGAGGTATTTGCTAGCGATGTCTATTTAATGTACATGTTGTTTTTTTTCTTTTATTGAGGCTGTATTTATACTGTCCATAGCATATAAGCCTGGGTATTCAGGCTTGTTTTCAATGCTGGCCAGCTGTAGTGTTGGTGTTATCTTATCACACAGTAGCTGCTGATAAGGTATTTGATTGCCTGTATTTCAGTAGCAGATAGATAGTTGGTTGGTCTGGTTAGTAGTCTATGTTAATTTGCTTGGATTTTCTTGGCATATATGTGCTTTATTTTTTCTACTCTTATTACTAGACTAGCCTACTCCTATTTACATATCATATGCTTGTACATAGCTGTGTGGTGTGCTATATGGCTGCTTTTGGCATGGTTACCTTCCATTGGGTGTCTCGCTGGTGGGCCTTGACATATCACCTGCCCCTTTGCAGTGCAGATTAGTTGTTGGTTCCTAGCCTTATTTTCCACAGATAATTGTGTATGTTTTTAGGTCAGGAATTTGTCGTTCCGTTAGTGGGTTTGGTGAGGGTGTGTGTGGAGTGCTGTCAGTGAATGTGTATGGTGCTAGTGTGGTTTTGTTGTTTGGCTGGTTTCACCTTTGTTTTAGCAGTGTGGACAGACACTCCCAATAGCCGATGTCTACATTTTGTGATGGGGGGGGGGGGGGGGGGGGGGGTCGTTAAGCAAACAAATGTGAACAGAGACAGGCAGCGGGAAGGTAGCTAAGTATGTAGTGCATTCAGTTATAACCTGGTGTTCTCTGTGGCGGAGTGCTTAGAGTGTCTGACTTTTTTCTAGGTCAGACTCCTAATCTGAAGGTCGGTGGTTCGATTCCACATTCCCCCATCTCTGCCAATTTGGATTTCCACTGCTATGTATAACTTACAGCGACATCAAAGGCCAGTTGCTCTCATACCATGTCTATGTGGTGTGGGAGGTTAAAAATCCCTTGGGTCAGTAAAAGTGTAGGCTCGGGCTTTCTATCGACAAACTGTCTAATGGTGAAAACAAGCCTATTCAGGCTTATCCATGATAGGCAGTATAAATCTTCAACAACAACAACCTGGGTCTGCTGTAGTACTACTGTTCGCGCTATTTCACAAGTAATGCATTACCAGTGAATGCAGGCAAATGTGTGTGTTGGGGGGGGGGGGGGGTCGTTAAACAAACAAACAAACAAGCAAACAAACAAAAAGCAGACAAATTTGTCATCTCCATCATCGCTTCATGGCCAAATCGGTAGAAGATTGGAAGTTTGAAAACCTGCCGAGCCAAATCAATGACTTACAAAAATGATAGTTGTCACTACCTAGTCTGGCGATCGGCATTACTAGGATAAGGCAATGACTGGTTAATTCAGTATCAGGATAATGTGACTGAATCGGAAATTAAATCCTGGTATCCTGGTCTCCCAGTTAGGCAGCACTATAAAGTCTGCATGAGTGTGCACTGTAATAAGTCAGTACCCATCCTGGTAGGAACTTAGATGTTGGCAGGATGTAAAACCCCAACAAACAAAACAAAGTCTGCAGCAATAATAGGCTAGTCTAGGGATAGAGTAGAAGGAAAACAATTATCAAGAAAAACCAAAAATGCTAACATAGAATTACTGACCACAAACAATAACTATAAGAAGATAAAGCCGAAAACTGCCCAGCATTGAAAACAAGCCCGATCATCCGGGCTTATATGTCATGGACAGCATAAACACCCCATCAAACAAACAATAACCCACAAAAAAACTGCCAATACAGCAATTTATATGGAGGACTTGAATAATGATTGAAGCAATTTGATTTTACCACTACCTGAATCGTTTGAATTAATCTAATTAATATATGAGAAAAGATACCCCTTGCAAGGACCATTTATTTGCATATTTATGTGTATATGATGTTACCACTAGCTGAAGCCGCTTGAATTAACATAATTAATATATGAGAAAAGATACCCCTTGCAAGCACCAATAATTTGCATATCTATGTCTATAAGAAGCGTGAAAGGTAGGGATTCTAACCAAACTTGAGTAAGTTTCTGCATGTTGTGAGGACAACATAAAGCAAGTAACCAGATGTATTGTGGGTTTCTCTTCCACGACGCCTTGCTCTACACAGGTGTCCCCTTGCCCATTACCGTCAGGTAATTAGCAGCGCTGTCATGACTCCAGGTGAGCTATCTGCAGTTGTGTCACCTTCCTTGAGCAGGCCCAGGTGTTGGCACCACTCATCGGTAGGTGGGCTTACCCCGCCTGGCGGTGCAGACAGACCGTGACCCCTTACCTACATGGACTACCCCCACTAACGTCCGCACCTCTCATCCCTACAGCCCCTCTCCACTCCTCCATCCCACCCCTCCACTCCCCCCCCCACCCCTCCACTCCCCTCATCAACCTCAACTCTGCCACACCCATCAGCTTCTCCCCTTCTAACACCCAGACCTCTCCCGCTACCCACTCTCTCCCACCACCCACTCCTCTTCCACCATCCACTCCCTCCCTCCTCTAAACCTCCACCACTTCCACTCCATCGCCACCCCTCACCTCCACCACCCTTCCTTCCCCCTCCACCGCCTTTCATTCCCCCTCCACCGTCCTCTCTTCCCCCTCCACCTTCCTTCGTTCCCCCTCTACCGCCCTTCCTTCCCCCTCTACCACCCTTCACCGCGTTACAACCCACCCTGCTAGCATATCATGAGTCTATCAGCAGCACTGGTAGCTGAACCAAATAAAACAGTGAATATTCTCTACACCTAGTCATAGTGCACGTCAGCAGCCATTGAAAGTTTTCAACATGTTCATGGTTGACCAAGGCATACGATGGGGGAAGGTGGGTTTCAGTCAAGTACAACTTGTGTCATTTAATAAAATGTTGATATTAGGCCCACTCCTCTTCATAATTTACATCAATGATCTGGAGAAGTCCTTAGAGGGAATCAAGTTCCAACTATATGCTGATGACACCGTCATATACACAACAATAACCAGGAGCAAAGAGAACAGAGATAAGCTAATTGAGAAAATAGTAGCTTTAGATAATTGCTGTAACTCCAACAAGATTTCCATAAACCACAAGAAGTCGAAGGTCCTAGTGTTTGGCAATGGGAGCCAATAATTTGGGGAGGAAAAGTTATTGATTAGCAGACCAACTACAGATATCTAGGGATGAATCTTGATAGGAAACTGAACTACAGTGATAACATAAAAGAAGTCATCAAGAAGGCAAACCACAAAATCTGGATAATAGTGAATACCAGAAAATACCTAACTACAAATTTGGCTATTAATATATATAAAGGTATGATACTATGATACTTTGTCTATGATGACATAATATATATGGTGGGTGGGGGGTAACAAAAATATGTTGGATAAACTACAAAGACTACAAAATAGAGCACTTAAGATATGTCTGAAGGTGGAACATAGACACCCAACTGATGATCTCCATAGGAAAGCAAGAGTCAACACACTAATTGACAGGAGAAAAGCACATCTCAAAATAGCAGCATTCAGGGAGACAAGGAAGCCTGGGAGGGTGCAGGTAATAAAAAAAGGCAACAAGTGGTAGTGATGGCCCCAGACTGATAATAAACAGAGCCAAAAACAGATCATATGAGAGGAGTACCGAGTACATGAAGGCAAGGGAATGGAATACACTGGCATTCGAAGAAAGAATTACAGGGACAATAGAAACATATAAAATATTAATCAAAAGAGAGCTAAATGCATTGCTAGACTAATGACAACAACAAATAAAATGAATTAAAAAAGAAAAAGAAAGATAGATAAATAAATGAATAGAAAATACACTGATAATTCAAGCAAAGTTTTAGAGGATATAGATGCTAGGTATGATACATACAAAAGGTCAACTATAAACGTAAGCTCAAAACCTACTGACCACAATGAAGACATTCAGAGAAATTAATTATTGGTAACCAAACAATTATCCAATTCTAGAACAAACAAACTCCCCCCCCCCCCGAGTGTCCTTTCCTCTTCCCTTCACCTGTACCTCCTCTCCCCCTCCCCCCTCCCCTGCACTCCCCCCCCCCCTCACTCCTCCCAGTCTCGCTCTCCTGTCCCACATCCTCTCTCTACACCCCCTCAACCACCCTCCACCCTCCACCCCCCTTCCCCCCCCCCCCCAATTCTCCCTGTCCTCGAGAATCAGTTTCCGTAATAATTATCCCATCCAGTGGAGCGTGTGCTGACGGTCTCGGCAGCGTCTGTATACACTGGTATAACAATACTTACACCTGTTCGTGGACTCGAGCCAGGAATAAATATCACCTTTCAGCCATCTAACCATGGCATCTTTACCTGTGTATGTGCTTTGAGACAACAGTGTCGTCTAAACTGTATTTTTCCTATTATGTCAGCATACCTGTTATTAGTAAATCTATCTGAGTTCTACGGCACAATGTAATGCTATAATCCGCGCTTTACTCGAATTACATACAGGTCTCGGATGTAACTACTAATGCACATAAAACCGCTTTACACTGTGCGGTGTTCTGTGTTTAACCCTGTTGATCGGTGACAGGGAATAATAATATATACTCGTGTTCAAACTCCTCACCTAGCGTCTCAGTACCATCTTACTCAACAATGAAATCTCTTTTATACCCCAGTAATGATATCACCTCATGAACAGTGTAATTTTTGTTGTTTTTTTTTGGTCCATTAGTTGTTTAAGCAGGGGAAATTTCAGTCATAGACGACTGGTCTTCTTCATTCCACTGCTGGTCGATAGAAAGCCCAAGCCTACACTTTTACTGACCCAAGGGATTTTTAGCCTCCCACACCACATAGACATGGTATGAGAGCAACCGGCCTTTGATGACGCTGTAAGTTATACACAGCGGTGGAAATCCAAATTGGCAGAGCTGGGGGCACGGGGAATCGAACCGCCGAATTGAGATCTTTGATGGGCGTGAGGGGGTGGGTGGGGTGGGGTGGGGGGTGGGGGGTGGGGGGTTGGGGGGTCCTGGTGTCTATTCTACGAAATTCAATGTAGAAGGTTGTGTAATGTACGATAGACTTAACGCGCATATTGCCCAGCCTTCCCAGGTAGTGTAATTCCCGTCACGTGTGTAGTAGGTAGGCTACAGGAGGTGGATCTACAACTGATGGATGGAGGAGTATGCTCGTTGATGGGGGGGGGGGGGGGGGGGGGTTGACAATGAACAAGAGAGATGCTCAAAGAGCAAGGCTAGTATTGTGTGTTAATAATACTAATAGAATGGAAAGTAGTTCCGGTATGAATAAAGTATGATGGTAGTACTAGTGTGAATAGAATGGAAAGTTAATTCTAGTGTGAATAGGATAGAAAGTAGTTCTGCTGGGGATTGAATAGACAGGTGGATATAATAGAAAGCTAGTTCCTGTGTGACTAGACTCGGAACGTGGTTCATATGTGAATAGAAGGCTAATTCTGGTATGAATATAATTATAATTATAAGTGCCAATGTGAATATTTTAGAAAGGTAGGTCTAGGGTGAATAAACCAGAAAGGTAGATCCGATGTAAATAGACTAGAAAGTTAATTTCAGTATGTGTAGACGAGAAAGCTACTTTCAGTATGTATAGACTACAAAGCTAGTTTCAGTATGTACAGATGAGAAAATGACGTCACAGTATGAATAGACTAGAAAGCTAGTTTCAGTATGAATATACGAGAAAGCTTTTCCCCAGTATGCATATACAAGAAAGCTTGTTTCAGTATGCATAGATGAGAAAACCATGTCCCAGAATGCAGATACTAGAAAACTAGTGCCAATATGAATAGAATAGAAATGTAGCTCCAATGTGAATAAAAGCGAAAGCTAGTTCCAGATGATATCCATCCTCACCTTTGGGATTAATGGCACTGGTGCACTATCCTTGCAGAGAGCTTGCGTGGAGAGCTTGGTCGTTACCTTGTGATTAAAGGTGCAATATTTTCTCAATTTCTTCGCATTATCTGCTAGTGTTTGGGAATATGTTAATGATGTTTGGCTGGCCGGCTAATCCAACTGGCAACTGTCGGTCTGTACCTAAATGGTGCTTAGGCGTGCCTAATGTGAGCAGAGGGCAGATTAAGTGATGGCTCCAGACAGGTGTGCTGCTGACCAATTTTAATTTGTTTAAAGCAGAAAGCACTGAATTGAGTTCATCAGTCAGCTAGCAAGTCTAGATAATGGCATCTGGCCATGGATGCCTTTGTTCTGGTCGTCATTGCCGTGGATATTATGTTCTTCATCGAAAGAAGTTTGTTTGTATGTTGTTGTTTTACGTCATGGCAACATCTAAGGTCATATCAGGACGGGTACCGACTTGTGACTACGCACTCATGGCGACTATATAGTGCTGCCCCACTGGGAGACCAGGCCACCAGCACCATGACCAGTGCTCAGTAACATTATCCTGGCACTGAGCTAACGAGTCCTTGCCCTATCCTAATAATGCCGAGCGCCTGGCTAGGAAGCAACAAGTATCAATTTTTTAACTCATTGGTTTGATTCGACCACAGTCTACCATCATCGAAAGAAAATTCATCTTCATCCTCACATGCTTTGATGATACGATTATATAATCCAAGCCGCAGTTGACTTTATTTTGTGGTAACTGATGACGATTTTACTTTTAATTGGTTCAGTCCGTCAGGCCTAACAACGATTGGATAAAGCTGCATAGTCCGATGGAAACACAAACTTTTCAAAATCAAAAGAAATATTGAAATTTGATTCCACATATGTATCTTAGATACTGGTGAATTTATCAAACATTTGACGCCACATAGCAGAGAATACTGCAGAAATGTAATAGAACATGTTACTGCAGAAGCCTATTGTGTGAGAGTTTTGGAGTGCTGGTCAAATTAATTGAGTATATTTGCACTTCAAATATCTCAAAAGTTGGTAATTTAAAATGAAAGTTACCTCAAGATAAAGAAAGGTAGGTTATAATGATCAACCTAATATATTCATCTCAGAAAATGACAGAAATTCAAAACCATCGGACTATGCAACTTTAAGTTTAAAGCTACGTATTCCAATGAAAGCATCACATTTTCTAAACTAGGTCAGAATTTGTATGTGCTTGCCAAAATTAAATTTGGATATTGGCACTTCAAATATCTCAAAGGTTAGCCATTCAAAATAAAAGTTACTTCAAAATAAACCAAGGTAGATTACAACGATCAAGCTTTAATAAAAAGATTACAGAAGCTCGAAACCATCGGACTATGCAACTAATTGAGAAGTTGACCAAATAGACGGCTGACAGTGTGAGCATGTGTGGATGGTCTGGGTATTGACCACCAGACAGTCCAGCTGAGGCAAACCTGGGCTGCGTTCAGGGTACATCTCCGAGACGTCTCGGGGAAATCCCTGACATCACGCTAGTGTGAACAGCAAAAGCAGTTGGTCACCTCGAAAATGGCCGCCTCCATAGGCCGCAGCCATTTGCAATGAAAAATAAGCACTCTGATTGGCTGAAACCACTGAATATGGCGGCCATATTTCGAGGCACTTTTTCTCTCCTATCTGAAAAGGGAGAAGTCTCGGAGATGCCTCGGAGACGCACCCTGAACAGAAATAAGCCAAAAAGCATCACGGAGACGTCTCTGAGACAGACCCTGAATGCGGCCCAGGTGGCAGAGTGGCAGGGATGCAATGCTTCACTTCCGGTTCACCAGTTCGCCGCTGGTCTCCCGTCCAGGGGCTCCCAGATTGGTTGGGTGGTTGTTGGAGATTTATGACCCGGCAACATTTAAGGTCATATCAGGACGGGTACCGATTTGTGACAGTGCGCACTCATGGTGCCTTTATATAATACGAATGTAGTGCCAATATTCGCGTCAGAAGGATAGTTTTGAGGGCGGTGGTTTAGTAGGTGTAAAAGTCACTTCTGAAAACTCTTGCTCGGTGTTGTGTTTGCGATGGTAATAAGTATGTACAATCTGGTAACCCCGGAACCATCTCCATCCATTAGGGAGCCCCGAGGGACTGATCCGGCAGCGCTGAGATGACCTTGGAAATGACCGTGGAAATAACCTACTAAAGTAAGTCATATTTATACTCATATACACACATTCACAAATTCACACACATTCATACACATATGTATACATGCATATATACATATGTACGTGGTGTATACATATATGCACATAAGGAATGTATTACATGTTTCATATACACACATGTACAGCACATATAATATATGCATATGTAGAAGTCTGCACTGACCTATCAGACAAGGAGCCACATAGACAGGTAGGCATGAATAGGGTGATGACATCAGGGAGCCTATATGATGTAATGGCTAGTACATTAGCATGGAATGCAAGACGTTTGTGTCGAAATTCTGCTCTAGGCGCAATATTTTCCATTTTCATCATCCGCGGATACGTATATACATATATACATATCTGTACATATATACATATAAATGACATTAGACATATGTATAAAATACATATACATATATGTACACATATATACACTCATGCATATATATACATGTATATAACATGCTCACAGAACCAGACGGGATGGCTGAATGAGTTAGAGTTTCCGTCTTCCGTGTTGGTAGACCATCGGATCGTGGGTCCGAACCCTGGTCGAGTCAAACCAATGACTTAAAAATGTATACTTGGTGCTTCCTAGCCAGGCAGTCGGCATTATTAGGATAGGGCAAGGACTCATTTCGCTACATGTCAGGATAATGAGACTGAGTGGGATATCAGGTCATGGTGCTGGTGGTCTGGTATCCCAGTGGGGCAGCACTGTAAAGTCGCCATGAGTGCGCACTGTCACAAGTCGGTACTCGTCCTGATATGACCATAGATGTTGCTAGGACATAAAATAACAACAAACAAACATAACATGCTCACAAACTCATGAATACAACCTGAAATATACAGCCACATCATGTTCAGCATGTATTCCTTAACCAAACATTGCTACCATTCTAACGAAAAACAGTAAACCCTCTCTAAATCGACCGACCTTGGGACCGATTTTAAGTCAGTTTAGGGAGTTAGAATATGGTTACAATGGCATTGTTGGGACCCAATTAAAGCGATCGATATAGGAGAGTGGTCGATCTGTGGAGGTGGCCCGGTAGAGAGGTTTTACTGTATTCATATTCTAGATAGCTGAAATAAGAATAACTATGTGGTATTATAGTGCTCCTGAAACCCTCAATTATTTCCTCTTGGGTTGAGGCTTAAATACCCATATTCTGTGACATAGGCATTATTATAAAGGTTATAGAATGGCAATGTTGGACGTAAGATTCACCACGTTCAAAGGGGGCCTGGTCATACTAACTTCAGTGTTTTATTATATATCCTTCCACTTTAGTGGATTGTTCATGTTTGTGGTGTTGTCTGTGGCGGAGTGGTTAGAGTGTCTGACCTTTTTCGAGGTCACACTCCTAATCTAAAGGTCAGTGTTTCGATTCCCCGTGCCCTCACCTCTGCCTATTTGGATTTCCACCACTGTGTATAACTTACAGTGTTATTGAAGGCCAGTTGCTCTCATACCATGTCTATGTGGTGTGGGAGGTTAAAAATCCCTTGGGTCGGTAAAAGTGTAGGCTCGGGCTTTCTATCGACAAATTGTCCAATGGTGAAAACAAGTATATTCAGACTTATCCATAATAGGCAGTATAAATCTTCAAGAAAAATGTAATAATTCCGTCTGCAATAGGGGATCTACTACACTAAACTTATTTCAGATCTACTTCATTTTAAAACCCAATCAATATACAGTAAACCTTCTCTAACTGATCACCTCCACAGATCGACCACTCCTCTATAACGATCATTTCATTTGGGTCCTACCAATACCATTGTAACCATATTCTAACTCCCTAAACCGACCACCTCCATAAATGGACAACTTAAAGTCAGTTCCAAGGACGGTCGATTTGGAGAGGTTTTACTGTACATGAATGTCATTGTCAGTAGTAATTGTGGCTGGTGCGCGTAAACCAGCTGACTGACCTTAATAAAAATAATAATAATAATAATAATAATAACGATAATAATAATAATAATAATAATAGCCAGTTTAACCCCTAGTTGTTAGCCTAGATTAACGTTGCATAGTCCGATGGGTTTTGAGTTTCTGTCATTTTCTGAGATAAACATATTAGGGTGATCATAATAATCTACCCTACTTTCACTTGAAGTAACTTTTATTTGAAATTGCTGACTTTTGAGATATTTGAAGTGCAAACAAGCAAAATTAGTTTTGGCAAGCTTGCCAAAACTCTGACACCATTGGTTTCTTCAGTAATAGGTTATATTAAATTGCCTCAGTGTTCCCTTCTATGTGGTCACAAATGTTTAACAAGTGCACCAGTATTTAAGTTCGATATGTAGAATCAAATTGAGATATTGTTTTGGGTTTGAAAATTTGATTTTTCATCGGAGTATGCAGCTTTAACCTTTTTAAATACCCCCCAAAAATAGGCAGAGTTTTGGTTTTTTTAACTCAAGCTGTGAATGATTGGTCATATTCGATCAAGATTCTTGTGAGGATGCACGTATGATTGTATCGAATGGTTTAGTTCACCATGAAGTACAGTGACACCCTGTTATAATGACAATGTTGGGGTCCATATATTACCATCCTGAAGAAAAAGGTCAAGCTTAGATATTGGTGCACTTATTAGACATTCGTTGTTGTATGGAGAGGGATACTAAGGTCATTTAATAGAAGCACCGTGGGGTGGCCAAATCAGTAGAGTGTAGGACTCGCGTTTGGAAGATCGGGAGTTTGGTTGCCGGTCGAGTCAAACCGATGACTTCTCACTTCCTAGCCTGACACTTGGCATTAAAAGGATAGGGCAAGGACTGGTTAGCTCAGTGTCGGGATAATACGGCTGAGTGGGATATCGGATCATGGTGCCGGCGGCCTGATTTCCCAGTGGGGCAGCACTATAAAGTCACCCTGAGTGCACACTGTCACAAGGCGGTACCCGTCCTAATATGACCTTAGATGTTGCCAGGACGTAAAACTCCAACAACCAACCAACCAGAATTTTGACATGCTTTTTCACTTCAAATATCCAAAGTTGGCCATTTAAAATAAAAGTTACTCCAAACTAAAGTCGAGTAAATTATAACAATCAAGTTAACAGTTAATCTCAGAAAATGCGCCTGTGCGAGTGCGCGCGTGCGCGAGTGCGCGCGTGCGCGCGTGCGCATAGCCGTGCGCATAGCCGTGCGCGTAGCCATGCGCGTAGCCATGCGCGTAGCCATGCGCGTAGCCATGCGCGTAACCATGCGCGTAACCATGCGCGTAACCATGCGCGTAACCATGCGCGTAGCCGTGCGCTAACAGAGACCTGACTAATAGCTGGCGCTGTGTTCGAAACTCTGGTGTCTCGGAAGTGGCGTATTTGTGTAAGCCCTTGCCTTGAAACATCCTAGGAGTATGTGGGGGTGGGGGTGGCGAGGAGGGATCCCATAATGTGATTACACCAACAACCTCCCCTCCTCTCCTCTCCCCTCCACACACACACCACACCACACACCACACACCACACACCACACACCACACACCACACACCACACACCACACACCACACACCACACACGCCACCACATCATCACGGGAGGCGGACGGTCTAACAATAGGTCTATCCGGGCGGGTCTTAGCGGGATCAGATGAGATGTCAGTCGGTGTTCGCACACTTCACCATGTCACCAAACACCACCAAACTAAGCCGGCCCCGGCCGACGGTGCGCCGGCCCCGGCCGTGCATTGTCCCGTTGAGGCGGGGCGCGGGGGGGCCCGCCCTCACGACGGCCGGAAGTAGATCTTTTACAGTCGACATCAGTGGATTTATATATGTGCAGTGGCAGACATGGCAACAAGCGAAGGTTTCGTGGGTAGTGAAATGTGCAACCTGCTATATCCGATTGTCACAGTTCTTTAAATTTACTGATTCACTGAAGGAGGCCCATTGATGACAGTGATTAACCGGAGTGTAGTGTAATACAGAAAGGGCTTTAACAGAACAGTGTTGGATATCTGGTGAATTCGAGCCGTCCAGTAATTAGTTCGTCAAACTGGGAGGGCCAGGGGTAATGTAACTCGCCTACAAATAGGACTTCGGAAGCACTCTATCTCTCTGTCTCTCGTGTATATATGTGTACAGTATATATGATATATGTATTATGTGTATGCATATGTGGATATATGTGTATGCATGTGTGGATATATGTGCATACATATACATATATGCACATATACATGCATGTAGACATATAAATACACATATCATATGTATGTTATGTACATATGTATATGTATACGTATATAAATATATCCTGATTTCCCAGTGGGATAGCACTATAAAGTCACCATGAGTGCGCGCTGTCACAAGTCGGTACCCTTCCTGATAGGACCTTGGATATTGCTAGGACGTAAAACAACAATAAACAAGCCAGGCTAACTTTTGAAATATTTGAATTGTAGACATGTAAAATTAGTTTTGGAAAGCACACACAAACTCTGACACAATAGGCTTCTGCGGGTTCTATTAAACTGACTAAGTTAGATCAATCAATCAATCAATAGTTCCATCCTCTAGTCGAGGGTTGGATGCAATGGTTCTCCACTTGTCCCGATGTTGTGCTGTTCTGATAGACTGTGAATAATTCAAGCCTGTCCACTGTGAAATATTTGTAAACCATGATGTTCTTGGTCTCCCTCTCCCTCTGCTGCCATTCACCTTCCCTTCCAACAATGTACGGTATATTGAACTCTGACGAATGATGTGGCCAAAATAAATAAGTTTCTTTGTCTGTATAGTGGCAAACAAGCTTTTCTTATTTTTAATTTTTCTGAGAACTTCTTTGTTGGTGATCTTCTTTGTCCATGATATTTTCATCATCCTTCGATAAGTCCACATCTCAAATGCTGCTAAACATTTGTACATTTTCTTAGAGATTGTCCATGTCTCTGCCCCATAGATTAGAGTAGACCACACATAACACTGAAGAATACGCTTCCTTGTTTGTATTAATATCTTACTTGATGTTAACACTCTATACATTTTGGAGAATGTTGTTCGGGCTATTGTTATCCTTCTTTTAATTTCTTCCTCACATCTCCCATCATTTGTAATCTTTTGTCCGAGATATATGAATTCGGATACTTGTTCTATGTTTGTGCCATCTATGATTATATTAGATATGTAGAATCAAATCTGGATAGTTGCTTTGGTTTTGAAAAGCTGGTGCTTCATCAGATTATGCAGCTGTGAAGTTACGTGTAAGGAGTCAGTAATCTCCCACACCAGAGACCAGACGGGGTGGCCGAATGAGTACAGCGTCCGTCTCCTGCTTTGGGAGATCGGGAGATCAGAATCCATGAGTTCGTGGGTTCGAATCCTGGTCGAGTCAAACCAATGACTTAAAAATTGACACTTGTCGCTTCCTGGCCTGGCGCTCAGCATTATTAGGATAGTGCAAGGGCTGGTTGGGTCAGTGTCAGGATAATGTGACTGAGTGGATATCAGATCATGGTGCTGGTGGCCTGGTGGCCCAGTGGGGCAGCACTATAAAGTCGCCATGAGTGCGCACTGTCACAAGTCGGCACCCGTCCTGATATGACCTTAGATGTTGCTAGGATGTAAAACAAAAAACAAACAAACCTACACCAGAGGGTATTCCGTTTCAGTAGATCATCGGATTCGAACATATGGGATCGAACCCTGGCCGAGTCAAACCAATGACTTAAAAATTGATACTTGTCGTTTCCTAGCCTGGTGCTCGGCATTATTGGGATAGTGCAAGTACTCATTGGTTCAGTGTCAGGATAATGTGACTGAGGGGGATATCAGGTGATGGTGCTGTAGGCCTGGTCTCCCAATGGGGCAGCACTTTAGTCACCATGAGTGTGCAGTTACAAGTCGGTACCTTAGATGTTGCTAGGACGTAAAACTCCAACAATCAACCAACCAACCCACACCAGACGGTTAATCGTCTGACAAAACTTCTGCTGACAATGAATGACATGTCAGTGATATTGCACACGAGACGAGGGCGGTACCCAGCACACAGAAATGACAGGCTGAAGTGCAAGGCATGGGACAGGCGTCAATTAGTTACTCTTCTCACATCTGTCATTAGGGCCATAATCGATTAACACGGCCCGGGCGACTCGAGTCACCCGAGTCGTCAGAATTTCAAATCCAACACCACGAGTGGAGTAGACAAATACACGTGCCGTGTGCAAAACAACATGACCCCAGTAACCCACCTCTTGGTTGGGGGTGGCTAGGAGCGATGATGTCACATTTGCGCTGGTACTGTCCTGCAAGATAACAGCTACCAGTACCAGTCATACATGGTTTTTTTTGGTAATAACCTAGATTAATTAAATGGAAATATAACTAAATTATGCCATCATAAAATATTTTAAATCCTATTTTGCTGTAGTTATATCGGTTATTACAAAATAAAAAAGGTTTTGGATTAAGCCACCATTTTTTCCACCCCGAGCGTGGAGAAGCGTATTCGATTATTCGACCAGAGTCTGTCGGATGTGTGCATGACCCAAAAAGTGTCTTGGATAACCCGAGTTGATTAATCGATTGCGCCCACACTGACGATCGGGTCGGGTTGTCTCAGAGAAGTGTCGGAAACTGATTCTTGTTCGGTTTAATTTATTGTGGCAGCTCTCACGTTTCCTTTCGGAATTAGAGTTCTCTCTGATGTTATCTAGTCATTCAATCATTCAGATTGAATGCTTCCATGTGAATGAAACCACATCTCTTGCATTCCGGGCTATTGCGTTAACCATAACACCACCTAGGCTCCCTGATGTCATCATCCTAGCTATGCCTACCTGCCAATATGGCTCCTGGCCTGAGAGATCAGTGCAGACCACTGCACTCGTCCAGCTAGAAGTGTAAGTCTTTTAAATGGTTTACGTCCAAAAGTCATTGTAATACTTACAATTACATATATACAAGCAATGGACTTACATATAAGACTGTCTCAAAAGGTGATAAGTAATATGGGACAAAACTTTGTCCATTGTAATGATCAACATACTATCTGCCTATGCATTTGCTCAGGATAAACTGATTTATTTATTACGTGGTATTTCATAATCCCAATAGAATAGATATTGATTCAAAGCAAATGTCCTGGTGTTTTCAGTGTAACCGTTTCTGTGCTGTTGTGTGTCAATCATTACAACGGACAAACAAAATATTAGTTATCACCTTTTGAGACAGGCTCATATATATACATACACAGGGAAGGTTTGTCAACCCTACAGCGAGTACCGTGGACATACATGCTCATGGCAGCAGAGTCATGGAGGTGATGCAATTTGAAAATATTGCGCCTAGAGCAGCATTCGAATCCACACCTTTTGCATTTCCGGGCTAGTGTGCTATTTAGACTCCCTGATGTCATCACCCTATTCAGGCCTCCCTGGTTCCTTGCCCTAGAGGTCAGCGCGGACTAGGATAACGGACCATTGAAGAAGTCAGTTCACTAACTATGGTTCTATCTGCACTTCAGAAATAACATTACGAATTTCCATCACAGATGTAACCAGTGGTGTCTGAATGCCACACAAATATTGTACACTAATTATTCAGTGAATAAAGCATGGTTGGGAATTACATTGTTTTTTTTTATCAATATAGGCACTACATATTTCTGTATTGCATGCCATGATTAACATGCTTCCAAGTATGAAATTATTTAATTCTGCTTAGATTTTTATTAAGCAGATTGTGTGATGTCCTAAACATGTGTTACATCTGAGCAACACATGTTATACTGCCATAAAGCATGGCTTAATCATGGACTACAACTTTATTTTTTATCTCATCAATTTATATTTTACACAGATGTAAAGGGGAGATTTCCAGTGTTCATATGCAACCACAAAATGTAAAAAAAAATCGAATATTAGATATTAACTCTCCATGTGACACTTTTGGCCAATGTTCAGGCGAGTGACCCACATACTCTGCATTGTTGTATGGGGAGGGCCTGGGTGTGGTTTGGGTGTGGTTTTATACATAGACACTCGCAGGATGCTGAGGTCGACGGTAACCGGAGATGAAACTCCTCAAGTGTATTCGCATGTGAGTCAGAAGGAAAACCAGTTCCAGCTGTAATAATACAACCTGAAACCTAAATCACACTGTAATGCACATGTGCAATGCGGGCACTGGTCGTTTAGGCGCTACCGTGCTGACTGGGGGATTATAGTGGTGTGCAGATGGCATATGTAAATGACGTGCGTGGGTGTTGGTTTTATGGCTGTAGAACCTGCACAAAGAACTGATATTTGGGTGTGTGGAAGTCCACTTTGAGTAGGATTTACGTGTGTCGGTGTTTGCAGAATATGACCTCTCATGGTTGGATAATGTGTGTGCAGATCCTCTCGTAGTGGGATCGTGTGTGTAGGTTTTCTTATAGTGGGATCATGTGTGTGCAGGTTATCTCGTTGTGGGATCATGGGTGTAGGTCCTCTCAGAATGGAATTATGTGTATGTCTGTAGGTTATCACATAGTCGGATCATGTGTGTGTGCAGGTTCTCTTGTAGTGGGATCATGTGTGTAGGTTTTCTCATAGTGGGGTCATGTGTGTGCAGGTTATCTTGTAGTGGGATCATTTGTGTAGGTCCTCTCATAGTGGAATCATGTGTATGTGTGTAGGTTCTCACATAGTGGTATCATGTTCTCTCATAGTGGGATCATGTGTGTGCATGTTATCTTGTAGTGGCATCATGTGTGTAGGTCCTCTCATAGTGGAATCATGTGTATGTCTGTAGGTTCTCACATAGTGGTATCATGTGTGTGCAGGTTCTCTTGTAGGGGGACCATGTGTGTTAGTGCAGGTTCTGTTGTAGTGGGATCATGTGTGTTTGTACACGTTATGTTGTAGTTGGATCATATGTGTTTCTGCAGGTTCTCTTGTAGTGGGGCCACATGTCTTTGTGCAGGTTCTCTTGCAGTGGGATCATGTGTGTGTAGGTCCTCTCACAGTGGGATCATATGTGTGTGCAGGTTCTCTTGTAGTGGGATCATGTGTGTGTTCAGGTTCTCTTGTAGTGGGATCATGTGTGTGTGCAGGTTCTTTTGTAGTGGGATCATGTGTACTTGTGCAGGTTGTCTTTTAGTGGGATCATGTGTATGTACAGGTTCTCGGGAGCGGGGCATAGCTCAGGTGGTAGTGTGTTCACCTGTGAAGCTGTCAGTCATCCGATCGATCTTTCTCAATGGACCCATTTGCAGTTTGAGCTATTTTCTGTTCCACCCAGTGGTCCACAACTGGTTTATGAAAGGTTGTGGTGTGTGCTTTCCTGTCTGTGGTAAAGCACATATAAAAGACCCCTTGTTGCTTATAGGAAAGAGTAGCCTATGTGGCGGTAGCGGTTTTACTCCAAAGAAATATGTCAGAATGACCATATGTTTGACGTCCAATAGCCGATGATACAAAAAGTCAATGTGCTTTAGAGGCGTTGTTAAATAAACAAATACAAAATAGTGTAGGGACCTACAGGTTTTTCTTGTAGTGTGATCATGTGTGTTGTGTGTAGATCCCTCTCACAGTGGAATCATATGTGTGCAGGTTTTTGTGTATTGGGACCAAGTGTGTGTGTGTGTGCAGGTGTTCTGGTAGTGGGATTGGGTGTGTGCGCGTGTTTGGGGCGAGTATTTTGTTCCACTTATATGCCATCCTCCAAGCCACTAACCCTCACCCCACTCCCTCACTACCACACACACACACGCACACACAACAGCTGGTATCGCCATGCCTTATGTTCTGGGACTGATGGGCAGCAATGAGTCACACAAACAGAAGGCCACATTCATTCTGAGGAAGAGGTGGGAGTGGGCGTGATGCTACCTTTCAATATTTATTCGTGTTGTACGCGCGGTGAATATTGACTCAACATACTTAGTACAAAGGTTGTGTTGGCTGCACGCGTTTCACCAAAGTCGTGCGTGTGTGCGTGTTGAAATAGGATGCCAGGGCAGGGGGAGGGGGATGAGAACGGGTATTTTGATAGGTCAGTGCAGTGGCGGGTTGTCAGCCAGTGAGCGTCGATGTGTGTGGCGGGATAGTTTGGCAACAGTGGGTGGTTGGTGGAGTGACGCTGCCCTCTCTGGTTTGGCTGGAGCTGGTGGCGGGAGAGTGAGTTGTCACGCCTTTATGTGTTTCACACAGCAACCAGTTAGTCACCTCACCCGCATGTGATAACGCTGATGTCATCTGCGGCTTTGACATCAGCGATTAGACAGCATAGCCGTAGGTTGCCGATGCCCGTTGTCTCCACGGCACGCCAACCAGCGTTGACGTCACGTGCAGGTGATGGGCGCCCCCCGTGCACCCGTACCGGGGAGCGGGGCCGCTCCCCCGGCCGGTGGTGGGCGGGGACGCGGCGGGCAGGAGGGAGGGAGGGAGGGAGGGAGGGACGGGTCCCCCCTCCTCCCACCCCACACCCTCCCCCTGCTACACCCACGTCCGCTCGGCGAGCCAGGCCTCGCCCGCTCAGTGTCGAGATGAGCGCGCCAGTGAGTTGCTGGAGGGTGCGGCGCGTGCACCAGGCCCAGGGACTCACAGGCTATATAGTATATGGTACTTTACGATCCATATCCTCGAGGACCTACTAGGCGGAAACCACTAGGAGTAGTCGGAGATATATGCAAACATACACTCGGACGGGCTGGAAGCACGCACATGGAGAGGAGTTTTGCTCTATACGCTGAGTAAACACAGACTCTAATATATATTTACACTATAGCATAGCCATAGGTAGGTGGTGCCCGGTTCCTCTTGTCATAATAATAGAGCGGTGGGTTTGTCTACTCGCTAACCAAGCACTGCTTGGCTCACACCTACTTTACTCACCACCACCAGCCCGCGGCCACCATCCGCACGGCCCGCGGCCACTCGCAGCCGGTGTTCCCGGGCGAGACTTCCAAGTCTCCGGGTCTGGCTACTGTCTGCCAGCCCTTAGTGCTATTTAGTTGTGGCGTGGCGGGGTGGTGTGTGTGAGCGAGAGAGAGAGGAGCTGAGTGAGTGAGTGAGTGAGTGAGTGAGTGAGTGTCCCTGAGGTGGCATGTTTGTTTGTGTGTACTGGTAAGGCGTGGGGCAGTGAATGAATATGTCAACATTTTCATGTATTATGTATTAGTGAGGGGTCTGGGTCAGTGGGTGGGTGGGGGGCCTAAGAAAATACAACTTTATTTAGTAATGTGCTGTGTATTACCGGGGGTGGGGTGGAGACTGGAGGTCTCACTTTATTTAGTCACGTGACCCATGTGCTATGTTGCATAATATGTATTACCACTGGTACCTCAAAAGGTAGAACTTTATTTAGTAATGTGTTATGTGTTAATACTGTTATCAAGGGGCGGGGAGGGGTCTCAGAAGATAGAACTTGATTTTGTAATATGTTATCTATTATCAGGAACAGGGGAGGGGGCTCAGAAAGTATAACTTTATTTAGACATGTGTTATATATTAGCTTACTGGGTGGACGGGGTCTCAGAACGTAGCACTTATTATATTATATTATTTAGTCCCTCCAGTTGTAGGAGTGGCAATTCACTTCATTTGTTTAAACAGGAGGAGTACCGAACGTGTGCGGCTACAATGCAGAGACTACACTGTAACTGATCGCTAACCACTTCTCACTTCCCGGGCTGTCACGGCATACCACAATCTTGATTCGTATAAGAAAAGCCCACTAACACAGAACTGAAACGTGAACATAAAGGAAGGAGGCCACTGACTAATCTTGATGTGTTGCCTCATCGCGAATGCACCGGACCGTGGCGAACCGGCCGGCCCCGAGCTGTAGACTGTAGACCTGTTGTAATTGTGTTATTCGCGGCTGCGCGTTTTTTAGAATTTTAAATGGCTGTCACTTTGTTTTTGTGTTCAATAGCAGTCTTCGAAAATTGTATTCTCGTCAGATCAGTTGGCAGATTAAAAGATCATGTATACATCTATTCATAGATATATTCATGTATGAATATGTACACATGATTATGTGGACCAGACACTGAGACAGGATGGCCGAATGAGTTGACTGTCCGTCTCCCGTTGTAGTACATCGTGGGATTCGAACTCATGTTTTCGAACCCTTGTCAAGTCAAACCAATGACTTAAAAATGTATTCTTGTCACTTCCTAGCCAGGCTTTTGGCATTATTAGGATAGGGCAAGGACTGGTTGGTTCAGTGTCAGGATAATGTGACTGAGTTACACTTACAGTGAGTGGGATATCAGGTAATGGGGCTGACTGTTGTGCATCCCAGTGGGGCAGAGCTATAAAGTTGCAATGAGTGTGCACTGTCAAGTCGGTACCCATTCTGATGTTGATGGTACCTTAGATGTTGCCAGGACGTAAAGCTCCAACCACAAACCAACTCTGCAGTCATGGTCGGATATTAAACTTTATCGGTAGCGTATGATTATTTCTAGATAAAAGATTCACTCCTACTCCAAAGGACTTTTCTTAAGTTAATGGCTTGTTCAGCAGCCATGTTTCAAGAACTGGGCTGCGGGAGTAACTAGATTATTCCTTGCCAGGGAATACATATATGTTGTTTTTGAGACATGTGTGCCACTTGTTATCCGGACCACACTTCGTCCACACCTCTCCGCTGGCCTTGCTCCTCCTTGATATTGTCTGAAAAGAGTTCTAGGAGGGGGAGCCCACCAGCATTTCACTTTCTACTCTTACTCTGTCCGTGTCCTTAGCTCGCCCGCTGGTCATCATAGAGCAAATAGACACGGTCCTTTGACTCAACTCTCCTCATTACGCTTTCCTATACTCTACCCTTTTTTATCATCCCAGGCTTACTTCTCCCCCTGATCAAGTGGGTTGTTTGCTTGGGTGGGGCCCTTTACCTTATCGTTTCTCTCACTTTGTTCTTGTTGCTGGAACCGCTGGACCCACCTTTACCCATCCCTTCCTGGTAAACCCTTGCTGCTGTCTGCTGGATACAAGTCCGCCGGACCAGAGTGATTCGGGGCTGCCCCAATGACTCGTTGTTTAATCATTGTAAAACATCCCCCAGATTCTACAAGCATCTCACCAGAAGATTAATCTTCAACCAAAGATTGGACTGATTTATTGGTGCCTCTCTATATTTCTGCAGTTCTGCAGCCGGTAACTGTCATAAGGTTACAAACACCCCAGAAGTCAAGGCATGTGTGGAGCAGAGATACGGTTGAGTCTCTAAATAATAATTACATGATACTCGTGGAAGCTGCTTAGTTCCGGGAGTCAAGTCTTGTGGTTAGATACCAGGGTTTGTGGTGTTTCCCCCACCCCCATCTCCCCAACACTCACTCTTCCGCTCCTCCCATCCTGGAGTTGTCACAACTGCAACCACTTCATGGGTGCGGCTTTTGTTCTGCTCTTACTTTTGCATCGTTTTGTCTACTTCCATTGTGATTAATGTAGCATTGGCTTTGTGAAGTTGGAGGTAATTTGTGTTTGCCTACTGCAGGCGAATATTTCAGCTAATTTGCTCACCTGCTCCAGAGTCCTTCTTTGTTATGCTGGGTTGTTTTAACCCATCTGTTTTCCCATTTGTTTTCTCTATATCTGCTCCAAAATCCATGCTCTATGACTTATGACCATGTATTGTTCTAGATAAAAGATTCACCCGGTACTTGTAGTACACAGGTGAAGACCAGCCTTATATAAATACGGGGGGAAATAGCGTTAGTATGGAACAAGAAGTAGAATGCCTGGCACCAGTATCAAATGGTTACTTATATCAGAACAGAGTTGGTGAAATGGGAGAGAATGCAAAAAGACAAGATGGCACCCAGAGAACGCCGTCGATTTTACTTTTAAATTGTATTAAAGTATATGTTTTATTATATTTTCCAACTCAAAAGTAGCGGGTAAACATGAAGACATATACAAAGAATCAATGTTGGTTCTTAGATTGTGAAATTAGGCTCTCATAAAGACTCAGTTCATTAGCCCGATTTTTCGACCGTTTTTATATAAGGCTGGTTTTCACCCGTGTACTAGAAGTATGGGGTGAATCTTTTATCTAGTATTGTTCAAGCTGCATAGTCCGATGAAAGCATCGCTTTTTCAAACAAAATAAAACACATAAATTTGATCTTACATTTCCAACTCAGATAATCGGGAACCTACTTATAAATTATTTGTTGCCTAGAAGGGGATAATAAATAAGCCAATTTAATAGAAGCTGTTACTTTTGAAGCCTGGTGATGTCAGAATGTTGACGCCCTTGGCCAAATTAAGTTGGTGTGTTTTCACTTGAAATATTTTGAAAATTAGCCACTTAAAATCAAAGTAATGTAAACTCGATTATAGCAACAACCCTAATAATAATAAAGCTATCTGGGAAGATTTGCAGAAACTTAAAACCATCGGACCCTGCAGCTTTAATACCTTGGTTTTCCTCTCACTCTGAGTCACTGTCTGCTTACTGTTTTGTGAATAGACTACATCACGGTTCCAGCGGCGTGGTGCATTGTGGGATGCGTCAGAGCAAAATAAAGCCATGAGAAGCACATGGCACATGCTAATACACTGGGTGCAGCTCTGAAATGTGCTAGTTTCAGCTCATCTCAGCTCTTGTTTGAAACATAGAAGACCAACTAAAAATATATATATAATAAATTAAGGTATTAATCTTTTATCCAGCATTGCATTTACATCAATATAATCAGCAGATTTTATGCCATGTGCATTTAGATTTAGACAAATCTAGGCACTCAGACTAGTGTTAGAGCCATAGCCACAGTCAGTTGTATTTATTTTATTCATGTTATTATTTATATTCTATGGTTACTGACATGTGTAGAAATAGAAAATGAGTAGGGTTAATCAGATATTGGTTATATATTTCTTTGAAACAAGTTTTTGTTGACACATTTGACATTTTAATATTTAGAACAAGAATTACTTCTGACTAATCAATGGTGATGTAAACATCAGCCTGTAAAGTGACTGAAATTGTATCTTTCTTAGCTCAAAATGCTTAATTATGGAGAGTTGTATCTTAAACATATTCATTATATTATTATATTGCATCCTTCCGTCCATGTTTCTGCCAAATTGTTATGTATTTCTATTTATTTTGAATAAAATTCCAGTTTTGCCCTACCCGTATCGGCAAACTGAATGGCCGTACTCCTATGCTTTGCTCCCGGCCCCGTTTTCAGCGCATGCGCAGTCGAAACCGTGATGAAGTCTATCGAGGCGTGCAGGCTGTGTGTCGAAGCGGTGGGTCAGGCTGTGTGGAAGCAGTCGGGTGGAGAGGGGTTTCTTGACAGGTGGTGTCAATCTAATCACCTCTATCTATCGCGAATGTCAGAAGACATTCCCACTCACTGACTGAGTGGACGTGAATGGCGTGTTGGTGTCACCTGACCCAGCCCAGCGTCTGGTCAGCATAATAGCGTTACACCCTTATTGACATGTCGCGCCGACATGCTCACAGAACCCACACTGAATACCCAAGTCTGAAAGGATGCCTAATCTCACATAAACGCGGCACAATCCGATTGAAAACATCACATTTTCGAAACCAACATATCCATCTAGATTTGAACACATATATTCTGGGCGCAAGTGACAGTGGTAACGGCCGGTGTCGTATTCTCAGCGCCCGGTCATTCTCAGCGGCCTGTCGTGGCTTCTGCACATGCGCGGATTTTAAGACATATGCAAAAGACCCATGGCCTCGCCGGCTACAAGCTCAGGCAAGGTACCCGGCAGTGTCAGGGACCGATTAGGCCGAAATCTATTGAATGCGATCATATTTAACAGAATTACATACTCAAATAATGAAATTTAATTAAATTGAATCGCCGAGTGTAAACAAAACAAATAGCAGTGATCGCCGCAACATGCGAAAATCCGCGCATGCGCAGAATCCACGACAGGCCGCTGACAATGACCGGGCGCTGAGAATACGACACCGGTGTAGGCGCCACCAGTCCCCGTATGACTATGAGTAAGGAGCAAATAATGAACAGTGCCCATTGGCTAATAATATAATATAATAATAATTTTACCTCGGTACTAAGCCTCTGGCTAGCCTCAGGCTAGGGAGAAGGAAACACATCTGGGTCCAGCAATTAGCATAATCAGCTCACGACCGGAGGACGTTTGTTGAGTTGCTCCGACAGTTTTTAACCTACAAACTATGGTTTAACTGTAAGTATTCATGAAGTATTGTTACAGTACATACTTGTTGCATTACTGCACGTTTTGAAGCTATTCTTAGCTTTGGAGGTGTAGTTTTGTGACTTTTATGGATGTTTTACGATTGGTAAAACATCAATAGAACAAGACGACTTTCCTTTGTTCTACATGCCACCCGTTGGCTGGAGCCACATCACATCCTTTTTTGCCGCCCGTTGCCGAACGGAGAGCGATGATGGCTGGAACCACATCCCGTTGGGGTTTTCCCGCAGTTTATTTTATGGATTCGCATTGGAAATTATCCTGGGTTTCTTTTATAGACTCACCATTTTTTTAGGCATACCTCCGAGTCTTGTAGCATTTTCTCCAACTTGCTGGCGCAGTAGCCGCAGGGGGGAGAAGCGTACGAAACAGAATACCTTCCACGTCTTTAAAATGGTTATACATCACATACACGTGCATTAATTGGGGAAGCATTTTCCAATCATGAATAATTGATCTTCCTCATTCTACTGCTCCTTGGCATATCCTAGTATTGTCGAACGCCAGGCTAGATAGTGACATTTCATTGGTTTGCCTCCATCGGGGTTCGAACTGGAGGATTCGAATCCCATTACCTATATGTACTGGTGCACTCATTTAAACATGACATTGTGTTGCTGTATAGATCAGGGGTGAAAGAGCTCCACGATTCCGCGGATTTCCGGGATTTTTCAATCCCGCAGCACCATCAGCATATACTAATATGTGGTGCAGCACTATCAGCATATACTACTAATAAATGCTCCAAGCGCCGCATCACTATCAGCGTACACTACTAATACATGCTTCAAATGGTGCAGCACAATCAGCGTATACCAATATATATGAAACCTGACACCCAGGAATTTTCTGCGATTCCCTGACAATGCTAAACCTATGGGAGAATATCAGCATTTCCGCTTTTTTTCCTGGAGACCACTTTCATCCCTGATAGATATTGCATAGATACATATTATAATAGGAGAATGACCTCCATCATTTTGATGTGCACACCAAAAGTAATGTTTAATGTATTTTGTATTTACTTAAAACGACGTAGTCCGATCAAAACATCATATTTTCAAAAAGCAAAATAGTGATCTAAATTTAGACCTCCAACTTAGATGCGGGTGCACTTATTTGTTGCACTTCTTTGTTGCTATATAGAAGGACATACTAAGTCTAATTAATAGAACATGTATCTGTTGAACCCAATGGGATCAGAGGTTTAACACGTATGCCAAGCTTAATCTGACATTTTTACACTTCAGATATCTCCCAAGTTAGTAATTAAAATTCATAGTTACTTCAAACTAAAGTATGGTCGATTATAATATACTAATATATGTATGACAGAAATTCAAAACCATCGGACTACGGGACTTTAAAATACTTCTAAGTTAGCCAGTGCCAATATACTTTCTTTTATGTTCCTTCATACTAAAAGTGAACTAGATATATTGTAGCGATCAGCCTAATACATTTACGTGACAATAAGTATGACAGAAGAGTGGGTTGGGTGGCCTAACCTATAATAATAGCGTTGGCTGGCTTCCCATGCAGGAAGTCGTTCGTTCGAACCCCGACTGCGTCAAAGCAATGACCTACAAAGTTGTTACTTGACCTGCAAACCTAAAGGGGCTGTCACATTAGGGTTTTTTGCAGGAGCGTACGGTGGTATACGCTACGCATATGCCGATCCTCCAACAAGGCTGTTTCCTTGGTCAAAATTTTCAGCGTATGGCTCATACTCTGCTCATACGCTAGGCGTACGCTATGCATATGCCGGCATAGGTTAGGGAAACATCGTCATAGGTTGGGCGTATGCTGGATTGACACCCGCCGGGTGTCTCTTGCATACCCCCAACGTTCTGTAAAAGTGGTGTCACACTATGGCGTTAGCGTATGGATTTTCGACCCATACGCCGTCATACGCTTCGCCTATGCCCTCATACACACGTCCGTCCAAATTTCTTTTGAGCATGCTCAAAGATTTTCGGCGTATGGCTCATACGCTCGACGTATGCGATGCGTACGCCGACATAGGTTACGCATATGTTGGGCGTATGCTGAACTTGTCAATCACAACCATCAAACCTCATCACAGTACGCCGCGCATAGGTCGGGATATGCTTTGAATACGCCGCCATAGGCTAGGGGTAGGTTAGGCATAGGTTAGGCATATGCTTCAGATGCTGCTGGGACCTCGTGTGTAGCGTATGATGGTGTATGGGTCAAAAACCGCATACGCTAACGCCATACGCCGTAATGTGACAGGGCCTTAACCTGGCGCTTAGCTTGTTTTATTTAATGATGCCTCTAGAGCACATTGATTGATTCTCGGCTATTGCACATCAAAGGTATGGTCATTCTGACATATTTCTTTGGAGAAAACCTGCTGTTGCCAGAGAAGTTGCTCTTTCCGATAAGCAGCAAAGGGTCTTTTATATGCACTTTCCCACAGTCAGAACAGCAGATACCACAGCCTTTGATGAACGAGTTGTGTACTACTGGTTCACGCTTATCATTACTAGGATAGGGAAAGGACTGATTTACTCAGTATCACTGCAATCAGTATAATTTGACTGAGTAGGATATCGGGCCATCTTGTGGTTTTTTTGTTTTTTTTTGCATTCTCTACCCATTTCTCAACTTTTTCACCAATAATAGAATACATATTGTTCATTGGAACCACTATGTCTACCGTTATTTGCTATTTGAAGCAGTTTTTGCTCGTATTTAGACTAGGTTGTCATTCACCCCTCTTCATGGTTGGGGTGAATCCTTTATCTAGTCTGGCCCTTGTCCCAGCCCTTGCCGTTGCCCTATTCAGTATAACCCCATTAAACCAAACTTGAAGGACCCTTAGAAATTTGTTTGGATTAACGGATCATTGGTTTAACCGAGCTTTGGTATCGACTTTGCCTTGGCTCTGGTGGTGGTGGTGGTAATGGCTTCACGTGGAGGTAACTTTTTATGGATCCCAACAATCGCATTATAATTTTGTTTAGATTAACCAATAATTTGGATTAACCGACTTTGGTTTAACCAACTTTTTTTATATATATGATAAATGGTAGTATTTTGCCGGGCCACTGAAAAATGTTTGGATTAACCGATCGTTTGGTTTAACCGAGCTTGGTTTAAAGGGGTTATAAAGTTAGGCTACTCTCAATCTCATATCAGGCAAGACAACAAAAGTATGGGTTGATCACTTTAATGCGAGATCTTGGCTAGCATAATGCCTAGCCGGTTATAAATTTGAAAGCCTGGTGCGGAATGGCCGAGTGGAGGTTCACAAGCCATCAACACGCGGTGGCGCTGCAGTAGCACAGCCCAGGATCGATCAAGTCGGGCAATGATTGGTCGATATACATATTAATCACAATTAAATAGCAATAATATTATTGCACAGTAATAATCCGAATAACAATAATGGAAAAGCTGCTCCGCCTTTCTATATAATGATAAGTGATTATTCTGTCTATAATGTATCGGTTGTGGGCAAGGTACTAGTTATCGTTAAGTGTTTTGTGTGACCCGAATTCACAATTTGTCACACACAATGGGAAGCGGGTGTCCTGCTCAGTTATCCCACCCTTACGGTGTCGGTCCTATTAGAACGAGCTCCCCCCCCCCCCCCCCCCCCACCACCACCACCCTACCCCCTCCGGCCCTACAGTCGAGGGGACACATCCTGACACATGCAGCAGTGAGTGTCCGGTACAAAACATTCCGAGAGTACAGGTTCACTAGTCATGGACTGGTGTCGGGGGCTTTCAAATTTAACCGAATTTAGTCCGATGGTTTTGAGTTGTTGCCTTCTGATTTGTTAAAGAGGTCATACAGTAATTCAGGGCACGGTTGATCACAATGCTGCGAAGGGATAAATCTTGCATCTATGCTTGTATGGACGTCCGCTTATGTGTGGGGTTATAATTAAAGTATTTGTAATTTAATTGAAATTTAATTTATGGGGTGAGAATTTTGGTAAGAAAATTGGTCTTTCTCGCTTCACAACTTCTTATCGTATCCCTTTAATGACGAGCATCAATTGTTATTATATAATGCTAAGTCATTGGTGTGAATCAGCTGGATTCGAACCCTACAACCTGCCACACTGGTAGCAGGTGCACAACTTCTTCGACTAGCCCATGCCGGTCTGGTTTCACGAAGCCTTTTCGATATATGTCTGGTAGACTGTTGTTTAGTTTAGTCAGGCATTTAGCGCACACTGTTTACAGTACACGGCATCCTAACTTGAAAAAGAAAAATGCACAACTTCTTTAAATAGCTGCACCCTTCATTCAGTAAGTAGTCGGTTCCCAAGTCGTTCACCTGAACACGTGACATAGCCCAGTCACACATTTGTTTTACTCTCCGAACGTGACAAGCATGCCAGCGGCGACAACAGTCCAACACTTTTATATATTTTTATTTTATATTGCTTTTATCAATTCGGATCAAAAGAAACATAGTGTGTATCAGTTGGGTTAAACCTAGTTACGCCCACAACGCTGTCTCTGCGACGAAGCTGCTAAGCAACCCGTTATAAGAAATGTCAGAAGTAATATATGTTTTTACAACCTAATATACATGCTAAATATTTTCTTCAAATACTTATTTATCGCAATCCACTACTTTTGGGATGAATAATTAATGGAATCATGTAGATTAATAGACTTTGAAACTTGAATTGTGATGTACTTATTACCGCCATCTTGGTGGTTTTTTTTGTATGTGCTCGAGGTGACATCATCCAAATAAATAAGCATATATTTGGATTATATAACATAATGGCCCCACATATTAAATTGGAAATATCACCAAAGGAGACTAGAGTACATAAACTTTGACTTCAAAATCCCAGGACCAACCAGCGAGTGAGGAACAACTTTGTCCTTGATATTGCGGAAAGCACATGGAAGAGGCTTGCACCCGAAATAGATTGATTGATTGATTGGTGGTTGCTTTACGCCGTGTCGGCAGCATAGGCCATATTCACGGCGACCTCCCCCCCCCCCTCCGAAATAGTCGATGCTCCATCACTAAATGCATTTAATAATAGACTTCATCAATTTTGGGCTCAGGATCAGTATAGTCGATCCTCAGTGCATGACCACTATAATCATGACAGGTCATATATAGACAGGCCGAATCTGTTAACAGGTTATTATGCCTAAGTATATAAACCGAATAGGATAAGTATAAGTAGAAACATTTGCTCCAATTTCTGAACTCTATACCAATTTTTGTATAAACATGGACCACTGCATCCACAGCTTGTTCATATTATAGTTAAAGTTGCATAGTCCGATGGTTTCGAATGTCTGTATTTTTTCTGAGATAAATATATTAGATCAATCAGTCCTATCGACTTTACATTAGTTCAAAGTTAATTTGATTTTAAATGGTAAACTTTTGAGATATTTTGAGTGCAAACATGGAAAATTAGTTTTGGCAAGCTTGCCAAAACTCTGACACCTTATACTTCTGCACTAACAGGTTCTGTTAAATTGACTCAGTATTGCCTTCTACGCAGAAACAAATGTTTAATAAGTGCATCAGTATCTAAGTTAGATATGTAAAATCAGATCTAGATAATTGCTTGGTTTTGAAAATTTGACATTTCATCGAACTATGCAGTTTTAAAGCACCTTTTCTTTGGATTTAGGCATGGTCGTCATTCATTCACCCTATTCTGGGTATGGGTGAATCGTTCATCTAGTTTAAACCCAGCTCAGCTTTCCCTGTCGGTGTGCGTCCCATATTAACAGTGCGCACTGGGTGACGTTAACCGCAGACGCCAGAGACCTCCATTCGATCCGCAGCGCATGGCATTCTGGGTAACCGGGTGGGACGGTCGGATCAGTAAGTGGAGCAGTGGCTGCTCTTCTCCGACGGCATATCGTGGGTTCGAACCTCGGCCGAGTTAAATAAATGACTTACTAAAATTGACAAACATCAATTTAGTTTGTTCAGTCAGCTGGATTCGAACCCCACAAGCTGCAAAACGGGTAGCGGGTGCACACGTCCTTCGGCTAACCCAGCTTTCGACATGAATAATAGGATATGGCAAAGAGTTGTTTGACCAGTATCAGGAGAATGTGAACAGAGTGGGGTGTCGGGTCATGGAAATTAGAGAATGGCTTGCAAATGGCACTGGAGCAGCACTATAAGGTCATCCTGAGCATGAACTAACATAAATCGGTACCTAAAAATAGCAAGCACATTCATCTCCTCATTATGTGAAACCTAGATAACAGATTCACCCCTACCCAAAGTAGAGCTGAAGAACAATCCATTAGAAAAAGTGGCCAAAGCTGTTTGGGACCAAACAACCAATTAGAGAAGAGGAGCTCCTGGTTCCCTGGTCCAGTGTTTATCTATATTGGCACAGACTTAATGAAGTGACAGAGAATGCAAAAAGACAATATGGTGACTCAAAATTGCTCCAGATTCGACTTTTAAAGTGTATTAATCTACATCATTAAAGTCCATTAATCTACAAAAGAAAGGTGTGTGAACATCACATTTTGCTTCTTAAATTAAGAATGTATATGCTTATTTCATTTACGCAGCCTTTGGCTACTTTTTCTAATGGGGTGTCTGTCATTTACCCCTACAGTAATTACAGGGTGAATCTTTTATCTATGTTAGACCTTGCCATGGCTGGTTCTAACCGGATTGACATGTGTCAATACAAGGACTGGCTTCAGGCAGTGTCTTCTCATTCATGACCTACTTGTAACGTTGGGATGTACAATTGAAAGATCCCCCCCCCCCCCAACCAACAAAAAAAAACTACCATTTTGACACACCATCACACTTCTATATATTATAGTAAGCCTACACCGCTCCTCATTGGTGTGCGTGCAATAGAAGCAGCTTGTGTTGTGCCAGCGATGTCATGCTTTGTCTCCTCAGCACGTGAAGCATGTGACTGCGAGCATGGCGTGTGCGTGCCAGACAGTCAGTGTGGTGGTGGTGGTGGTGGGGGGGGGGGGGGTGACAGTCGACCAGGGTGCATCAGTGACCCAGAACCAGGACAGGCCAAAACCTTACAGATGGGGTGGGGGTGTTTCGCTCGGCATCCCAAAGTAAACACGACTCCTCCGCCACAACCGGCCGCAGGCGCTTAGACGGACCAAATTTCAGCTGACTCCCCCCGCCCCCCCCCCGCCCACCTATCCCCACCCTCATCAATCACACATTTCACCATCACCACCACCACCACCACCACAACCCTTTCGCCCCATTTTAAGATTGGATAATCAGATTAGGGGGTTATCCAGGATTGAGGTAGTGTGATTTCCAGAGATGAAAATCTGAGTGAAAGTCATGTTGTTTCCACCCTTGAAGACCAAGAAAGTTTCAATCACTATATATTTCCGGTGTAACGCAATACTAATAAGTGGAGATGGTGGGGGGGGGGGGCACATATTAGTGCACAGTTCCATTTTTGTAACAATCTCGATTCCTCATCATACAAATATGGTGTTTTTTTTATGGGGATATTGGGGAGGGGGGCTGGGAAACCAAGACACCCCTGAAATAGGCCACTATAATGCCAAAGTAAATATGGGATGCAAGTCAAAACTCTGACAGCACGAGCTGCAGCAGTAACTTGTTCTATTAAATTGACTGAATATTTCATTCCCTTCTACGTTCTATCCAGCTTAAAGCTGCATAGTCCGATGAAAATATCAAATTTTCAAAACCAAAACAATTATCTAAATTTGCTTCTACATATTTAACTTAGATACTGGTGCACTTATTAAACATTTGTCACCACATAGAGGGGAATACTGAGGCAACTGAATAGAACCTGTTACTGCAGAAGCCTATGGGGTCAGAGTTTTGACAATCTTGCAAAAATTAATTTTGCAAGGTTCCACTTCAAATATCTCAAAAGTTAGCCACTTAAAATAAAAGTAACTTCAAGCTAATGTAAGATGCATAATAATGTAATCAACCTAATGTATTTATCTCAGAAAATTTCAGAAACTCAAAACCATCGGACTATGCAACTTTAATAAGTGCGTCAGTAGACGTAGCCTCAATTCTAGATAATTGTTTTGGTTTTGAAAATCTGGTGCTCTGCAGTTTTGAATTAAATTAGTCAGATGAAACCCAACAGCCAATACTTGTCGCTTCCTAGCCAAGGGCTCAGCAGTAATAGGATAGGTCATGGACTGGTTAGTTCATTGTAAGGATAATGTGACTGAGTAGGATATTGGGTCATGGTGCTAGCAGCCTGGTTTCCCTAGGGGGAAGCACTAAAAAGTCGCCATGAGTGTGCACTGTCACAAATCGGTACCACCAGACGGGGTGGTCGAATGAGTAGAGCGTCCGTTTCCTGTTTTGGGAGATCGGAACCCATGAGTTTGTGGGTTCGAATCCTGGTCAAGTCAAACCAATGACTTAACAATTTATACTTGCCGCTTCCTAGCCTGGCGCTCGACATTATTAGGATAGGCCTCAGTGTCAGGATAATGGTTTCCCAGTGGGGCAGCACTATAGAGTCGCCATGAGTGCGCACTGGCACAAGTCAGTACCCGTCCTGATATGACCTTAGATGATTCTAGGGCGTAAAACAACAAAACAAACAAAACAAATCGATACCCATCCTGATATGACCTTAGATATTGTCAAGACATAAAACTCCCAACAATCAACCACCCAACCCAACAATCGGTAGCCGCCTACGGCTAGGTCCAAGTGCGGGCCTATTACGCAGTGGTAATCAGGGGCTAAGTATATGTGGGAGGTTATTCTATTTGATTGTTATTGCCTTTTCATTATTTTTTAACGGGACGCGGCAATTAGCATGGCGGGCCAAGCGTTGAACGCACGCACACACACACACACAAACACTGTAACACATTCACCGTGCGTGTCTGCCTGCGTGATGCATGTGCACGCATTCTGGTAAGAGGGCTCCCCGCTCACACACTCGCCGGGTATCAGACCATTCAGACCGGTAGCTACCAGCAACGTTTTGGTAAAAAAAATAAAGACAGAAATACTAATGAAATATAAAAGTGAGCAAACAGTACAAAGGAATAATGAAAATAATAATACACTTCATAATATACATGGATGTATATAATATACATAGATATGTATAATATAGATATGTATATACAGATATATATTATATATACAACTTTTATTCAAGAGTATATATACTATTCTCGATGTCAGACATCTGGGCACTTTTTGCGCTCACCACGCACAAAGGGTAAAACAGATGCCACTGTCATAGAGACAACACTAAAACTACCCTAACTATCGCAGTAATTTGTGCTTTTTTTTTGTGCTTCGAAAGCAAATTTCTCTTATTTCTATTAAATAGTTCAGATCTTTCTCTACAATTTCACTTTCAGATTTTTTTTTCTCAGCCAATTGGAAGTTCTTGAATTTATTTTGTAAAAATAGTTTTTGAGGCTGTGATCCGGTAGGGCTAGGCACTGGCACTGACACACATAATATCCCAACTTTCAATATTATCTCTGTTTTTAATCCTTTCAGAAAACATTGCTCTTTGGTTAAATTAAATACTTCAGATCTTCCTCTTCAATCACGCATTAAGATATTTATAACCGACCCAGTGAAAGCTTTTAATTTTATTTTGCAAAAATAAATGCTCCGCATAGACATAGCATTGCTTCAGCACAGATTACTGCATTGTTTTACCCTCCGCAAGTAGTTTGGCCGGGCTGTGACGTCACGCCGACATAGAGAATGTATAATATCTTGTACTTTGTATAAGGAAATCTATACATATAGATACTTTTGTACTTAAAAAAAAGAAATGGTAAGCAAAACAATGCAAATAATAATGAACAATAGTAATGAAATAATATAAGAAAAGCTGGTGGACGCGCCGGGAACAGACACCTGTCATTTGTATCGTGTGTCGTCTGCCGCCCCGACACCCGGGTTGACGGGTCTGAGTGACCCCGCCCTGACCCCGCCGCATTGCGATCCCCTGATTCCTCCCCGCTACTCGCACCTGTCCGCCTTGTTACTGGCACCCTGCTACCCGGGGATCGGGGTCTCGTGTCTGTCTAATATGTTGGGTGGTTGGTTGTTGGAGTTTGAAGTCCTGGCAACATTTAAGGTTATACCATAGGAGTTGAGGGTCCGTCTACCGAATAGACGAGATCACCATTCCGACTGCGCATGCGCTGAAAACGGCGTTGAGAGAAAAACAAAGGTGCTTGGCCATTGAGTTTGCCGATACGCATAGGGTAAAACCTAAGTCTAACACTAGTCTGAGTGCCCAGATTTTTCTAAATCTAAATGCTAATTAGATTGATGTAAATGCAATGCTAGATAAAGGATTAACATCTTAATTTATTATATATATTTTTTTAGTTGGTATTCTATGTTTCAAACAAGAGCTGAGATGAGCTGAAACTAGCACATTTCATAGCTGCACCCAGTGTATTAGGCATGTGCTTCGGAGTGGGGGGGGGGGGGGGGGGTTCTTCACGCATCCCACAATGCACCGTACCGTGCGGCTGGAATGGTGATCTAGTCTATTGATGCTTATCACTTCCAAGCGAGGCGCTCGGCAGGACTGGTTGGTCCAGTGTCAGGACTGAGTGGGATATCAGGTCAGGGTGCTGGCGGCCTGGTCTCCCAGTGGGACAGCACTATAAAGTCACCATGAGTGCACACTGTCACAAGTCGGTACCCGTCATGATACGACCATATATGTTGCCATGACGTAAAACTCCCCCCAACCGCCCAACTATGTATAGTGGTGTATGAAAATATACATCTAAGTAGTGATATATATAATTATATATATTAGTGTGTAGTGCTTCCACGAGGGAAGGGCTGAGAAAAGTCATCCCCTCAAACGGTCCGCGCATGGGCTGGGTGCCCCAGTTCCGACCCCCAACACCTTGCTTGGCTCCAGATAGGCCGTAACCAGCAGATAAGATGGCGACATGTAGAAGTGGTGTGTGCACAGTGCACCTGGTCCACTTGGCCGGGGTCGTCAGACTGTGTATCACTTACCACTGGGCCACAGTGTAAGCACCTGCTCCTGTAGGTTGAGACCAAATAGATTATATATATATATAAGATATATAGATTATATATATATATAAGTTTTGAATGCAAGTGTGGAGGCTCTGGCTGCCAGGGACAGACTGAGCCAACATCCACAACAGGTGTAGGGAGGCTCCTGCCCCACCTGGTGGTCGTGCCTGGCACTATCCTGTGAGCCCCCCAGGAGCCCCCTGGATGGCAGCACTGTGAAATTCGGTTACATCCGCATATACGTTGTGTATACGTGGGTATATATATATATATATATATATATATATATATATATATATATATATATATATATATATATATACCTGATCCCTATCTCATAGTATCTGAGGTGAAGGAAGAAATAGAAAGAGCTAAGTGGATTGAGAGTATTTATTTTCTCTTGACAAGGAAATACAGCCTTACCGTACATATAAAAAATGTTCGCAGCAGGATGATCAATACGGCGAGAGAGATAAGTGACAAGAACTGCCGGTGGCGGTGCCAGCATGCCGCAGTTAATCAACCTTTGTCCGTAATTGGACCTTAAATATAATATAAAGTAGAATAGTAATAATAATAAGAAAACCTCATACCGATTGATTTATACCCGTATATTTATATACTAGCTATATAACACAGTAAAACTTCTAAATCGACCGCTCATGGGACCGTCTATAAATGTTGTATGTTGGAATGTGGTCGGCTTAGGGAGTTTTTAGTATCGTTACAATGGTATTGTTTGTGCGATTGTTTGGGACCCAAATAAAGCAATTGATATAGGGGAGTTAGCAATTTGTGGAGGTTGGCCGGTTAGAGAGGTTTTACTGTATATATAATATACAGTGTACATTTTATATATATTTATTATTATAGAGTATATAATGTGCATGATACATACATACTTACATACAGTGTGTGTATATATATATATATATATATATATATATATATATATATATATATATCTCATCATCATCATCATCATGCTGTCAGTCGCGATGCGACAAAGACTGTCAAGACAGGCGCAAAACTATTTGTCCCTGCAGTGGTTGGTCAGGAGATGTTGGGAATTCCATACATCAACTGCCCTTAATGCTGCCACAGTGACATGCTTTTCTGTTTGGGGTTTGCTCCCTTAGCCTTCGGTTCTGTCAAGAACTTGTACCACAAGGCAATGGTTTACAACTCTGCATGGCAGGGGCGTTAAACTCCCTGAGGTATTTCAATACCTGAGGTATTGCAATAGTATCATTATATCCATTATATATATATATATAATCATGCACATTATATAATGGATATATATATATATATATAGTGTACACTGCAGAACGTACCGTTTTCTCTGTTATTATGGTTACTTATACTTATTATGGTTATATACAGCACTAGACGCAAAGTAGTAGGTTGGCGTGGCAGTGGCCCCGCAAAGTATAGGGCGTGGGGACCCTATATCCCCCCCCCCCCCCCCCGTCCTCCTCTGGACAAAAATGCTTCCTAATTCAACAAAAATATTAGGTGAAGTTGTACAGGCATCAAATACTTTTTTCTCGGGTTATACTAATAATAGATGTCTTCACGTTACAGGAACGGAGCGGTGTGGAATATATCTTCTAGTTCTACGAGCTAACAAGCAACATGCCCTTAAATAGTGTATCGTTACTAGTACAGTAGCAGAGGGCCTAGATAAAAGATTCACCCGGTACTTGTAGTACACGGGTGAAGATCAGCCTTATATAAAAACGGTCGAAAAATCGGGCTAATGAACTGAGTCTTTATGAGAGCTTCATTTCTCAATCTAAGAAGCAACATTTATTTGTCTTCATGTTTACCCACTAGTTTTGAGTTCAAAAATATGATAAAACATATACTTTAATGCAATTTAAAAGTGAAATCGACGGCGTTCTTTGGCCGCCATCTTGTCTTTTTGCATTCTCGCCCATTTCACCAACTCTGTGCCTATATGAGTAGCCATTTGAGCCACAGTTTCTAGTTCATGTTCCATACTAAACATATTTTTACCCGTATTTACACTACGTTGTCCTTCACCCGTGTACTACAAGTACCGGGTGAATCTTTTATCTACAGAGGGCCCTACCATATTGGTGAGCTGAACCCTCCAAACCCAGTGTGCTATCAGTGGAGACCAGAGTTGTGGAATCCCGTCGACTCCTGTGTAATGTGGGGCTGGTGTGCCCCACGATTAGGTAGGTATATGTGTGTTAGGGGGGGAGGCAGTATTATAGCTTGTTTGTTGGGGTTTTGCATTCTAGCAAAATATTACTTCTAGGGTCATACCATGACGGGTTCATACTTGTGACAGTATGCATTCATGGTGACTTTATAGTGCTGCTCCACTGTGAGACCAGACCGCTGACACCATGACCCGATTTCCCACACAGTCACATTATCCTAATACTGAGATAACCAGTCCTTGCCCTATCCTAGTCATGCTGAGCGCCAGGCTAGATAGCGACCAGTATCAATTGTGTAAGTCATTGGGTTAACTCGGCTTAGCAACATCTAAGGTCATATTAGGATGGGTACTGACTTGTGACAGTGCACTCTCATGGTGACTTTATAGTGCTGCCCCACTGGGAAATCAGGCCGGGAGCACCATGACCCGATATCCCACTCAGTCACATTATCCTGACAATGAGCTAACCAGTCCTTGCCCTGTCCTATTAATGCCGAGCGCCAGCCTAGGAAGCGATAAGTATCAATTTTAAAGTCATTGGTTTGACCTTCCACACAGTAGTAGTAATAGAAGGTCTGCAGTCCTTCCATATGTTGTAAATATATTGTCCCATTTGGCCATATCTGGTTCCGCCGTGATTGTGCGCCAGCTCCTATGCGCTGTGATATAGTGCCTTGTGTCCTGCCTTAGATAAAAACCCGGCATTACTCGCAGACGAAAGAGTGACACATCACCTTGATTAGATTGTAGCTTTCTTGGTTGATTGCTTGCACGGCATGTGGGCACCATTCACAAACCCATTCACCGCCTATTCCGATGTTGTCGTCTGCTCTCATATAAATACCGTTCGATGTGTTTGTTTTATTGTTTAGATGAGGCTCTATGTGTGTTGATTTACCCAGAAGAAACTTACAATTTGCATTGCCAGTATGTGTGTTCTGTATTTATTGTTTTTGGTTGCCTTAGCAAAGGCAGACGACAATTTATTGGATTAGAAAGACTCGCTTTGTTGACAGGCTCGGTAGTTTATCAAAGAGCGATGACAAATCTCACATTTACTATTACATTTAGTCTTATATTTACTATTATATTTAGTCTTATATTTACTATTATATTTAGGCTTATATTTCCTGTTATATTTTCTTCATATTTTCTGTTATATTTAGTGTTAATCCATTATATCTATATATTATGTCATCTTGTATATTATATAATATATTTTCTGTTATGTAATGTATGTTATTAATACATATATGTCATGTAATATATTGTGTAATAAATATACATTATGAAGAGTACAGACGCAAAAACGCAAAAACGCCAATTCAAAAATGGAGCTCAACATTGGAATCAAAGCTACAAAATGTTAATTTTTTTATATTGCTACCTTTTTTGTTTATCCATTACTCCATAACCATGTGATCAGATGAAAAGTACAATTAGTCAGAATTAAAATTATTTTCAAGTAAAAATCTTTTATTTAAACTTACTTTTTTGGATTGGTGTTGACGTAGTTTTGCACCTGAACTACTAATATGCATAATAGATGTATATATAAGATACTACATGGTCTTTTCTACCAAAACTGCCTGGACTGTACTGGTAGTAGCAGTAGGTCTAGTAAAAACATTTTCAAGATTTTCTGGATGAGACTCTGCAACTGCAAGCACCAATTTTAAGTCTGACAACAGATCGATTAATTTGTTGTTGTTGGCCAAACATCAACCGTTTATCCTTGACCTCCAATACTATTTTCAGATATCTCATTTCATTTTTGACCATTTCCAATCTTACTTTGTTGTTTTCTTTGTTTTGGTCACAGCTTTTCATCAAATTATCTACATCCCTTGGTGCTTTACAAGGTCCCCCATGGCTATACACACTATCAATTAGCTTCTGAGAAATTTCCCTTTGCACACTTTCTTTCTCAAGTTTTTTTCGTCGTGTTTCCTCCAACTTAGCTTTTATTTGTTTTTATACCTCTTTTTCAACATTTCTGTGATTTTCCCTCAGCTTCTCACTTTTTTCTGCAGCAACTTTCATTAGGTTAGCCTGTTCCTGTGGAGATTTGGATGATAGCCAGGAAGAAATTGTTTTATTTTTCTTAACCATCTGGACACTCGAATGGAAATGGGCAGAAGCATGACGTCTTCGAAACTGGCTAAAATCCAAGTCTCCAAACTCATACTCAGAGACTAAGTTTGTCACATGACAATGTTTCATCTTTTGCCTTAACTCTGGGGACACCTCTTCACCAAATTTTCCTCCAGGCAAAAAATCACATAACTGCCTTTCAGTGACAATGACAAATTTTGCCATAATTCTCTCCAGGGCTGATTTTGTAATTTCTTTCATTGCTTCATTTTCAGCCAAACTTAAGTTTTCTTCTGTCAAAGCATCGGAAACATTGCTCGGAGGTACAGAAAAATCTGGGAAGACACTTATGGGTTCATTTAGCAATACACGACTGTCCTCTGCCCACTCTTTCATCTGATCCAACATTGACTGGATATATTTGTATTGGTCCACATATTCTACTCCCCCTTTCAACATATTCCAGAATGGACCACTACTACAAAAGTATACCAGCCCAAGTGCACTTACAAGTGCCCCTATCTCTATACTCTCATTGTCAAGGCGTACACTATCCAGTTTCAGGTTTAATGGCGGTGCCATATAATTAGTCAAAAAGTTTTGAATGTGATTTCTATGATAAAACAGACTACCAGCTCCTTCAAAAAAATTGTCACCAGCTTTATTTGTTGGAATGTCATATTCACAACACAGTTCCATTATACACTTTTTGATCTCCTCTGTGTATGGCTTCCCTGGGGCATCTGTTTTTACAGCAATTTCTTCTGTCAAGAATAAAGAACACTCAGCCTGCAGTCCAATGTAGTCTTGTTGTGCTGCATGTGCCATATTCTTTGCTTTTGTTTTTTCAGCAGTGACAGATTTTACCTTTAGTCTCTGTTCCATTAGTTGAGTTTGCAGGCTTCTAATTTTTTGTTTTAGACTGGAGATTTCTTCTTTCACACTTTGTTTTACCAGTGCATGTAGACAAGCCTCTTTGGACTCTAGATAGATTTTCTTTCTACGTATTGCTTGGTACTGCGCACTAGATTTTATTTTGTTCAGTTCAGAGGTCTTTTCTATCAAATTTGCATTACATGCATTCAGTTCTCTTTGTTGCCTCTCAATTGCTGTTTCACTGACATCACACTTTTTTTCTAAAGTTACAACATATTTGTCAAGTTCCTGAACTTTATCATACTGTGTTTTGCAACTTTCTTTCAATGTTGCTACTTTCAATTTCATTTGATCCAGTTCATCCTGATGGTTATTCAACTTATGATTTAATTTGTTACACTCCTTGTGTAGTTTCTCATTTTCCTTCACAGTTTGTCTAAGTGTATGCACAAGATCCTTGTCTCGGTCACTGCCACAGTAATCATGAGGAGAGGTGCCTGTTGTCTTATCTTTTGCAGGTTGAACACACAGAACAATGGTTTGCTTTTTAAATGATACAGTTAAGGGACCTTTCTTTTTTTTCCTAACAACATTGAACCTGCTCTGTATGGACTTCAGACATTTACGCAAAGATGCTGCAGTGAACTTCCCTGGCCACAAAGAATTTACAACTGGAAAAATGTTGGCTGTATACTCTTCTGCCAATTCCAACAGGCACCCATTTGTAGGTAAATTCTGAGAGTAGCATTGAGTGGGTCACTGACTGTTGTCCACAGAATCTCAAGTTCGTCACAAAAGGGCCCTGAACCAACAAAAAAGCAGGTCATTAATTATAGTAATATGTACCTTGAATTTCCTGTTATGGTATTAAACTACCCCCTACACCAGTTAATATCAACTTAGTTAATATCAGAATATGATCAATAATTAACATCAACTACAGAATTTCTATATTCAATACATACACATAAAAACAAGGATCATAGACAAAATGTTAGTTTTAAAAATACAAAGAGTAGCATCCTATTCTAACATTAACAATAGTTCAACTATCATTGTTTAAAATATCAGACAACAAACTGGACTTACCTATACTCTTCAAATTGGTGGTAATTTGTAGAAAATTCTTCCACTCTTTTATGGCTTTCAATGATAGCAATGTCTTTTCAGTGAGGTGTCTGGTCTTTCTTTGTGGAAATATCGGGTAAATATGACTCATCCAAGTCCCAACTTTCTCCCAGGAAGCTTGTGTATGGATCTTTATGTGGTACAGCTGCAGAAGCAATGTGTTTGTGACTTCATGGCCCAACTTTGGTACATTTGGACGTCTGCCTCTGCCTTGTGCACAAACGATGCTCTGTAGCAGTCTATATCGGGCATCATCTGCACAGAAATTTGAAATAAAGAATAATTATGATGATTATCACCAAAGGAAAGTCATCAGAAATAAACTTTCCAGTGCCAGTTACCGTTTTCAAGTGATAAAAAAGAAATGCTATACTTGAAACTACGATCGTGGTGGGCGATGATACATCGATTTGACAGGGGCCACTATCTTTCATTTTGATGCGATCGTACGCGGCGATTTTTCCCGCTGAAGCATATAATGTCCAAAATTCACTTAATACCTCAATAAAACATAGATAGTAACTTTTACAACACATTACACTATCATCTGAATTTATTTGGCTTATTTTGGGGCGCAGATATCCATCCATCCGATCCTAAAATTTGCCACGTGGCTGACTTGGAAATCCAAATATGGCCATTGCCCATTCCGCAGCGCGTAGCACAAATAACATGGGCATCTTTTAACTTGGTTTCTGAATATATTATACAAGGTTCAAGCTTGTTAAGACATAGTTTGATACAATATATACTAATAAAACGTTTACATACCTATTTCTTTGAATACATCATCCATAAGCGTGTCAATTTCATCCATATTCACCAGTTTTCTGATCGCTCGAATTGACAAAATGGCGTAGGTGTCCCAGTTCTCTCCTTTCCAAATCATTCAGAGCTAGCCACATTTCAATTTGAATTGCGCGCTGCACCATACATATACTTATTAAACCAATATTCCGATGTAAAAATACATAAATTGAAGTTTATTGGCATATAATCCTTTTCTTAAAATTCATATTAGAATATTATTTTGCGAAATGCTTGAATTTTGGATTGATATGATCATATATTATTTTTAAAAGAACTATGTTGTATTTTATACTAAACTAAAGCTAAGAATATGTTCTATCAAATGGACAATGTTTAAAGTGCTTTGGAATTATGGCGGAGTGCGCAGGGGAAATTTAGGCCCCCGATGTCAATTTCAATGCCGCACTGGTGTGATACAAATGTGTCAAAATCACAAAAACATTGTCTTTTCAATCTTGCAATGCATTATAATATTTTTGGGCCAAATAAAAAACAACACGACCATTGAACAGATCTTTTCACAAGCTTTCATTCAGTACTTTTATTGTGTTTGTGAACGCACTATTTGTGGTGCTACGTTTTTTTTTAAAGAACATTTTTATAGCATTCAGCCATGCATTCAAGTGTGATTGGAGCACCTATTGTGATACCTACTGTCATTCATGTATCATTCAGTGGCCCGTTACTTTCGCCCGGGGTCGCCCTGCCTCGCCCCGCCGGGAGACTGGCCGGACGCCCCCCGCCCCCCGCAATCAATGCCGGTCAATCGGCGATACCTCGTCCATATGCAGGCCCTCCGTATGATTATTATAAGGCCGCGCGGTTGCCAAACAAAAATACAAACACAGAAAACCCATATAAAACAAACACTATTGAAGGGGGTTGGGTGAGTGGCAGGGTGTGAGGGGGTGGGGGTGGGGGTGGGGGTGAGGTTCTCAATCAGAGGCAGGCCCGGCATTTGTGGTAAGCGTAATGGGTAGGTAGCCCAGTCGACCCGGTCTGGCAACGCTAGCTAAGTCGGGCACTATCAGCGAAATGGTTTGTTTGTTGTTGTTTTACATCCTAGCAACATCTAAGGTCATATCAGGACGGGTACCGACTTGTGACAGTGTGCACTCATGGCAACTTTATAGTGCTGTCCCACTGGGAAACCAGGCCACCGGCACCATGACCTGGTATCCCACTCAGTCACATTATCCTGACACTGAGCACACCAGTCCTTGCCCTATCCTAATAATGCCGTGCGCCTGGCTAGGAAGCGACAAGTATCAATTTTAAAGTCATTGGTTTGACTCGACCGGGACTCGAAGCCACGACCCCACGATCTATCAGCACAGGAGACGGACGCTCTAACTCATTCGGCCATCCCGTCTGGTTATCAGCGAAATGGTCGTAATATTTAGGATCCACGTGGTGTCATTGTGTGTATGTTGTACTAGATGGGCCACCACCACAGGATGGGGTCAAGGGTACAGTGGAGTGGAGTGGAGTGGAGTAGCGATGTGTGGAGTGGAGTGGAGTAGCGATGTGTGGAGTGGAGTGGAGTGCGATGAGTGGAGTGGAGTGGAGTGGAGTAGCGATGTGTGGAGTGGAGTGGAGTGAAGTAGCGATGTGTGGAGTGGAGTGGAGTAGCGATGTGTGGAGTGGAGTGAAGTAGCGATGTGTGGAGTGGAGTGGAGTGGAGTGGAGTAGCGATGTGTGGAGTGGAGTGAAGTAGCGATGTGTGGAGTGGAGTGGAGTGGAGTGGAGTAGCGATGTGTGGAGTGGAGTGGAGTGAAGTAGCGATGTGTGTAGTGGAGTGGAGTAGCGATGTGTGGAGTGGAGTGAAGTAGCGATGTGTGGAGTGGAGTGGAGTAGCGATGTGTGGAGTGGAGTGGAGTGGAGTAGCGATGTGTGGAGTGGAGTGGAGTGGAGTAGCGATGTGTGGGGTGGAGTGAAGTAGCGATGTGTGGAGTGGAGTGGAGTGAAGTAGCGATGTGTGGAGTGGAGTGGAGTGGAGTAGCGATGTGTGGAGTGGAGTGAAGTAGCGATGTGTGGAGTGGAGTGGAGTAGCGATGTGTGGAGTGGAGTGGAGTGGAGTGGAGTAGCGATGTGTGGAGTGGAGTGGAGTGGAGTGAAGTAGCGATGTGTGGAGTGGAGTGGAGTAGCGATGTGTGGAGTGGAGTGGAGTGGAGTAGCAATGTGTGGAGTGGAGTGGAGTAGCAATGTGTGGAGTGGCGGTGCGTAGCGTAGCATAGTGGAGTGGCGGTGCGCGAAATGGAGTGGCAGTGCGCGGAGTGCAGTGGCAGTGCGCGGAGTGGCGGTGCGCGGAGTGGCGTATCGACTGCAGGGCGCGGCAGTTACCCATGGGGGTACATTCAAGAGGAGCCCGGACCTGGGCTGTCGAGGACGCAATATCACTTTTTTATCAGCGGCGCCCGGGGCAATCAGTGACGGCCGGGGCCCGGGCAGTTTGGTGGCCGCCCAGCCAAGTGCCAAAGTAAAGTGCCGCCAAAGTAGCCCGCGCCACTGGCGGCAGTTTGAACCCGGTTGCAACCAGGGACCGCGGCCGTAATCCAGGCCGGAAGCGCCAGAGAGCGCGTGCCCAAACCGGGCGGGGTAGAATAGTCATCTGCCCTGTGACATTTATTAAAGTTGCACAGTCCGATTCTATTGAGGTTCTGTCATTTTTATGAGATAAATATATTAGAGTGATCATTATTATCTACGTTACCTTAGGTTGAAGTGACTTTGATTTTATATGGTAATCTTTTCAGATATTTGAAGTGCAACATTATGAAATTAGTTTTGGCTACACACCAAAACTCTGACACCATAGCCTTCTACAGTAACACGGTCTATTAAATTGACTCAGTGTTCCCTTCTATGCAGAAACAAATGTTTAATAAGTACACCAGTATCTAAGTTAGATATGTAGAATCCAATCCAGATGATTGTTTTAGTTTTGAAAATGTTATACTTCATAGGACTATGCAGCTGTAAGCTACTGTCACATGACTATGTGTGTCGCAGCAACAAATAATTAATATGTACACTATTATTTTTAATAATATCTTAATTGGATGTGTAGAGTAAATTTAGGCAAGTGCTCTGGTTGTGATAAGTTTGTTTTCATCGGATTGTGCAGCTTTAATTAAAGTTGCATAGTCTGATGGTTTTGAGTTTCAGAAATTTTCTGAGATATATACATGATTAGGTTGATCGTTATAATATACCTTATTTTAGCTTGAAGTAACTTTTATTTTAAGTGGCTAACTTTTTAGATATTTGAAGTGCAACCATGCAAAATTAATTTTGGCAAGCTTGCTAAAACTCTGACAGTGACACCCTAGCATTCTGCAGTAACATGATCTATTCAATTGCCTCACTATTCCCTTCTGTGTGGTGACAAATGCTTAATAAGTGCATCAGTAGCTAAGCTAGATGTGTAAAATCAAATTTAGTTCATTGTTTTGGTTTTTAAAATTTGATGATTTCATCGGATTATGCAGCTTTAATTCAGATAATAAAAGTTGGAAAATGGTAGTTTTCTTTTTCCACACGCGCTGTAGAGGACCAAGCCAATACCCTGGAGGTGGGAAGAGCCTGAACCCCCTCCCATCCCCATCGCCCCTCCCCTAACGCTACCTCCAGAAGCAGGTGTGTAAGAGAGCGCGGAAACGAGGTGGAGATACACTAAAACCTCTATACCCACCCATCCACAGATCGACCACTCCCCTATATCGATCGCTTTATTTGGGTCCCTACAATACCATTGTAAGGATATTCTAACTCTCTAAAACGACCACTTGTGGGCTCAAACACTGGTCGAGTCAAACCAATGACCTAAAAATGTGTACTTGTCGCTTCCTAGCCTGGTGCTCGGGATTATTAGGATAGGTTGGCTCAGTGTCAGGATAATGTGACCGGGTTGGACATCAGGTAATGGTGCTGGCGGCCTGGTCTCTCAGTGGGGCAGCACTATAAAGTCACCATGAGTGCACACTGTCACAAGTCGGTACCCGTTCTGATATGACCTTAGATGTTGTTGGGACGTAAAACAGCACCAAGCAAACAGGTAATAATGCTGGCTCAATAGTTGTGACAGAATGAGCAATACTACTGAGTGAAGTATACTTTCTTGTCTAGAAACCCGACAATGCGATCCACTTTCATAACTGAAAGATGTTCCCCGGATTGATCCTGCTGCCTTTGTACACGCTTCACACCTCAGACACATTCCTTTTGAACCCAGTTAATCGGTGAGGTGGTGGATCTGGTCCTCAACTTACCTCCCAGCTAATCGTCAATGGAGTACCGGGCGCAGTGGCCGAATCGGTAGAGAGCGGGCCTCATGTGCGGGAGATCGTGAGTTCGGTTCCCGGTCGAGTCAAACCGATGACTTATAAAATTGATACTTGTCGCTTCCTAGCCAGGTACTTTATATTAATAGGATAGGGCAAGGACTGGTTAGCTCAGTGCCAGGATAATGTGATTGAGTGGGATAACGGGTCATGGTGCTGGCAGCCTGATTGCCCAGTGGGGCAGCACTATAAAGTTGCCATGATTGCACCGCACTGTCACAAGTCGGTAATGGTCCTGATATGACCTTGGATGTTGCCAGGACATAAAACTCCAACAACCAACCAACACATCCAATATATTCTAGTGTATATTATATTATATCAACTTAGAATTATACTAGTGTTTGTGTATGGGTTGGGTTTTTGTGTGTGCACATTAGTTGACTAAGCAGGAGTCATTTTATTTACCGGCAATTTGTTTTCCTCATTCGACTGTTCCTTGCCCTATCCTAGTAATACCGAATGCCAGGCTAGGTAGCGACTGGCATAAATGTGTACGTCATTGGTTTGACTCGGCCATGGTTCGGATGTCGGTGTTCGAAAACCATGACCTACTAAAACGGGAGGCGGACGCTCAACTCATTGAGCAATCCAATGTTGGTATAGAACTTATTCAACAGAATAAACCTATTTACAACAACAACAATGGTGTGCATATCGACATTCTGGGCTTGTGCTTTTGTTGCCCATTTGTTGGCATCGTGGGGTAGTATTTCGGCGTGCATACCAAAATGTCAGGTATAGGCTTTCTTTACTCCCCCCCCCCCTTTTTTTCACAAGTCAGTACCCGTCTTGATATGACCTTAGATGTTGTTAGAAAGTAAAACAACCGTCACCAACAACAGAGACATGCATTTACCTTTTCAGATTATACCGTGCAACCTGAATACCGTATTCTTGCGGGTTAACGCCCTGGGCGTTTTAATTGGAAAATCACTGAAGATGGGGGGGGGGGGGGTGGCATTTACCCACACATAGGTGTTTACGGGGTGGGTGTTCACGAAATATTGGCCAAGTGGGGGGTGGGTGTTAACCCACACATGGGCATTAACCTGCGAGAATACAGTATATCACGGTAGACCTATTGAGTGTTAATCGTGTTAATCGTGCCCCTCCTGTGTTAAAGCTGCATAGTCCGAGTAAATATCAAATTTTCAAAACCAAACAAATTGTCTAGATTTTATTTTACATATCTAACTTAGATACTAATGCACTTATTACGCATTCGTTCCTGCGTAGAAAGCAATACTGAGTCAATTTAACAGAACCTGTTACTGCAGAAGTCTATGGTGTTAGAGTTTTGGCAAGCTTGCCAAAACTAATTTTCCATGTTTGCACTCAAAATATCTCAAAAGTTTACCATTTAAAATGAAAGTAACTTTGAACTAATGTAAAATAGATAATAGTGATCGATCTAATATATTTATCTTAGAAAAAATACAGAAATTCAAAACCATCGGACTATGCAACTTTAAGTGAGCATATGAGGACTCACTCACCACGTAGCCTGCATCGAGAGTATGCCTCCTGCTGTCAACACGCCCAAATATAGCCCACACGCAAAGAGCTCTGCACCCTATGGTTCTTAATGTTATCCGTAGCCGACCTTGGTGTGACACCCAAATGTAATCGCCATTTAAACACTGGCAGCCAAATTGCCTGCGATGGATTGCAAGCGAATATAGAAATTGCCTCAGTCCGGTTTTTTGGGGCCGGTAATACTAGTAATAGGCTATGCTGTCGCAATAGACTACATCACGGTTCCGACTGCGCATGCGCTGAAAACGGCCTTGGGAGCAAAGCAAAGGCGTATGGCCATTGAGTTTGCCAATACGGGCATTGAAAAATGTCACTTATATTCCAAATTAATAGAAATCCAAAGCCCTAACCTTATAAATTTAATATAATCGTTTTGTTAAACATGTTTTCTATATGTGTTCCAAGCGGTTTGTCTCTAGGTGGTGTGGTTTTATCAATATTTTACTTTTTCTGTATGGAGATTGCTCACTGCCATTGACAATGCATTGAGTACTCTGGCTATGGCTCTAACACTAGTCTGAGTGCCTAGATCTTTCTAAATCTAAATGCACATGGCATAAGATGTGCTGATTATATTGATGTAAATGCAATGATGGATAAAAGATTAATATCTTAATTTTTTATATATATTTTTTTAGTTAGTATTCTATGTTTCAAACAAGAGCTGAGATGAGCTGAAACTAGCACATTTCATAGCTGCACCCAGTGTATTAGCATATGTGCCATGTGCTTTTGGGCGGGTTGTTTTGGTCTGACCCTTCCCACAATGCACCACGCCGCTGGAACCGTGATGTAGTCTATTGAGTGGGTGTGGCATTAACACGGGGCTGGTTGAGCTGGGGCCATATGCATGGAGCAGTGTTAGCGGCGTGTGGTGTTATCGCTCTAACACAGGGTAGCTAACACCGGTTATCGGCGGCGTCGAGAACTATGTCAAGCCATATGCATGGGTGCTTAAACGTTGAGTGTTAGATAAACGTGAATGTATTTATAGATTTGGGAAATGCCTCTGCGTTTGTAGCCATATATTAGGCTCAAATCTATTAAATGCTATCATAGTTAACAGAATTACATACGCAATAAGTGAAATTTAAGCAAATTAACCCTAAAAACGAAGCGATATTAATGCAGCAGCCGCATTGGCGGCGATATTAATAGTTATATTTTCGAATCGATGAATCGATGATCGAATCGAACCGCCGCCGCCACCAGTATGGAAAGCGACGTCGACGCGGCGGCGATTTGTTTACTTTACGTTCGTCAATTCGAAAATATAACTATTAATATTGCCGCCAATGCGGCTGCTGCGTTAATATTGCTTCATTTTTAGGGTTAATTTGCTTAAATTTCACTTATTGCGTATGTAATTCTGTTAAATATGATAGCATTGAGTAGATTTGGGTTCCATCCTGACACAAACCTAACACTAACACCGCTGTAAACCTGCTATGAACAGAGTTAGAATTTCCAAGTTTAAACGCTCGGTGTTAGGCCTAACACTGCTCCATGCATACCAACTTTTCGGCGCTAAACCAGAAATCCAGCCATGAACGCGTTTTGGGTCCCTAACACCGCTCCATGCATACGGCCTGGGCCCATATTCATGATGCGGTGTTAGCGAGCCAAAACTGGTTTTGGTGGGGATTTCTAGGTTAGCGGCGAAAACTCAGTATGTAAACACACCGAGTGTAAGCTAACACTGCGTCATGAATACGGGCCCAGGGTGTACAAAACTAGTCCCAGGCAATAGCTGCTGTTGAAAGAAAAATGTCATGGTGCTTTATGTATATATATATATATGTATATATATATTATATTATATATAATTTATATATTGTTTTGATTGTACTGTTTATATTATGTTATGTTTATTATATTTGATATATTATGCTATATGTTATATAGTATATTATATATAATATATTATAGATAATGTATTATATATTATGTTATATAGTATATTATATATAATATATTATATTTAATATATTTATTATATATTATGTTATTTATTATATATAATATAGTACAGTAAAACCTCTCTAACCGACCACCACCACAGATCGACCACTCCCCTATCTCGACCGCTTTATTTGGGTCCCAACAATACCATTGTAACCATAATCTAACTCCCTAAACCGACCACCTCCCTAAATGGACCACTTAAGCCCAGTCCCAAGGTAGGTCGATTTAGAGAGGTTTTACTGTATATACTTTATTTGCATTATATATATGAACATATCTGCATGTATATTTACATAAACATATGCCTTTATATGTATATATGCAGATGTTTAATATTTATTATATATGGATAACATTCTGTGTGGTCGACATGAATTGAAATGGGCGATGCTCTGTTTGTTTATGACGTCAGATCTGCTCAAATATAGATACGGCTTCGATGTTCATGGTGTGTGTATGTGGGAGGGGGGGGGGTAAAATAAATGTGTTGTGATCTGTGCATAATACATGCACATACATCACTTGAAATGACACAGCATGCACACAGTATCGGCTTCATTCAGGTTTCAGTCGTTGGTTTACCCTATTTTATTCCAGCAGATAGAAGTTTGACATTATCACCAGCATTTATACGGGGGACATTGTATTAAGTACAAGTGGTGCCTTATAATTATAGGTTACCTGTAGGAAAGAGTGGGTAATCGTCATCATGTTTCCAATATAGCAAAAGCTGAATAATGGCCGAATAATGTCTCCATCAAATTGACTAGTTGTTGATTAGCCTCATAGTCCGAAGAAGGCATCAAATTTATCAAAACCAAAAAAACTTACTTTTTTTTTTCTTGACGATTTATACTATATAATTCTGCTAATTTATGCAGCAGAATAGGAATTATTATGGTAAGAAAGAGGCCACGAGGGGCCAGCGGCTACTAGATGTCGCGTCGGTCGAGCTCTCGTCATTTTTTGTAGTTTCGATTCCTGGAAAACAGTTGTGTAGGGCGGTGTTTGACGGTGATAGGGTGGGCCGCTGGCCCCTCGTGGCCTCTTTCTTACCATAATAATTCCTATTCTGCTGCATAAATTAGCAGAATTATATATTATGATGGTAATCAGGCCACGAGGGCCAGCCGCTACTTTGTATTGCGGCTGTTGTTCTGGAATCGTTGTGTTTTGTTGTTAGTGCATGGTTAGTCACATGTGATTAAACAAATTTTCCACACCTTAGTTTGTTGCTTAGTGCTTTTTATTTTGTTATAATCTACTAACAGGTGACTCTTAAGTCTATCACATATTTAGTTGCTTCATGTTTAACATTAATCTTAGTGACCCTCTGGTCTAGATTGTTAACCTTTCTGGGATAAGTAATGTACATTGTCTCAATTGTTTTGATCTTGTTCCCAGATGTCTGGGATCAGGTTTGTAACAGGGTGGTTATTGGTGACCGGTCTGTTGTAGAATCTCCTGAAAGTTCCTTCCCCTGACCACCCTGCCGCTAGCAGGATGGTGGCCAGTGGTACCTGTCTTCTCGCTGCCGCACTCGTTGCGGCGTGTCTGCACGAATACGGGGTGTAGTCCCCCATATCTACCCCCGCCTCTGTCATCGTGCTCTTCACGTATCTAGTTAGTGTGTCTTGTGCCGCTTTTACGTGAGGTGGCCTGGTCGTAGCGAACACCGCAGGTGCTGCCGCCTGGAGTTCGATTTTCTCCACATATGTCTTTAGGTGGCTGTATACGCATAGTTCTGGTACCCCGTACACCTTGAAGTTCAGTATTAGCGGGTTCCTGCTGGGGTCGTTTGATTTTAGTTTAGTGGTGTATTTCAATGTGCACTCCCCTTGTGCCCACGTAAAGTCCGATCTTTTCATTAGACCCAGTGCCTGTAGGCGCTGGCCTGTCGCCAGTAGAAATAAGCACAGTGTTCGCTTATTGAGTCTGTCCACCGTCAGTAGCTCTGTCGGCCCCCACCCCTGTAGGAAGCGTAGCATTGGTTTTGGGTCCCAGATTGTAGTGTATTTGGGGGTGGTCGGTTTCAGGTTGCCTATCCCTTTGAGAAGACGGTTCACCAATGGGTGCTCTCCGAAAGGCACCCCTCCTACCGTTACAAAGGTGGACAGCAGTGACCTGACAGTATTGATCGTGGTGCGTGCTGCCCCTCCCGAGAACAGTGTTTGGAGGTAGGCTATGCCCTGTTGTATTGTTGGGCTCCTTGGGTTAATCCGCTGCGCCTCGCAGTGTGCCACCCACCTCCTTAGGACTAACGTGTATTGTTTTTGGGTGGACGTTGCCCAGGATGCCGTAAGCGTGTGGGCGGCTGCCCTGTTCATCCCCATTGATTCGAACATGCCGCCTAGAGTGGTGTTATCCTCAATTGCATGTTGTTCGTCAGGGGGAATCGCTTCCCCTCGTTCCCCTTGAGTGATAGCGTACCTGGCTTGATCGGGATGGTCCACGATGAAGTGTAGCCCCTCAGCTTGTGGAGCAGTGGGTACCAGGGCTGTGTTGGCCATTCCGGTGTTACTAGGATGCCCCTCGGTCGTTCCCGTATGATCTTGCTGATCACTCTCGACAGGCAGCTGAAAGGCGGAAAGACATAAGCGTTAATATCCTTCCAGTTGAGTGATAGTGCGTCTGTACCCATTGCCTGTCTATCATATTCCCGTGTGACATATTGATCTAGCTTTCGGTTCACTTTTGAGGCGAAAAAGATCCACTGCGGGCTTTCCCAGTCTGTTGAATATGTTATTGACTGTATTATCGTCTAGCGTCCATTCACCCGCATCCGTGAATGCTCTCGATGCCCAGTCTGCCTCGACATTTTCCACTCCCGGACAGAATCTAATGGATATTGTAATGTTATTTTTCTCGGTGATTTCCCATATCTCCTCAGTCTCTTGTTGGCATGTCTTTGATCTCGCGGATCCCCCTTTGCCTATGCATGCTACTGCAGTGGTGTTGTCTGCGAATATTCTGACATGTTTTCCCTCTATTTTCTCTCTCAGGTACTCTAGCGTACGTCGTACTGCTCTTAGTTCCAATACATTTATGTGTGTGTCCTCACTGACTGTTTCATCCCATTGCTCCCCGTAGTGTAAGTGATGTGTCTGGCTGTAGAAACCCCATCCATGCGAGGATGCGTCTGTGTAGACGCACACGTCAACTGGTGTTGTTGTGTATTCTCTCCTGGCCAGTTGTAGGTTCTCTATCCAATATCTAATGGCTTCCCTCACCCTCTGTGTGAGTGTGCATTTCTTGTCGTAATTCCCGTTACTGTCCCTTAAGTTCCAGTTGAGGGCCCTTACCATTGATTTTGATTTTATCCTGGCCCATTTGTTGCCCTGATCCGTGGCCACTAGCTTACCGATCAGAGCTGCGAAAGTTTTAATTTTTAGGTTTTCTTCGTGTAGTACCTGTCTGGCAAATTCTAACAGTTCCCCGCACTTCTTCCTCGGCAGATCTACCCTCATCAGTTCTGTATTAATTCGGAAACCGAGGAACTGCAGCTCCCGCGTCGGTTGTAGCACCGACTTTTCCTTGTTTATTGTGAACCCTAACGTTGTTAGTAGTCCTAGTGTGACTCTTACTGCCGCGTTCACCTCGGCTTCGGTGTTACCTATTAGTATTGTGTCATCAATGTAGGAGCATAGTAGTATATGGTGTTGTGACCTTAAGTGGCTCATTACGGCCTTCATAATTTTCGTAAAGACCCTGGGCCCCGAGCTCAAACCGTTTGGGAGTACTCTGAAACGATATCTGTTTCCTCCATGTTTAAATTGCAGCAGATCCCTGTCTGCCTCCCTGATTTCTATGCTATGGTATGCTTGGGAGATATCTATGCTCGCGAGCCACGCCCCCTTTGTTATTAGCTGCATTACCGTGTTTAATTGTTCCATTTTGAAATGTCTGTAGATTATGCACTCGTTTAATTTTGATAGGTTGAGTATGGGGCGGAAGTCGCCGTCTTTCTTAGGCCTTAGGAATAGATGTGACACAAAGGCGCGTTCGGTGAGTTCCGCCGGCTCTATGACCCCTTGGGCGCGCATTTCTAATATTTTCTCGCTTAATATATTATCATTCCCTTTGCTGTCTGATTTAGGCTCTACTGCTTGGCCTGGTAGGGTAGTGATTTCGATCTTAATGCCCTTTACCATGCGTTTGACCCACTCGTTCTCCGTAACCTTCTCCCATTCCCCAGCTCTCTTGGTCACGCCCCCCGCTTCAAATATATTGGAGCTTTTACTCACTTTGTTTACCGCCTTGCTGGTCTCGCTCGGTATCCCGTTCCGCGGCCCCGCCCCCCTCGCTGTGGGCGTGTCTGTCCTCCTCCGCTTTGGCGGTGGTGGTCCTGCCTGTGGCGTGCGGGATACTGTGAGTTGTTGTGAGGGAGGTATTGGGTTGTGCGGCCTCTCCCCTGGCCGCCTCTGAAGTTTCCCTGTTTGCGATCCGTTCTTGTGTATTGCCTGCCATTTCCTCTCACTATGGCATGCGCGGTTTTCTGGTTTGCTTCCAGAGTGGTGACCTGTGCCGCCAGGTCCTCCCCCAGGAGGTACTTGAATCCCCTATCGCCTTCTTTTTTCGCTAGTGTTTTGATCTGGGCCTGTAGGGTGGGGCGCACGTTGTCCCGTCTGAGGCCCAGTATTGTGTTGCTTGTGCGCGCTAGTAGCTTCAGTGTGGTAACCAGTGCCTCCGCCATTTCCTTTTTGGACAGTGGCTTGCCAGTCTCTATCCCGTCCAGGGCTTGTGCTAGTGGCCTGGCCGCATACTGCACGCCCCACTGGGCTGCTGCTAGGGCCGCATCATTGTCTCTGACTCGCTGCTGCAGTATGTGTTCGATTTCCGGATTCATCTGGGTTTTCTGGAGCACTTCCGCGTTGCCTGGTCTTGGCAGTGTTGTGTAGATCTCTGTGAGCTCCGTTTTGGTCACTGGGTTGTTCCACAGCGCCTTCAGCAATTTTGCTGTGTTGCCCGCCAGGTTGTCGCACACCGCATCCAGCGGTACCTTTTCCGTCGGTATGAACTGCTCGAGGTAAGAACCCGTACCCTCTGGTTCCTGCGTGACCTCGTGCGTACCCGATACGGCCTGGGCGGGCGTGTCCACGTGCGCTTGTTGTGGCGCCGCTACCGGGGCCGGTGTCCTGACCCTATAAGGTGGTGGTGGTGTGTTTACCGGTGTGGGTGCTCTTGCTTCCCTTCTGGGTGTGTTGAATGCCGAAGGTCTGGGCCTGTGGGCATACTCGTCTGAAGGTAGGGCACCTCCTCCTGCCAGTGTAGGTGGTGAGGATCCGTGTGACTCGCCCTGTGACCAGTTTATTGAGTAGCCCGCCCTTCTGTTACGTATTTCCTCCTGCAGTTCTCGCTTTCGCGCCTCCAGGCGCTCTAGCTCTGCTATCGGGGTGGGCACGTAGTCCGGGCCTCTCCATTGATCCCCGCATGCTGGATCCGGTGGCGGGCTGAACGTGGTTGACAGATCCGCCACCACCATCCGCAGTCCTCTGTGTAGGCCTCCTACTGGGGGCGGTGTGTAAGTCGGGGACGTGGCTGCTAACACCAGCCTTCTCCCGTTGCTGTCAGTATCAGTCACCGCTCCTGGTGATGGCGGTGGCTTCCCAGCGGTGGCCGGATAACTGTGCTCGTCCTGTGTCGGTGTTTCCGCACCGGTATCCGTCATGTCCATGTCTGCCTCCGAGTTGGTATCCGACTCGTGTGGCAGCGGTACGTATAGGGCCTCCGAAGGTGAATCCATCCTTCTCCTCTCAGCTTTCTCAATGAATTCCGTCAGTATGCTGGCTGCCTGTTCGCCTTCGTTGCTACGGTGGCCGTTGGAGGTTGCCGGTGAGGGCGTGCGTGAGATGCGGTGAGCCATGTTGGTGTGAGCCGTTATCGGTGCGCGTCCAACTCTTGCTGGCGTAGCTCCCCACAAGAGGTTTTTAATTAAATTACGCCCCTGCCTCCTATTCTGGCTGCAGTGGCCGCGCCCTGTGAGGTATCCCACCTGTTCGTCCTCCTGACCGTGCCCTGACCCCTCCGGGTCGGCCGGTAGTTACCCGCTCCCCCCCCCCCCTGCCCCGCCGGAGCGCCGGTGTTGGCAGTGTTACGGCGGCGGGGGGGGGGGGGGCCGGATCCGTACTGCGGGAACCCCGTAGTAGCCAGGATCCGGGGCCCGTGCTGTGCAAGCCGTCCTGGCGAACCTCCGGTACAGGCAAGCCTGACCGCGCGCTACGCAGAGGTTGTAGTGCCAGCTCATGGAGCTCAGGCCGTAGGCCGTGTCCGTAGGCCTCACCACCATAGTGATGGACGCTCGTCGGCGTCGGTTACCCGGTCAGTGGCCGCTGGTAACGTTCAACCTCCGGTGCAGGCAAGCCTGACCGCGCGTAACGCAGAGGTGATGGACCCGCAGGTCTGGCCCGTAGGCAAGGCCCGTAGGCCTGGCTCGTAGGCCTGGCCCGTAGGCCTACCCGCCGCAGCGGTGCCAAAAGGCGCATACTTACCGGGACTATTATCAGCGCAGTGATATAGTCCCTGCCTCCGGTACAGTTCAGACTGACCGCGCGCAACGCAGAGGCTGGGTGGCCGTGGCTCACCCGCTGATATCCTATCAGCCGCTGCCGGCATCTGAGAGCCGCGCAGCGTGTAGACGTCCTGCTCTCGCGATAGCTAATCCAAAAGTGACGAGAGCTCGACCGACGCGACATCTAGTAGCGGCTGGCCCTCGTGGCCTGATTACCATCATAATGCCTATCATGGATAAGTCTGAATAGACTTGTTTTCACCATTAGACAGTTTGTCGATAGAAAGCCCGAGCCTACACTTTTACCGACCCAATGGATTTTTAACCTCCCACACCACATAGACATGGTATGAGACCAACTGCCCTTTGATGTCGCTGTAAGTTATACACAGCGGTGGAAATCCAAATTGGCAGAGCTGGGGGCATGGGGAATCGAACCACTGATCTTCAGATTAGGAGTCTGACCTAGAAAAAAGTCAGACACTCGAACCACTCCGCCACAAAGAACACTTAGATTTGACCTACTTGGATGCTGGTGCAGTTATTAAGAAACTGTTGATGCGTAGACGGAGAAACTAAGTAATTGTTTAACTGCTTACTTACTATTGAAGATTATTGTGTCTGAATTTCAATGTGCATGTCAACATTAATGTAGGACGTTTTCACTTCAAATATGTCCAAAGTTAGCCATTTCTGATCATTGTTACTTCACGCTAGAGTAAGATATACTGGTGGTCAACCTGTTATATTTATCTCTTTCTTCTAAACCATGGCACGAGGTCATAAGATCAGAGTATGCAACTTGAATGCCTGAATTGGTTCCAGGAAGTGGTGTTGTATTTACACCCCTGTTGAGCTTCCATTCCGGTTGCTTTGAGTATAGTATGGTCCAGTAGATATTGATGCACTCACCTGTAACAACTTTACACTGTCTTTCCACAGTTAAAGTTGACACGATGCGCCTGTTGCGAATTGAACGCCAACTATTGGTGAGCGCAACTTGGATGAGGCTGGTGGTTTGTAAATGAATGTGCAGCCAAGAACATTTGCCAGAGCTTTCCGAATAAGTAGAGCATAGTCCTCGCGTGGTCAAACCAATGACTTATAAAAATTGTATACTTGTCGCTTCCTAGCCAGGTGATGGGCATTAATACTAATAGAATAGGGAAAGGACTGGTTAGCTCAGTGTCAGGATAAGGTAACTGAGTGGGATATCGGGTCCTGGTGCCCGGCCCCTGATTTCCCAGTGGGGCAGCACTATAAAGTCACCATGAGTGTGCACTGTCACATGTCGGTATCTGTCCTAATATGAAGTTAGATGTTGCCAGGATGTAGAACTCCACCAACCAACCTTCCACAGCTTGGACAAGAATCATGGGCCCGCCACCACCACCACCACCACCACCACCACCATCACCCCAACCGCCGCCACCCCCAACACCAAACTGATCAACCCCGTGGCTGGATTTGTTGTCTTTGTTCCCTGCAAAACCTAAGAGAGAAATCGATCCTGATCGGAAAATTCGTAACGTTTTCCCAAATAGATAAAAAAAACACGTGATTTACTGCTCCACGATGATTTGGAATCACATGTTGACTTTAATGATTGTCTGACCTTTGAGTATCCTATTGTGATTATGCCAACAGAAACTGGACACCTAGTAACTTGAGATATTGAAATTTCTTGCATTGCCCTGTTGAATTGAGTCCTTGTGTAAGAAGCGCTATGCAGAACTGACAGAAACCGGGTGCTAACCAATATGCAATTTTCTTGGGAATAACGTGAATTTGGGACATGCGATGTATAAAAATGTAATATAAAAAAATTAACAGAATTGTGCAATACCCATTACGCCTATTCTTAATTTGTTCGCTAAGGTTGTCATGCCAATATGGGAGTAATGGTTCAAAGTTAAAGGTACATTGTCCGATGGTTTTGAGTTTCTACCATAATTGTATATAAATATATTAAGTTGAACATTGTAATCTAATTTGAGGTGACTTTTATTTTAATTTGTTAACTTTGGAGATATTTCAAGTGAAAACGTGCTGGATTGATATTGGTGTGTACAACGACATGCTGGATATCATACTCACAGGCTTCAACAGTGACATATTCTCTTCAAGTGACTTAGTATTTTTTTGATTTTTGTTCTCTGTGGCCTTAAATATTTCATAAATGCCCCGCTATCTAACTTGGATATGCGGGATCAAATCTAGTGCTATGGTTTCGAAAATTTGATGTTTTCTTTCATCGGACTATGCAGATTTCTTTTAGGTGTCTCCCTTTTACACTATATGTAAAAGTGATGGTTAAACGAAAATGGACAGAATACAAGTTAAACACTTCTCACCGTAAATATGGCATTTGCTGCCGACATGGCATAAAACAACCATCATATCATCATCATGCTGTCGGTCACAATGCGACAACGACTGCTTTCATTACTTGACTGCCGCTCTCCATTTAGCTCTCTGCTGTGAGAGTTGCGCCCATGAGCCGGTCTTAATGTCTCTCAGCTTCAGGTTTCTCTTCATGGTATCCCTGAACTGGAGATGAGGGCGCCCTCTCTTTCTGTAACCAGAAGACAACCACCAACCAATCAATCAATCAATGTAGGTGTCTCACAAAATATGTCGCTACAGGAGCATGCTGATTAGCTTGAGGCTCAGAAAGATTGCTACTACAGTATTAGCAAAACCAAGGGCATCCATCCATAAGCTGATAAGGGGGTCCAACATTCAGCACTAGCAGATGGGAGAATGGAAGGGCGGGGGGGGGGGGGGGGCAAATGCTAATGGGGGTCCCTTGAATAGACATAAGCGGCAACTTCAGCCAGATCTCCCCTCATTTACTCGCCCAGCCACAGACGATATAACTCAGGTCTCCCAATCTCTGGCCGCTGACATCAAGTGATGGGTTAATTTCAGCGCCAAGCCGATAATGACAATTCCCCAATCTTAGTCGAGGTCCCTGTGAAACCACTTTGCATTGATGCCTGTGTAAGATGGAGGAGGTGCTTGCCACGAGGGCTATTGGTTCCCCTTAACTGACCTTGATGAGCGGGGCATAGTATATATATATATATATATATATATATATTTAAATAGATATATATATATATATATATCAGTATATGGCCACTTAATCAGCTAGTGTGGATTCCATATCAAAGCTGCGGCTGATGATATTTTTGGTGGAAATAATAATTTGTAATTTCAGTCAAGAGGGTTGTTGTTGTTTTTGGGAGGAATTGCGCAATTGATTGGAGCAAAGCCGAAATTGTTATTTTAGTGTGTACCCGTATAATCATTGTAATCTACTTTACTTTAGCTTGAAATAAATTTGATCTGAAATGACTAACTTTTGAGATATTTGAAGTGCAAACATGTCAAATTAGTTTTGTCAAGCATGCCAAACTTTGACACCATATGCTCCAGCATTTACATGTTCTATTAAATTGACGCAATATTCCCTTCTATGCAGAAACAACTGTTTAATAAGTGAATCAATGTCTAAGTAGAATCAAATCTAGATAATTAGTTTGGTTTTGAAAATTTGATGCTTCATCGGGATATGCAGCTTTAAGCTAAGATTCCCTATATGCGGTATGTGGCATGCAAATGCAGCAAAAAAATCGAAACGCATGTAAATAAATAGTGGTGCTTCCATACGTCCGAATGCGAATGCGGCAAGTGAATCGGTGCGAATGCAAATGCAGAAACGCAAGGGGGAATCCTGATTTTAACGTCACGGTGTGGGGTTTCCCTTATCACAATGGGGAGTTTCTGTATATTATGCCATGATTAATATGCTTCTCATATGAAATTATTTAATTCTGCTTAGATGTGTATTCCATATACGCGGTATGCAGTGTTTTCTTTTGTTACGCTTTTTGTACTGAAGCAATTGATATGTCATAGTGATAATCGTTTTATTTTGCTGCTCCATTTGCCGCAATAGAGCGACCAGCACCTTTGATTGATTTGCCATGGTATTCCTTCACAAATTTGTAGCAGAAAGACTGAAAATCACATCGGTATTACCAAACCGCCGCATGCCGCATACCGCATGGGTATGGAATCAACCAAATTGCATGCCACATGCCACATGCCGCTTTCGCATTCACATGCCGCATACCGCATATAAGGAATCTTAGCTTTAGATAGCCAAAGGTGATCCTACATAGAACAAATTGTATATGCTACGCTAGATTACGCCATGAAGGTTATATATGGAGAGTGATAAGACTTACCGCGTGTAATAATTTCTGTAGTGTCCTGCTCCTACCCCCCCTCCTGGGTTGGGTTGGGGGGGGGGGGGGGTACCAGCATCCTTCATTCCGCCCCCCCCCCATGTTCGGGGCTTTCCAACATCCTTCATTCCGCCCCCCCCCTCCCCCATGTTCGGGGCTTTCCAATTTGTATTGTTACAATAGGTATTATTCGCAACAACAACAAAAAGGTATTGTACACCTTATTCTATATACCTTTTGTGTAAATAACCCTGAATTGGCACTGACAAAAGACTTATTCAGCAGAATAAACATATTTACCAAAGAAAAAAAAAGAAAAGGGGGAAAATAAGGATTCAATTATCGAAACCAGGTGTATCCATATAAGGAGCAGCGGAAGGAAGAAGACCAATTGTACACAATTGAAATTCCCCTTGCTTAATAAATTAATATATGAATAATCAGAATAATCAGAATAATCAGAATAATCAGAATAAGAGGATGATAAACTCAATGTAAGCTGCTAGTCAGTAACTGTTGCATTTGATAAGGCTGGTTTATGTAGTAGTCATAGGCAGTTGGACACATAGTGGCGGAAGGAGGAGGGCAGTATATCCGGACGTTAATTTGACGGGTGTGTGTTTGTGGAGGGAGGGGGAGTAGGGAGAGGGATGGACCTCTTGGCAGTCAATTCCTATTGAGACCCACCGTTAAGCTCCCCAACCACGCTGATTGAGCCTCACTCTGTGCTGCAGCCTGAGTGGTTAGGACTATCAACTCAACGGATAATCAAGAATAATAAAGACATAATCCCAGGGCGTGTCTTCACGACCGGTGCGCTGCCAAGCCATGCGCACTGGAGTCTAGAACCGGGCCTGGTCGTGATGTTCAGCGGCATGATCCACTCTCTCCTCACAACATCAGTCTTCTGGAAGGCAATACCGGTGTTGCAGTTTAAAAGGGTACCCGGTTTAAAACGGTTTTTTTTTCGCAATGCGCATGCATCAATTTAAAGTCGAATGGCAAGTATGCAATCTTGTCTGAATTTCTGGTTTGCTTCTGTCTATGGAGGAGGTCTCTGTAAATTTATGGCGAGACAACCTTCAGGAATCATTGTAATTAATAGTTTATGCTTGATAGTATATATTAATATCCTCTGCACTAAGAAGTTAACAAGCAATTAACAAGTTATTAAACATGGGTACAATCTCAATCAGGCAGAAGTCCATGCGCATAGTGAAACGCCCCGTTTTAAACTGGGTTCCATTTTAAACTGCAACACCGGTGTTGCAGTTTCCACGGTACACCAGTTTGCCAGGGACACATCCATTCAAATGCATTGTCAATGGCCGTGAGCAAATCTTCCTACAGAAAAAGTCAAATATCTCTCAAATTACACCACCTAGAAACAAACCGCTTGGCACACATACAGAAAACATATTCAACAAAAAGATTTTATTAAATTTATAAGGTTAGGGTTCTTGATTTCTATTAATTTTGAATAAAACTAATGTTTTGCACTGCACATACTGTCAAACTCAAGGCATTGTCAATGGTCATGAGCAATCTTCATACAGTAAATACAGAAACAGTGAAATATCTCTAAAACCACACTACCTAGAAACAAATCGCTTTGTATACATATAGAAAACATCTTTACCAAAACCATTATATTAAATTTATAAGGTTACTGACGATGCTGTTCGATTTTGACGCATGCGCAAAAGCGATGTGTCCCTCGCAAACTGGCGTACCGCGGAAACTGCAACACCGGCGTTATCTGGGGTAGTGGGGAGAGGTAAGGGCGGGAGGGGGGAACAGAAGGCTGTGATGGCTGTAATATGGCATGGAGCGGAAGTTGTTGCCGCTTTTGTTATGTATACCCAATACCCAATTCAACGAAGCGAGAACTTGGGGATAGGCAGTCCAATACCACTATCGTGGCATACATCATGGCAGAGTCATGTAATCTGGATGTCATCACACGTCTCCATCCCCTCCTCACCCGTAAAGCTAAGATTCCTTACACGCGGTATGTGGTATGTGAATGCGAATGCGGCAAAAAATCGAAACGCCTTGAAGTCAATGGGCTACAGTCCTTATACGCGGTATGCGAATGCGGCAACTCGATCGGTCCCTGTAGCCATCAGTGCGGCATGCGGTATGCGAATAGAAACCTCAGTCGCACATGTCCATTAATATTAGACGAGGAGAGGTGACTGATCATTACGGAACGGTCACACACAGGGGTGCGGAGGGGAAACATATGGTGGTGGTGGGGAGACGGACGGTCACGGGTTGGTAAAAATGCTACCATATCCACAGAAATATGAATACTTATCTATAATTTGGTAACTATAAAGGTAGGAACCCCCATGTGACGTACCAAGAGGTACATAGATATAAATGCCATATTAGGTCGTATACAGTGCAGTATGGAGTATACTTGTTTATTTATATTTTTTAAATATAGCCAGTCGTGTGCTGCATGCCGCATACCGTGTAGAAGGTATCCTCCCATTCGCATACCGCATATCGCATACCGTATATAAGGAATCTTAGCTTTAGCCTTCTCAAAGCTTGCCAAAATTAATTTAGCACGTTTCCATTTAAATATCTAAAAAATTAGCGATTTAAAATAAAAGTTACTTCAAACTAAAGTAAGGTAGATTATAATGAACAACCTAATATGTTTATCCCAGAAAATGAGAGAAACTCAAAACCATCGGACTATGCAACTTTAAGTAATGGTAGCAAGGAAAATATCAATAAAGAAGTATTTTCTATTTTTTTAAACATTTTTAATAATAGACGATCCAGTTCACTTAACAGGGCACGGATACATCAGATTATAATTAATTAATATTCCATGCTCTATGTTGTTCAACGTTAATGAAAACTTGGGTAGAGAACCCTTTGATGATAGTAATAATACAAACGAATCCACTTCTAGGTTTCCAATTAACAGGGCATGTACACAGCAGATTTCATTTAATTAATGTCTCACACTTTGTACATTATTAAATTAACTAATGCAAATATTAATCAAGAACAACCGATGGGTTTAAAAATGTTAATAATAAGAAGCAATCCACTTCTACGTTTCAAGTTAAGATGGGATGCATATATCAGACTGTATTTAATTAATATATGATACACTGCATTCCTTAATGATGTAATGATAATAATAGTATATTAATAAAGATGTAGTATTAATAATAACAATAATAATAATGATAACTATTTGAAAAATAATGCTTCCACTCCAGCTTTGTTCCATTTTAGCCCGTATACTTTAACAAAAAAAGGAGGGAGTTAATTAAATCATTAACATGACCAGTTGCCGTGCAAACTGCTGCGGGTCTGGGTCACAGGGTGCACACCATGACGTCATGACACAGTGACCAACTTGAGCTGACGTTGTGGGGAGCTCTCTCCGCTACCACGTTATCCAGCCCAGCCTCCTAATGGAGACACCATTAGCGGCTCTATTGCCGACTGCATAATGGTACACCCACAGCAGGGTTATCGTTACAGTGCATGTGCAGTGCGTTGTAGAATTTGCGTGGCTGCTGCCGTTCTGTGTTGCCGGTGTCGCGGTTTCAGTTCTCAAGCAGTTGCAGTTCTCAACATTGCTTCTGCGCATGCATCAAAGCATCATCTGCGCATGTGTCAACATTAGCCCGATTCAAACCATTGCCGATCGCCGCAAATCGCTGTCCCTATAGTGTCAGTGTGACTAACCTTATCAATTTAATATAATCTTTTCGGTAAACATGTTTTCTATATGTGTACCAAGCGATTTGTTTCTAGGTGGTGTGGTTTTAGAGATATTTCACTTTTTCTGCATGAAGATTGCTCACGACCATTGACAATGCCTTGAGTTTGGCGGTACGCGCAGTGCAAAACATTATTCAAAATTAATAGAAATCCAGAACCCTAACCATGTCAATTTAATATAATCCTGTTGGTAACCATGTTTTCTATATGTGTACCAAGCGATTTGTTTCTAGGTGGTTTGGTTTTAGAGATATTTCACTTTTTCTGTGTGAAGATTGCTCATGACCATTGACAATGCGCAGACGTTACCGTTAGATGTTGACGCATGCGCAGAAGCGATGTTGAGAACTGCAACTGCTCGAGAACTGAAACCGCGACACCGGCACCACGGACCATGCAACGCCGATCTCGTGCCGGACGGACGGGCGGGCGAGTGAGCCGGCGCGGCGGGAGGGAGGCCGCCCATCCCCCGGGGGGGTAGGGGGAGCGGTGCATGCTTTATTTGTATAATTGATATACGCGCGCTCACCACGAGTAGGGAGTAATAGGACTAACGACTGTTTATCCAACGTGGCCATCGGTCTTTAATGACCGTTACTGCCGTACGTCCGGCTCCCGGGCCGGCGGTGGGCCGAGCCGTAAACAGTGATGGCTGGTAATCCCGGTTATATTGCCGCAGTGTATACGACTGTGCGTTAAAGACGAATAAATTGGCGCCGCGTGTGGTCGGTATAAAAGCACTCGGCCCGCCGCCGAGCTGTCCGCCAATGGTCAGCCTAATGATCAAACAGTGCGCGCGCAGAAACGTCGGAGTTATCCCGTAGTTAAGCCACATGTAATATTCATATACCCCCCCCCCCCTCCCCCTCATCTCCGTACACCCCCCCCCCTCTTCTTCTTCCCCCTTATTGGTTCCCTGACCGCCTGCAACACTAACAAAACCATCACACACAACAACATTACCAAGATCATCACCACCAAATAAATAACAGACCAGACGGGATGGCCGAATGAGTTAGAGCGTCCGTCTCCCGTGCTGGTAGATCGTGGGTTCGAACCCTGGTCGAGTCAAACAAATGATTTTAAAATTGATACGTATCACTTCCTAGCCTGGCGCTCGGCATTATTAGCACAGGGCAAGGACTGGTGTGCTCAATGTCAGGATAATGTGAATGAGTGGGATACCAGGTCATGGTGCCGGCGGCCTGGTTTTCCAGTGGGACAGCACTATAAACTCCCCAGGAGTGCGCACTGTCACAAGTTGGTACCCGTCCTGATATGACCTTAGATGTTGTTAGGACATAAAACCACAACAAACAACAATAAATAACACGAGCACACATGCTCATAGCAGATGCTGGTACCGTCTGCAACACTAACAGAACCATCACACACACACCAACATCAGCAGTATTACCACCAGGATTATCACCAGCATACATGCCCATAGCAGATGGTGGTACTGTCTGCAATACTAACACAACCATCACACTCACACCTACATCAGCAACATTACCACCAAGATCATCACTACCAAAAAATAACACCAGCATGCATGGCCATAGCAGATGCTGGTATTTGTACAGCTTAACAATACCCACCTTTATTTAGCTTAATGTTAATTTATACTACGGCATATGATCACAATCTCATATCAGGAATTTCAAACTGTGCCATATATCAGTTTTGGAAATGAATAATATTGCATTTTCAGCTAACTCAAAGTCAAACTAGCTGCTGATGGCAATATCAGACTACAAATGCATACTGTCATGGGGGTGATGAAAACGAGAAATATTGCGCCTAGAGCGGGACTTGAACCCACATCTCTTTGCATTCGGGCCAGTGTGCTAACAATTACACCACCTAGGCTCCCTGATATAACCACACTACCCATGCCTACCTGTCTATGTGGATACTTGCCTGAAAGGTCAGTGCAGACCACTCCACTTGTCCCCCTGGAATTGTAAGTCTTGTAATGCTTACAATTACATACAGGCAATGCACTAACACATACATACACAGTGTAGGTTCAACACCCATACAGCATGTAGCTTGTACAGGATCCTGGTCACGGCAACCAGTGTCATGGAGGTGATGAAAACGGGAAATATTGCGCCTAGAACGGGACTTGAACCCACATCTCTTTGCATTCCGGGCCAGTGTGCTAACCATTACACCACCTAGGCTCCCTGATATAACCACACTACCCATGCCTACCTGTCTATGTGGATACTTGCCTGAGAGGTCAGTGCAGACCACTACAATACTATAAATAACTTTATTGTCATATGGCCGGAAGACCAGCGCCACGTTTGTTGTTGTTTGTTTGTTGTTGTTGTTTACGTCCTAGCAACATCTAAGGTCATATCAGGACGGGTACCGACTTGTGACAGTGTGCACTCATAGTGACTTTATAGTGCTGCCCCATTGGGAGACCAGGCCACCAGCACCATGACCTGATATCCCACCCAGTCACATTATCCTGACACTGAGCCAACCAGTCCTGGCCCTATCCTAATAATGCCAAACGTCTGGCTAGGAAGCGACACGTATCAATTTTTAAGTCATCGGTTTGACTCGACCAGGTTTCGAACCCACAATCCCATGGTTTACCAACACGACCAGTGTCACAGTTCTTAATGAATAAACTATATTTACAAAGAAAAAGTAAACACAAAATATGCAACACTAACATCGTCACCAACAGTAGATAAAGATTCACACCTGACTCTGTTCCTATGTAAAAGTTGGAGAAAATGTGTATCATTGTTGATGGTCTTAGTTTGGTATCCCTACCTTATGTTGATTAAAATCCAATAGTTACAATCCAATTGTATATGATTTCCCTCCACATATTCTTTTAAGAATGTTCAAATCACATAATGTCAAGGCATAATGACACAAAATCAGTTTGAATTGATAGAGTCCATGAAGTACATCCGCCATGTTTGAATGAATTGGTTCACCGCCTGACTACATCAGCCAATGAAAATGACTGCTTCCTGACCTAGATTGGACTGTTACCCAGGAACCTCTCAACTTTCTGCCAATGGCCACCATGTGGATATGTGAGTGCTGTTAATTCAAACTTTAAACTTAATTTATCTTCTGGATATAATTTGCTAATCAGTTCAATAGTTGCCGGTAAATATAACAAGGTATGTGAAGAATATATTTGGCTTCTTAGATTAAGAATGTATGTGCTCATTTCATTCACCAACAATTTCTCCACTTTTTATAATGGGTTGTTTGTTATTCACCCCTACTCAGGCTCCTGTAGTACGAGATGAATATGTTATCTACACTAACACCAACAACAATAACATCATCCCCATCACCAACAACACTAACAGCATCACCGACCACACGGGATGGCCGAATGAGTTGAGCGTCCGTCTCCCGGTTTGGTTGATCATGGGATTCGAACACACAGGTTCGAACCCTGGTCGAGATTTATTCTTATCGCTTCCTATCCAGGCGCTCGTCATTATTAGGATAGGGCAAGGATTGGTTGGTTCAGTGTCAAGATAATGTGACTGAGTGGGATATCTGGTCATGGTGCTGGTGGCCTAGTTTTCCAGTGGGACAACACTATAAAGTTGTCATAAGTGCACACTGTCACATGTCAGTACCCATCCTGATATAACCTTAGATGTTGCCAGGATGTAAAATTCCAGCAATCAACCAACTAACATCATCCTCCACCCCTACCCATACACAATAAAGTGATATGGCCGCGTTGTTACGGCGCTTTCATGGTGGTGATATTTGAGCGATGACACGCAGTCTTCGCCAAAGGCCGGGCACTGATAACTCAAAGCGAGCTCCCGCTCCTCCGGGTGGTGGTGGTGGAGTGGGGGGCGAACACGCACAGGAGGGGCTGTTGTATGTGGATAAATGGTGATGAAACCACCACGTTTACAATGGGCGTGTACGCTCATGCATCTTCATTACAGAGATTGAATATCAGCGAGGGTGCGAAAGTAAATTGCCACGCGCTGGGCTACACATAGATAAAGGATTCACCCTGTACTCGCAGTACACGGGTGAACGACAACATAAGCTGTGTTTACACGGGCGAGTGTAAAACGATTTAAGACAAATCGATTTATATGAAGCGAAGTAGTGGTGCGTTTACACGAGCGAGTGTCAGCGACCGGGAACCGGCAGCCTTAGTGGTGAGCCTGTAGCCGGCGAGCACTGCTATTTGTTTAGTTTACACTCGTCGATTCGACAATATGAATAACGACGCCAATGTAGCTACTACGTTAATATCGCTTGGAATTTAGGGTTAATTTAATGAAATTTCATTATTTGAGTATGTAATTCTGTTAAATATGATCGCATTGACTAGATTTCAGCCTAATCGGTCCCTAACACTTCCGGGCACCAGCGATTAGTTACAGCTGAGCCTGTAGCCGGCGAGCACCACTATTTTACATGATCGCCACCCGGGAACTAGCTGAATCGCTTCATATAAACCACCTCAAGACCCGGTATACATAAAGTGCTTGATATGAATCGATTCAGCCCTAAAATGCCATAGTGTCGCGTTTATACGCCAAATGTAAATCGATCTAGACAACTGTTTTCTTATGAAGCGTTTTAACTCGCCCCTGTAAACACGGCTATAGTCTAAATACGGGCGAAAATAGCTTTAATATGGAACAGGAAGTAGAATGCCTGCCTCCAGTATCAAATGAATACTTATATCGGCACAGAGTTGGTGAAATGGGAGAGGATGCAAAAACACAAGATGGCAGCCATAGAACGCCATCAATTTCACCTTTAAATTCTATTAAACTATATGGTTTATTATATTTTTCAACTCAAAGGTAGCGGGGAAATATTAGGACATATATAAAGAATAAATATTGCTTTTTAGATTGTGGATTTAGGCTCTCATTTTTTTTTATTTTAATTTTTTTTTGGTCCATTAGTTGTTTAAGCAGGGGAAATTTCAGTCATAGACGACTGGTCTTCCTCATTCCACTGCTGGTCGATAGAAAGCCCGAGCCTACACATTTACCGACCCAAGGGATTTTTAACCTCCCACACCACATAGACATGGAATGAGAGCAACCGGCCTTTGATGAAGCTGTAAGTTATACACAGTGGTGGAAATCCAAATTGGCAGAGCTGGGGGCACGGGGAATTGAACCGCTGACCCTCAGATTAGGAGTCTGACCTAGAAAAAAGTCAGACATTCTAACCACTCCGCCACAGAGAACGCCATTTCCCCGCTTTTTCAACAGCTTTTATATAGGGTTGGTATTCACCTGTGTACTGCGAGTACAGGGTGAATCTGTTATCTAGGCCTACACACTGCACACTACACACTGTGCACTGTGCACGACACATCGCGCATGCCGCGCGCGGTGTATGATGGGAGTACTCCTACCAGCGCCATTCACTGTGTGTTAGTGTCACACTGGTCCACGCAGGCTCGCGTTTCGCCGAGAAAACACGGCACCGGGCTCGGCCTGTGTCTCCAGTCGACCACCGACTAGTCTCGTGATCGCTCGTGACAGTGGTATCAATTATGTGCTAGGCCACAATGCCTCGCCTAATAATATATGCACCGGGCCTTGTTTGGGCTTAGCGTGCTTTGCAAGTGGTGACAGTTATCAAAGCAAACAATAGCCATTGTATATGCTACTTTCTTTCTCTTTTTTCCCTACCATTCATAAAATTAAAATTGAAACTGAAATTGATCGATGAGGTTCATAGTGCACCTGGCCCATGCCGTTCCGCCTGGGCACCCACACAGACTTGGCTGGGAACCCCTCACCGGCTTCGTGGTTGGATGGCGACCTTGTAAAGGAAACGTAAAGAGCTGAAATCAGGTGGGAAATTCTCCCCGGCCTATTAAAACACGGACGACCCAGTGGTTCTTGAACTAGGATGGGGCGGGTAGGCGGAATATAAGCATGTGCTAGGCTAGGCTAGGCTAGGCTAGGCTAGGCTAGGCTAGGCTAGGCTAGGCTAGGCTAGGCTAGGCTAGGCTAGGTTAGGCTTTGTCTCGTCTCGTTTCGTCTCGTCTCGATTTGCCTTGTCTCGCCTCGTCTTGTTTTGCCTTGTCTTGCTTTGCCTTGTCTGGCTTTGCCTTGTCTTGATTTGCCTTGTCTTTGTCTTGTCTTATCTTGCTTTGTCTTGTCTTGCTTTGCATCGTCTTTGTATTGTCTTGCTTTGCCTTGTCTTGCCTTGTTTTGGTTTGTATATTGTCTTGTCTTTTGGCTTGTCTTTTGTCTTGTCTTGTCTTTTGTCTCGTCTTGTCTTGTCGTATCATGTCTTGTCTTGTTGTGTCTTGTCTTGTCATGTCTTCTATTGTCTTGCCTTGTCTTCTTGTGTCTTGTCTTATCATGTCTTGCCTTGTCTTGTCTTGTTGTGTCTTGTCTTGTGTCTTGCTTTTCATTGCCTGCCCCTGTAATGTGTGAGCGATAGGCAGCTCTGTTGGAAGCAGGGCTAGTTTAACTTTGAGGTCTACAATTCTTTACTAATGTTGAGCTCTGTGTGTGTGGTGTGTGTGGTGTGTATGCGGGTATGTGGGGCTTTCCACTGTGATTGACCGATGGTCCCACTTTCTATACCCAGTATTGTCTTATACTTATAGTTATAGAACCTCATCAGAGACAGCTAGTAGTAAAAAAAGGAAGCAAAGTCTGGGTTCTGAGCAAACCATCGCTCCGTGTCGACGCTGAGGTGATTTATTTATCTGTTGATCTTTCATTTATTAAGGGTGTGGGAAACCCCATTTGAAGCAATTGATCTTCCTTAATCGGGCTGCTCTCCACTTGGGAGTTGTTTAGCTAATTATTGATTTATTTTAACCGCAAATGGATTGCGACTTCTAGGATTGTGCAATAATTCAGAGTACCAACTGAGAAAAGACACAAGCCAGAGCAGCATTTAAAGATTTACCTTGTTATGATGACTGTTGATGGATAATGACGCAATGTTGATTTGATTTGTGCTACGTGTATTGCGTTTTAATTTGAATGATGACTGTTGATGGATAATGACGCAATGTTGATTTGATTTGTGCTACGTGTATTGCGTTTTAATTTGAATGGTGGGTGGGTATTTTTTCAGAGTCTACTCTGATAGTCACAAGAAGATCGTTTCGGAGGAATCTCTTGGTAGCTTGCGGTAGAATAGTTGGGTTTTTTTTTAGGTAGGTTTTTATGGGACTTGTAAGGTAGGAGGTTGCAAAGATGGTTACACCCAGCTATGAATACTAAGAAGTTTACATAGATCTTACATAGACGTGCTGCGTGTATGAATATGTGGCAGTAGGGTATGCAAGGTTTTGTTGTTGCTGCCTGAATATTAAATCTACATACTATCAATTTTTGAAAACTAAGTCATTTTCTGATTTGATTCTACATATCTAGGAGTTTATTGCTCCGTAGAATGGAATTGACACTATTCACGCCGTGGCCATGTTGAAACCATACTGAGGTGCTGCTGTATGAAAAGTAATGTGAATACTTTTTCATCGACCATTACCTCTCGAAATCACTCAAATTTGAGGGTATTCATTTATTAAATTACCATATTCATCTTTGCATACCTGCTTTCTATTTATTGGCCAATTTTCACGAAGATTGGGTGACCCTTGCATGGTGATGTTCCCATTCTTTAACTACAATGTGACGGTCAACTTCAAGTCTGCATAGTTATGGTGGTATCCTGTAATTCAGCACTGTCAGCGTAGTTATCTGTGTAACACAGTTAAACGAATAGTCTTCGTAATTACAAAATATATATATATATATATTAAGAAAGTTATACAATTTTGAATTTAAGAAGAGATTGCCAACCAGTGTGAGCGACTTTGTTGACATCGCCTACTGAAATGCATCTGATCATCACTCAATCTTCATGAAAATTGACCAATAGATAGAAAAAAATGTATGCAAAAATGAATATGATAGTTTCAAAACTGAATATCTTCAAATTTGACTCCTTTAATTTCTGTCGTAGTTCATACACATCAGCACACAGAAGTGTCTTACTGCCATTTCCAATAGCCAATGCATACTCAACCTCGTTCTGATGCCTAATTAGGTCACGCGTGAATACTGTGAATAGCCAGTCAATTTAATATAATATGTTACTGCTGAAGCCTGTGCTGTTGTTAACATTTCGATCTGCACACCCAAATTAATTTGACATGGTTTCACTTTAAATGTGTCAGAAGCTGGTTGTTTATAATAAGCGTTACTTTAATGTAAAGTGTCGTAGATTATTACGACCAACCTAATATATTGATCTAAACAGAAGCTTTTCAAGAAATCAAAGCTATCGAACTATGCAACTTTAATTAGTGTTGTGTTTGGTAATTATTCTGATGGCATATCTTACACGGGTCGAAGTTCAGTGGTGTTTGCACGTTTTTCTTTATTGGGGTTTTATGTCCTAGTAACATCTAAGGTCGTCAGACTGGGTATCGATTTGTGACATTGCGCACTCATGGTGACTTTGTAGTGCTGCACCACTGGGAGATCAGACCACCGGCACCATGGCCCTATTTCCCATTTAGTCTCATTATCCCGATCCTGTGCTAACCAGTTCTTGTCCTGTCCTAATAATGCCGAGTGCCTGGCTAGGAAGCGACAGGTATCAATTTTTAAGGCATTGGTTTGACTCGACCAGGTAAACCTCTGATGACGTGTGGATATACAGGGGCAACACCCCACCCCTCCCCGCACCCTCCCTACACACACAACCACTCACACACACACACCAACTCAGACAGCATACTGTTAGAAATAGAAGTTCTTATCTTCAATGATGGTCTAGATAAAAGGTGTCATGTCACCGCTCCCTAAAGGCCCTGTCACACTATGACGTAATGACGTCAGCGTAGGGAGAACGTGAAAAACGTCGAACTTCTCGACGTAGTATGTAAATGTTGGCACAAGTTGAAAGTGGATGCAGCGTAGTTGATGAGCGTAATGTTGGTAAAGCATAGTGATAGCGTCATTCAACGAGAGAGGACAGCGTAATGACACTCACGGAACGTTATGAACGTTATTCCATCGCCAGAACTACGTTGCTTTACATTACCTTACGTTACTTACATCATTAAACGTTGGTGAAATGCTGAACGTACGTTGGATGTACATTCGGTGTACGTTCTCCTGACGTTCCCACCGGCTTTAATGTGGGTCAACGTAGTGGAACGTATTGAGCAGCGTTTGACTAACGTCCATTTAACGTCATTGACATTCGCCGAACGTGTACAGAATGTATGGCGAACATAAACCCTTACATTCTAGTTACGTCGAAAGTTTTGAACAGGTTCAAAACCTTGACACGTGCCGATGTAACACGATGAAACATGACATAGCTCGACGTCAGTCTAACGTCATTCTAATGTCATCATAACGTAGCTCAACGTAAGTAAACATAATGACGAAACGTGAGCACGTCAGGCTTATGTTGGCTCATTACGTCGTAGTGTGACAGGGGTATCAGACTTGGCAGGTGGGTGCTTGGGATGGTATGTCTATGTGTATGTCCAGAAATCGGGGACTTCAGACAATAATAATCGAATCGTCCGGATGACGTGGCGTTGCTCTAGAATTTAGTGTTTAATGGTTTTACACATATATATTTAGCGGTACTTTTCTTTCTTGTTGATACAGGAGTTGATTATTCAGGGGAAATGTGCAGTTGCCGACAATTGGTCTTCCTTATTCCACTGCCCATTTCCCTATCCTAGTAATGCTGAACGCCAGGCTAGGTAGCAACACATATTCAAATTTCTTCTTTTTTCTTGGTACATTAGTTGATTAAGCAGAGCTATTTTCAAATGCGGAAAGTTGGTCTTCCTCATTCCAATGTTCCTTGCCCTATGCTGGTACTCTCTCTTGGGGGGTTTGTAAGCTTACGTCGGTTACCGGCTGCAAAACTGCAGCAATAGACGGGATCACGGTTCCGACTGCGCATGGCCAGTGAGTTTGTCGATACGCGTCGGGAAAAACTTTGATTTTATTCAAAATGAATAGAAATACATAACAATTTGGCATAAACATGTATGCACACATCCAATATAATGATCTGATGAATATAACTAAGATAAAACTAGCCATAGTTAATCATTTTGAGCTAAGAAACATACAATTCCATACAAAACAATCAGTGATATCCACATCACCATTATTAATTCTTGTTCTAAATATTAAAATGCCAAATGTGTCAACATACACTTGTTTCAGAGAAATATATAACCAATATCTGATTAACCCTACTAATTTTCTAGTTCTAGATATGTCATTAACCATAGGATATAAAAACATTAATAAAATAAGTAAAACTGACTCTGGCTATGGCTCTAACACTAGTCTGAGTGCCCAGATTTGTCTAAATCTAAATGCACATGGCATAAGATGTGCATATTATATTGATGTAAATAGAATGCTGGATAAAAGATTAATATCTTAATTTATTATATATATATTTTTAGTTGGTATTCTATGTTTCAAACAAGACCTGAGATGAGCTGAAACTAGCACATTTCATAGCTGCCCTCAGTGTATTAGCATGTGCCATGTGCTTCTCGCGGGTTTGTTTTGCTTTGACGCATCCCACAATGCACTGCGCCGTTGGAATGGTGATGTAGTCTATATAGACATGCTATGCTAATAATGCCTATTGCCAGCTTAGGAAGCGACAAGTATAAATGTTTAAGTCATCGATTTGACTCGACCAGGGTCCGAACCCAGGGGTGTGAAATCCATGACCTACCAACATGGGAGATGGGAGGTGGGCACTCAACTGATTCCGCCATCCCCGTCTTCACGAGGCAGTGTTTATGTGATGGATGTAAAGCTATCCAGCTACCCCCTATAACCCCTCACACACCGCTTCCCCTCCCCCCGAGGCGCCGACATCACCCCTCCCCCTGCCCCCGTCCCAAACTTGCAGCTTCCATTTTTCAAAATGTTCTCACCGGGACGAGGCGTGTGTCAGGGGAGGAGGAGGAGGGGTGAGAGGGGAAGGGGAGGGTGAGAGCTACCTTTTGTGTACCCACTCACCATGGAAACCACCCGACGACCGACACCTGACTCGGTCTTTAGCCGAGTAGAGGATAAAGCTATGGTGGGTGACCAGGAGACGAGCCCATTATGGTTTACAAAGGGGATGGATGGGGGGGGGGGGGGGGGGGGCGGGGGGGGGGGGGGGGAGCAGGCTGGCACTGCACTCAAGACACACCTCGAAGTGTGGATGGCAATTTCAGTGGTGTGGGGGTGGAGGTGGAGATAAGTATTTCTCACACTTTCCGTGTTCTGCTATCTCCCGCATTTTCCCCTTATGGCCCGGTCACATTATGGCGCTTCTCGCCGGCGCACCGCCAACGCGCAAAATACCTTTAATCATCAAGACACGTCAAACTTTTTAGTATCAGCACAACGTATTGGTAGTATGTGGCCGACGTTGTGAGAAAAAACAAAAAAAGTTTGCGCACCATCCTGATATGACCTTAGATGTTGCTAGGACATAAAAGAACAACAAACAAACAAAGCAACAGTTTGGCGCAACGTGTGGGAATGACCCTCATGTGTGCGCGGCATATTCCAGCATGTCCAACTTATCTCGACGTGCCCCTAACGTCGCCATAATGTTGGCACCTGCGCGTCGTCGCACGTTGAAAGTTTTGTGCAAGCACACAACTTTTGACGTGCGATGATGCACGACACCGAACATCGCCGAATATCAATGTATACCAATGCGCGCATAATGCTTCCTGACATATCCCGACATAGCGCCAAAAAATCACACACGTCAACACACGTTGGCGAGAAGCATCGTAATGTGACAGCACCATTACATATAGCTAATAGTAATACTATTACTATTTATAGAGAAAGCAAAGGCAGTCGACTGGGGGTAGGACTGGCGGTGGTGGAAGGGAGGGGGGCTGGTATAGCTCATGTGAAGAGCACGTTCATATTACATCTATCTTCATGTGAAGATGCCCCCATAAAAAGTTTCACTGGGTGACGTAGGGTGGAGAGCTACCTTTTATTCTCAGAGATAATGTTGTTACTTTTTTTTAAAGATATGATCACCTGATTTTACCTTGCATTCCTTACCCGAATCGGAATACTCTATGTATCTTAAGAAAATATTTACATTCCAGAAAGATAAAACCGCTCTCCATATAGAATGGGGTATGGTATTTAAGGACTGGTCTGTCCAGCACCACTAGACTAGGATTGACATGGCTATTCATAGTATTAGTACAGTAAAACCTCTCTAACCGACAACCTCCACAGATCGACCACTCCCCTATATCGACCGCTTTGTTTGGATCCCAAACGATCACCCATACAATACTATTGTAACAATTTAAAAAAAACTCACCAAACCTACCACCTCCCTAAATGGACCATTTAAAGTCAGTCCCAGGTCGGTCGGTTCGCGAAAGTTCTATCACTCGTAGGTTTTCAACATCTCCAATATTTTAAAAATAACTATATTAGATTGATCGTTATTATGTATTTTACTTTAGTTGGGGGGGAGTAATATTTGTTTAAAAGAACTAACCTTTCATATACAGTAAAAAAAACCTCTAAGTCGACCGACCGACCTCGGGACTGACTTCAACTTAAGTGGTCCATTTAGGGACGTGGTCGGATTAGGGAGTTAGAATATCATTAAAATGGTATTTGTGGGACCAAAATAAAGCGACCGATATAAGGGAGTGGTCGATCTGTGGAGGTGGTCGGTTAGAGAGGTTTTACTGTAATTGAAGTGAGAATGTGTAACAAATAATGTTGCTGCGTGTATACCGAACTGCTGGACAGCGTACCTGGCTTGCATATTCCGTATATATGCAACAATTAAGGGGTAAGATGTGCACCAGTATCTAAGTTTGATATACAGTCAAACCTCTCTAACCTACCACCTCCAGAGATCGACTACTCCCCTATATCGATCACTTTATTTGCGTCCCAACAATACTATTGTACCCATTTTCTTACTCCCTAACCGACCACCTCCTTAAATGGACCACTTAAATTCGGTTCCAAGGTCGGTCGATGTAGAGAGGTTTTACTGTATATAATTTGATTCTGTCATCAGACTATGCTGCGTTAAGCTAAATAAAAGAAGCCAGACTATTTTGTCCAAGGTAATATGCAAACCCACAGGAACAGATATGCTAATCGCATAGGATATTCATGATTGTGTATATTGTGTGGTATCGCAACTGACAATCAATCCTCCTTGCATTGAAAAAGGTTACTTTAATAATTTATTATATTTCATTGAAAGGTTGATGGCCACCTCCTCGTCCCATTCCTGTCATCAGTACATAACTATGGACCTCTCAAAGACGTCGGCTAAATCGTCGGTACAGCCACTCCCTTGGCTTTTTTTCCCTGTACGAGTCGTCGGTAACAGCCACTCCCTTGGCTTTTTTTCCTGTACGAATTGTATTTACATTGATATTAATTGTATGTATATGGATATATGTTCAGACATTCTGACTCACGCTGAGGCTATGTGTAGACAGAAGTGGGACATTTTTTAAATTTAATTATATATTTTATTGAGGCTTGTACCCAGGCTTGTTTTCAATGCTGGCCAGTTGTAGTGTTTGTGTTATCTTACCACACAGTGGCTGCTGATATTGATAAGGCATTTGATTGCCTGCATTTCAGTAGCAGATAGATAATTGGTTGGTATGGTTAATAGCCTATGTTAGTTTTTTTGGATTTTCTTGTTATATATGTATATATTTTTTCTACTCTTATTACTAGACTAGCCTACTCCTATTTACATATCATAGGCTTGTACGTAGCTGTGTGGTGTGTTATCTGGCTACTTTTGGCATGGTTACCTTCCATTGGGCATCCCGCTGGTGGGCCGTGACATATCACATGCCCCTTTGCAGTGCAGCTTAGTGGGGGTTTCCTAGCCTTCTTTTGCACAGATATCTTTTGTAAGTTTTTAGGTCAGGAATTTGTCATTCCTTTACCGTTTGGGCATTCCACACATTGGCAGCCATTTGCCAAGGAAACATAAAGAATGTGTGGCCCCCTCCCCTACGTACATACACACACATACACACACACATACAGATATACGTTCCTGTATATACATATGTATATATATATATATATATATATATATATATATATATATACAGGAAAACCTCTATAACCGACCATCTCCACAGAACGAGCACTCCCCTATATTGATCCCTTTATTTAGGTCCCAAACGATCGCCCATACAATACCATTGTAATGATTTTTTTTTAAACTCCCTAAACCGACCACCTCCGTAAATGAACCATTTAAAGTCGGTCATAGTGTCGTTCGATTTAACAAGGTATTACAGTATGGGGAACCCGCCACATTCTTTATGTTGCCTTGGCACAGACATATATACGAGGGCGAGTATCGACTAAAGTAAACTACCTCAGCCTATTTCGTGAATCTCATGCGGCCCTATCTTGTATGTGAACTTATACCACGATATTGGCAAGCCCTAGTTTGATTGAATCTCTGTGAAAACGGAATTCCAGATTGCAGTGCCCTCCACCACCACCAATTAGGACTATTACCGTAGTACCTATCATCGAAGGACAATTCTGCATGCATACCAAATTACCATTTTGCCCTGATATAGCAGGTGTCCTATAATCGGATGGACAATCAAATTGGTCACAAATCGCAGGAGTTCGTCAATCACAAGGGTGGCTGAAGACAGTTTACCACGGTAGGTATGTATCCAAATGAAACTCAGGAGTTGTGTAGTGCACCGCGGGAGTCGGGCGCGGTTTGCGCCCGCAGCGCCCCAAGTGCCCCTGGTATCGAACCCGCGAACCACTACAGTGATCTACCAAAATAGCATGGACCGAGTAGCCGGAAACCTGCTCGCCATACATCTGCATACAGCAGGCTGTATACATGTTATATGTATACATGTGTCTATAATTAAATGTATACATATATGTATATATCATTATATTTGTACGCATATATATTAGTATTACACGCGATAACGGATTTATATGTATATATATATGTTTATATGTATATACAGTACAACTCCGTTAAACCAAACGATAGGCTAATCCAAACTTTTTTCGGCGTCCCGGCAAAATACTACCCGTTATCATATAAAAACGTTGGTTAAACCAAAATCGGTTAATCCAAAGTATGGGTTAATCCAAACAAAGTTGTCGGCCCCAGGCCACTTCCGGTACAGTTAAACCAAACTTTCATGTGGTTTTAAGGTCATCTGAGACTTTTTTATATGATATATGGTAGTATTTTGAGAGGTCGCCGGAAAAAGTTTGGATTAACCGATCATTTGATTTAACCGAGGTTGGTTTAATTGGGTTAAACTGTATATACATTAAAAACAATAATCATAGAGTCCACATACATTGCATACCCGTTTTTGCCAAAGCCAATTCAAAGTCAAAGCTCGGTTAAACCAATGATCGGTTAATCCAAACAGATTTTTAGGGTCCCTTCAAGTTTGGTTTAATGGGGTTATACTGTATATATGGTTGTATGTATATATATATATATGTGTTTATATATCTATAGTCTATGCATATGTAAGTACATGTTGTATATATATATGTATATATATATAACTTGAGTATTAGGTGTGCACTAATAGTAATACTCCTAGCTGTGCTACTCGGCAACTGAGTTGCCGTAGGGATCAGAGAAAACAATTGATTCAGAATGAGGTGACGCCCACTATGTACACCCAGCGCTGCCTGTTCATTCCGAAGAGACCGACTTCCCCATCCCCTAATAAGCATAATAAGCAGCCACCGTGACAAAATGCTCTCTCGACAATGTGGCAGACTGTTGTTTGCCTGTGTGTGTCCGGTGTGGCGGTTTCAGCGTGTTCCCGTGCTCAGACGTGTACCTCGCTTCTGCGCATGCGTCAGAATCTAATAAACATGGCCGTAATCGATTAACACTACCCGGGCGACTCGGGTCATCCCAGTCGTCAGAATTTCAAATAGAACACGGCGAGTGGAGTCAACAAATACACGTGCCGTGTGCCAAAAAAGAATAACTTAGATTAATTAAATGGAAATATAGGTAAACTAGGCCATCATAAAATACTTTAAATCCTATTTTGCTGTATTTTTTATCGTTATTAAAAAAAAAAAATTGTCCACCCGAGCGCGGAGAAGCGTATTCGATTATTCGACCCGAGTTTGTAGGATGTGCGCATGCACCAATAACTGTCTCGGGTGATCCGAGTTGATGCGAAATCCGCGCATGCGCAGAAGCAACGGGAACACGCTGAAACCGCCACACCGGCCTGACCCCTGCCCTCATTGACTCCTCAGACGGCCGGACTGGGTGTGTAGATGGGTGGGGGAGGAGGGGAGCCCAGGGTGGGTGGGTGGGTGGTGCCCGGGCTCTGAGGCGTTTGCCGGCCGCCCTAAATTATCCTCAGCGGGCCAGGTGTGTAGTCGGCGATTTACCGACGGGCCGGTGAACAGATAAGATCCGCTTTTATCACCAGCGCTGGCAAGCTGCATGATAGCATGACTTCCAGACTGCTCGCGGGCGGAGATTGTGGGTGGGTGGGGTAGGAGACGGTTCCACTCTCCGAACACATCTTTCGGCGTGGCAACAACATGCGCTGTAGAGACATTGGTAAAGGCTCAGTCACACCTTACCGGATTGTGGTACCGGATAGAAAACGAACACTGTCCGGTGAAATATGGTTTATATACGGTACGCATCCGGCGTGTCCGTTATCTGTCCGGTGTGTATGGTGGCAAGTTTTGAGCATGCACAAATGTGCCGGACTAATGTGTATGGTTGGTGTCTGTTTTGTCCATTTAGTCTGTTTTGTCTGGTTCATGTCAATTACCCATCCATTACGTCCCCGTTTTGCTGCCTACAGAGTCCGTTGACAGTGTTGCAGGAATTTGGTCAGTATATGTTTCGGGCGCGTCCGTGACAGTCCGGTACATGTCCGGTTGATGTTCGGTCCTTCTGTTTGACATTCGGTTATCATCTGGTGGCTATCCATTCATGTCCGTTCGTCCAGCGTCCGTTGACGCGATAACGCAACATTTCGACACATTTTGATACCGAACACCACCGGACTAGAAAATTGTCCGGTTTATGTCCGTTGCTCAATCCGGTAAGGTGTGACAGGCACTTCAGGCAAGGCAAGTCGGGGGCTGCGCTTGGAGAAGAGCCCATGTAACTGGCCGGTGCCAGATCGTGTCAGGTCCAATCGTGTGCGCCTGCGCAGAGTTTAACGACTCGATGCCGTGGCTGAGAGATAAGCAACTCAGGCCGGCTGAGTCGGTTCACTTTCAGACGGCGCCGGCCATGCAAAGTGCATTGGCCAACGTTTAATGGAGGGCTCACGTGAAAAGCACATACATATGTGTGCCCGCCGCACACTGGCCGCTAATGCTCCTGCATTGCCATTGATCGGGACCCACGTGCGGATTCGGCCGATTCAAATGGGAGGAGGCTAGCGATGTTGGCAATGAAGGTTTGGAGTCTATATTATTACTTCTTTCACACACACACACACACACACAGATACACACACGCGCGCCCTTCCACTGCAGTCATAACCAAAATTTCGAAAGCAAGGCGTTCAAGCTACATAGTCCGATGAAGCAGGACATTTTGAAAAATCAAAACAATTATCTATGTTGGATTCTACAACTTAGAGAGTGATGCGCGTATTAAGCAATAAAGCATTTGCTGTCACCTAGAAGTATTAGAAGGAAATGCACTGAAAATTTAATAGAACCTGTTATCTATGGCGTCCCAGTTTTTGCATGCTTGCCAAATTTAATTTTACATGTTTGTACTTCAAATATCTTATCAAATAAGTTATCAATTTAAAATAAAAAATGTATCTGGCTGCGATTACCAGTGATTACACTAGAAGAAATGTACTCCATGCAATATGAGGAATGCATTGAATTGAATTTTATTTTCCTATAAAATAAGAAATTATTATGTGTATTTTGTCGACATCCCCCGAGGGACACACTAATGAACTACAAACTAATAATAATAGCTAAATAGCAATAGTTATATAACATTAACAAGTTAGCAAGCAATAGTTAACAAGCAATAGTTAACAAGCAATAGTTAACAAGCAATAGTTAACAAGCAATAGTTAAATAGCAATAGTTAACCAGCAATAGTTAACAAGCAATAGTTAACAAGCAATAGTTAACAAGCAATAGTTTACTAGCAATGGTATACAAGCAATAGTTACAAGCAATAGTTTACAAGCAATAGTTTGAAAGCAATTGTCTAAAAGCAATAGTTGACAAGCAATAGTTAACAAGCAATAGTTGAGAAGCAATAGTTGACAGGCAATAGTTGACAAGCAATAGTTGACAAGCAATAGTTGACAAGCAATAGTTAACAAGCAATAGTTAACAAGCAATAGTTAACAAGCAACAGTTAACAAGCAATAGTTAACAAGCAATAGTTAACAGTATGTACCAAACAATAACCAACAAACAACAGCCAACAAACAATATATAGCAAAGAATAGCTAACAAACAATAGGCAACAAACACAGTAAGCAATCTGAGAGTTTAATAATGTTAATAGCACAATGAGAACGCACAAGTTAGGAAATTACGTGGGGTGTGCTTATCCAAGTATACAACATAGTCAACGTAGTCTATCAGCCCAGCGTCCTTCAACGTATACACATGCCAAATCCCCCTCACACACACATATGTTTATTCCAACACATTACATACAATAACATATCGTTTGCATATTTCAACTACATTTCCTATTTGTGATTTTACTTGTGTCCACTACGTCTTACTGTTCACGTGTCTTCCCTAATTAGTCCTAAAATAGACTTCCTGAGCTGCTCAGTGCCACGTTCACAGACGGAAGATCACACACGGTACGCTGGCTTTGCTTTCTCTGCAAGCTCTATGATTATGAACCAACAGTGGGATAATATAAAAGGTGGGGGGAGTGATACTCGTACATGTGTGTGCGCACCATGCCAGTATGACGGAAACCGCTCTCGCTAATTGGCGAATCATCTGACTGCAGCTGTCCAATCAGGCCGCTCTGTCGTGTTCTCCAGTCCAACCAAAACCACCTGCCCTCAATAATTGAGTGACTCATCCTGTTGGACGCCGCCGCCGCTGTATTCACCACCCCCCACCACGCCTCCCCCCGTCCCCTTTGCCTGCCCCCTGGTGGTGGCCTTTTGAAGCTTGGCGATCCCGCCATCTGGGGTCTCATTACTTTCAACGGCGGTTATTGACGCGAGCATATGCCGGCAGGGGGGGGGGGGGGCGAGGGGGAGGACTGTAGGCGGTAGGTTGAGGTGGGGCGGAGGGAGCGTGGGTGGAGGCGGCGGGGGGGGGGGGGGGGGGGGGGGGTATAGTGCCTGCATGGCGTCGAACATGTATATGGAGAACAAAAGTCTGGTGACTGACTGCACGACCAGTGCCTTTCTAGGTTCCCGTTCTGATCCTCAGCCCAGCCCCTCCCCAACTCCCTTACCCAGAACCCCACACCCAAACACCAAACCTCACCATCCACTGACCAGACGGGATGGCCGAATGAGTTAGAGCGTCCGTCTCCCATGCTGGTAGATCGTGGGGTCGAGGCCCGGTCGAGTCAAACCAATGACTTTAAAATTGATACTTGTCGCTTCCTAGCCAGGCGCTCGGCATTATTAGGAAAGGGCAAGGACTGGTGTGCTCAGTGTCAGTATAATGTGACTGAGTGGGTTACCAGGTCATGGTGCTGGCGGCCTGGTTTCCCAGTGGGACAGCACTATAAAGTCACCATGAGTGCACACTGTCACAAGTCGGTACCCGTCCTGATATGACCTTAGATGTTGCTAGGACGTAAAACAACAACAAACAAACAAACATCACCATCCACTGTGAACACACGCATGGAACTTGTTAGCACAGAGCTGGTTTGACCTCCGACTCCTGCCTCGTATAACCGTCATTAAGACCTCCTTAGACCAGCGCCTGCTGCTAGTTCAAAGGCCACGAGCTGCATTATTAGCTGCGTTTTACCACCAATTCGTCGATTATCTCGTTTCTCTCTCAACCCCTCTCCCTTTCTCGTTCCCATTTTCTTCTTTCACTTTGTCTCTCTCCGTGTATATTATATATCTCTATGTGTATATATAAGTATATATAGAGTAAAACCTCTATACCGACCGCTCCACAGATCGACCACTCCCCTATAACAATACCATTGTAAGTATATTCTAACTCTCTAAACCAACCACCTCCCTAAATGGACCACTTAGAGTCGGTCGATTTAGATAGGTTTTACTGTAATTATATATGTGATGTATAACGCATTATACGAGTATAAATGCAAGGGGGACATATACTGTATATATATATATATATATATATATATATATATTCCTCCTTGGCGCATTGGCGGTGCTCCCCTGCTCCCCACACCTCCCAGCTGTCGGGGTATATGTATATATATATATATGTATATATATATATATATATGTACATCTATTCATCCATATCTGCCCAGTCCTGATATGACCTTAAATATTACCAGGACGTAAAACTCCAACAACAATTATCTATATATGTATATGTGCATAGTTATATAGTTATTCATGTATATATTATACATATATGAATATATATGTATATATGAATATTCTGTACGTATTATTATCTATCCATTGTCTATTGTACATATATGTTTATTCTAACACATTACACACCTTAAGTTATTTCAACTACATTTCCTATTTGCGATTTTAACCGACTAGGTGTGAGACATCCCTCTCATCCCGAGTCCCCAGGAGTTGTGTCCACTACGTATTACTGGTCAGCGTGCATCAGGTGGACACCCTGGTGTTGGGTGAAAGGTAAATCAAGTCGGCCAGGGCCTAGTCAACAAAGGACGGACATCTGAACCCCGCCCTCACCGTACCCGGTGACGGGTGGGCGGGGGAGGGGGTGGCGGGCACAGTCCCTGACTCATGAGTGCAACAACCAAGAAAGTGGATATTTTGGGGTATTGATATACATCATCTTGTATTTTGTTAAAGCTATCTGATAAACTCTTAGCACTTTCGCACTTTCGAAAGCAAACAGATTGATCTATATTTGATCCTACATACAAACTTAGGGGCTATGTCAATTTAATAGATCATGTCAGCGTATGATGTGTAGTATTTCAACCTGCGCAGCGAAATTAATTTGGGATGTTTTCACTTCAAATATCTCCAAAGTGGATGTTTTTACATAAGAGGTACTTGAAGTTAAGTAGATTATATTGATTAACCGAACATGTATATATTTAATATGTATGTATTAAATATATGAATATGCATTTACATATATAATGTTATATACACACATATATATTTAATATGTATTCATTATATATATGCATATGCATTTACATATGGAGTGGGTTATATACATATACAATTGTATATATATCATTATATATTTAGATATATATATATATTTAATATGGGGGAAACTCGAAACAATTGGATTATGCAACTGTAATCATCAACTGAATTTGTGTGAATTGTTCCTGTAACTGAGTTGAAGAGTAGTATGTGGATGGGGAGGGGGGGGGGGCATCCTTACGGGGCCAGGTCACTGCTCTGGTACAGTGGTAGTATACATGGTTGTGCGTTAGGATCGCCAAAGTGGGATTAATGTTGCATAGTCCGATGAAAGCATCAACTCTTCTTAGCTAAAACCCTTATCTAGATTTGCTCCTAAATATCCAACTTAGATACTTATGCACTTGTTATCCATTTCTTGCTGAATACTGAATAGAAGGGCATTCTAAGTCAAAATAACAGACCATGTTACTGCTCAAACCTATGCTTATGCTGGATACCTTTAGCATGCATTCACAATTTAAATGTTTGCATATTTTCATTTCAAATACCTCAAGTTTTCAATTTAATGCAAACGTTATATTAATCAAGTACGATCAATTACAAAGCGCAACCTAAGATATTCAGCTAAACCTAAAAGAAATATGGCTGCCTCTCAAAACCATCCAACTGCAATGTTGTATAAAATTGTTATTTTCTTAGGCGTGCACCTCCTAGGAAATAGAACACCCAGGGATACTTAAGAGGTGGTGGGGGTCTGGGGGGTACATTCGTCAGGCCACTAACGCCTACACCTGTCGCTTTAAATATGCCACCATTCGCGTCCTTATCGGAGAGACGGGGGTCAGTGTGAATCAGAAATAGCCATTAAATAAGATTAAGTGCCCCAGTTTGGGTAATCTATACCCGCACTTGGCGCCCCAAATGGCCTATTTGAGACTGCGCGCATTGTGTAGGCCCCGCGACTAGCACGCCCCGGCCTACCTGTATATGCCGGGAATGTGCGGTACTAAAGGTGGTGATAGTTACTCTTTAATAGTATAAGTCATATAGATGGCAAAGTTTGTTTGTTTGTTGTTGTTTTACGTCCTAGCAACATCTAAGGTCATATCAGGACGGGGATGGCAAAGTAAACCTGAGTCAATAAGACCAAGTTGGGTATGTGGGTAGGACTTTTAGTATTACCAGGGTTTAGCTATTAACATTTAAAGTATTATCTGTGTGGGACTTGGTTTAGCTATTAAAGTGTTACTTGGGTAGGACATGGTTTAGCTATACAAGTATGATCTGGGTGGGACATGGTTTAGATATTATCTAGGTAGGATGTGGTTTAGCTATTATAGTATTACAGTACTATTATAGTATTATAATTTATATACTATTATTATAGTCTGTGTTGGTTTAGCTATTATAATATTATTTTGGCAGGACTTGGTTTAGCTAGTGTCTGGGTAGGACCTGGTTTAGCTATTAAAGTATTATTTGGGTAGGGCCTGGTTTATCGATTAAAGTATTATTTGGTTTATCGATTAAAATAGTATCTGCATAGGACATGGTTTAGCTATTGTCTGGGTAGGACCTTGTTTACCTATTAATCTATTATAGTATTTTCATGGGTTAGCTATAATAGTATTATCTGGGCAGGACATGGTTTAGCTATTATAGTATTATTTGGGTAGAACATGGTTTAGCTATTGTCTGGGTAGGACCTGATTCAGCAATTATAGTATTGTTTGGGTAGGACATAGTTTAGCTATTAGGTGATTTAATCAGGTCATTATTTTGATACTATCAAAGCAGAAAGGGAATTAACTAGTATTTTGGTAGGATATGATTTGGCTAATAATATGGGGGTAGGATATAAAGTAGTTATTAACTGGGTAGGACATGATTTAGTTATATGTATATATCTACTTAGACACTCTCTTGGTAGACATGATTTAGCTAATTGTATGTATTATATAACCTATTATGTGAATATAAATGCCAACAGTGATCCATATTTCACCGAACCGCCCGTCCCGTGAAACCTCACTCCTGGCGCGGCCGGAGTTCCTTTCCTCTACTACCACCGACTCCTGAGCTTCACTCTTACTAAACAAAATATTATATATAGACATATAAAAGATATATGTTATATATATATGTATATGTATATATAATTTATTTTAAAGTATGTGCATATGTACATGCATATATATACATGCATATATATGTGTGTGGTGTGGAAGGTTATGACGAACCAGTGTGGGTAATACGGTTTATTGAATCTAATTTCATTTACCTATCTGGCTAGGCCCACTGAATCGAACATGTGCAGTTCAACTGAATGCATGATAATGAGGAAAGGCAGTCTCGGCTTTGACATTGGGGGTGGTTTGTAACCTTACAACGGTTACTGGTTGCAGAACAGCAACATTAATAGAAAGGCTCCGATAAATCTGCCCAATCTTTGGTTGAAGACGTAACTTCAGTAGGGAGTGTTGCAGAAGCTGGGGATATCTTTACAACGTTGTAACGGCGAAGCATTGAGGCGGCCCCGAATCTCTTTGGTCTGGTGGTAGTTGGCACTTGTATCCAGTCGACAGCAGCAAGGGTTTTGAGGAAGGGCAGGTAAAGATGGGTGCAGCGGTGGGTCCAGCAACGAGAACAAAGCGGGAGAAAACGTAAAGGTACAGGGTCCCACCCAAGCACACAACTGCCCTGGTCAGGAGGAGGAGTATGCCTGGAAGAAAAAAAAGGTTAGAGTATAGGAAAGAGAAATGAGGAGAGTTGAGTCAAAGGACCGTGTCTATCTGCTCTATGGCGATCAACCAGCGAGCCATAGACACAGACAGAGTAAGAGTAGAAGGTGAAATGCCGGTGGGCCCCCCCCCTCCTGGAACTCTTTGCAGACATATCAAGGAGGAGAAAGCCGGCGGAGAGGAGATAGAGAGAGGTGTTGACAGAGTGCGGTCCAGATAGCAAGTGTCTGGTGGTCTCGGGACTAGCACACACTTTATATACGGTGATCCAAGCACCACCTGGCAGATCGGCCCAAATAAGAATGTACACTGCTTGTCCAGCTCAGCCTTCGCGGCGACGCAGCACCGACTACCGTCGGGTTCTAACTAAGAAGTGGCACCCTTTTCAATAGATAGCATTGAATAACTTGTTGAGAATTAATATTAAAACCAGGAAGGGGCCGCGGCCCATTACACCCGCATACTTTTAGTTTATTACGAGGATCATCATCATTATCATGCTGTCGGTCGCGATGCGACAACGACTGCTTTCATTACTTGACTGCCACTTCTCCATTTAGCTCTCTGCTGTGAGAGTGATGTCCATGAGTCGGTCTTTATTACAAGGATATACTGAGTATATCCTCTCTAACCGACCACCTCCAGATCGACCACTCCCCTATTATCAATCGCTTTATTTGATCCCAAACAATCGCCCATACAATACCATTGTAATATCTAATGATTGAAAAAAGCCTCCCTAGACCGACCAACCCCCTAAATGGACTATTTAAAGTCGGACCCATAGTCGGTCGTTTTACTGTATGTACATACATACATATACACAGACATACATACATACACACACCACACATACATACACATATATATACACACACATATATATATATATATATATATATATATATATATATATATATATATATATATATGGGAAGGGAACGGAAAGGAAGGGAAGGTTAGGGAAGGACGTCCATGCGGCAGGTGGGTTAGGTTGAGTTAGCCCCGGGATATATAATGGGACATCCGTTAGCTCCTAGAAAACGATTTAGGTTGTATATATGTATTATAATTTATAGTATATGACTTCGCTACCCTCTGCCTATGGCGTGGCTTAGCTAATAATACAATAATAGGACCAACATCCCGTGACTCGGCAGCGTGGCCGGGACGTGTGCTGCCAACACTGAGTGGTTGGCGGCTGTCTGAGCCGTGATAGTGGCACTGGGATTGTGGGCAGTGAGTGAAGCCTGCCAGTGTCACTGTCAGTAATCCCGAGGCTAACCCAACCTGACCCACCTGCCGCATGGACGTCCTTCCCTTCCCTTCCCTCCCCTTCCCTCCCCTTCCCTTCCCTTCTCGCCCCTTCCCTTCCCTTCCTTTCCTTTCCTTTCCTTTCCCTTCCCTTCCCTTCCCTTCCGTTCCCGTGACAGGCATGGAGACGGTCCTCTCCACTGTCCGCTATCTGTTGTCCTCCACACCGGAAGTGACGAGGCGCGTGTTTCCGGTATGCCCTGTTGTATACAAGAGTTGAACTAGCTGTTTGCTTCAGGTTGGTGTCTGGTAACTATCGGCTCTCACTCTCTGCAGGGAAGGGGGGAGGACATTGCTATTTAAACCTGCTTTTCTTTCTTAAGCCTTTTCTGTCGACAACATGATAAATGCAGTCCTCCTTTTTTGGATGACATCTCCATTCAGAATGTGTATCTGACACACTTTTCGACCGATATATTAGGGGATGCTACTCTATATCACCCCCTTCCTCAACCCCCGCCCCCCCCCCCCCTTCCACCAGTCTACTTTCCTCTTACGCATCTCCGACCTCATTTTTCATTGCCTGAGTGGTCGCGTCGATTTACCAACAATTTCGACACGAATGTAAGCGTTAGCATCCTAATTATGTCCCGAAAGGATCACTCTCAGTTAGAGGATCAACTTCATTTAGTCTATCTAAACAGCTAGCCGAATATAGGGTTGTGAGAATGTACATGGCGTATCTTTGTCAGTAGGTTTGTGCTGAACTGCTTCGCTAATCTTGGAGGGGGTGTGGGGGGAGGGGGGGGGGGGAGAGCGAGAGAAAGGGAGAGAAAGAGGGTGAGTCAGAGGGAGGTAAGGATCGGTAAAGGGAAGGACACACAAAGACACAGAGAGAGACACAGACATAGACAAACACAGAGACATACCGAGACACACAAAGACCGTTTTGTTTGTTTGTTTGTTTGGTTGTTGTTGCTTTACGTCCTACCAACACCTAAGTTCATATCAGGAGGGGTACCAACTTGTGACAGTGCGCACTTATGGAAACTTTATAGTGCTGCCCCACTGGAAGAACAGGCCACCAGCTGATATCCCACTCAGTCACATTATCCTCACACTGAGCCAACCAGTTCTTGCCCTATCCTTATAAATGCCGAGCGCCGGGCTAGGAAGCGACAACTATCAATTTTTAAGTCATTGGTTTGACTCGACTCGACCGAGGTACTCTGTCAAGGTGAATGTCACACGATCTACCACACAAAGACATATATATACACAGACAGACATACAGACGGTGTGGTGACAAAAGTAGTGGTTGAATTGTTAGTGCAGCGGTGCCCGTGCGTGGTCTGAATCAGCTTTTCCGTGTGCAAACACGACCTAGACCTTCCAGCAGAATGAGCTATGGCGCTGCGCATGATTACCATGTAGTACATGTGTTTGTTGTCAGTTTCTATCGACCCCCCACACCCGCCCCTGTCCTACCCGGAGGTGGGAGCGAGGGTTGTCGGGGTTAGGCGGAGGGTGCATTGGACTGGGGACGTTTATTCTCTATGGAAACCCAGCGAGGTGCCACACGATTTCAATGCTTAGATATGAGGGATGGTGGTGGGGAGGGAGGTGGGTATAAAAAAAAAGCTGACAAAGAAATCGGTGTTCTCACGTGAGTTTTTGTTAGATCAACACAAGGAACTCTACTAGCTGTTTTAGTCAGTTACTATCTATATCTATATATAGATAGATATATATCTATCTATCTCTATCTCTCTCTATATATATGTATATATATGTATATATATATATATATATATATATATATATATATATATATGACGTATAACGCATTGTACGAGTATATATACTTTGCTATTTCCTCCATCGGCGTATAGACTACATCACGGTTCCGACTGCGCATGCGCTGAAAACGGCCGTGGGAGCAAAGCAAAGGTGTACGGCCATTGACTTTGCCTATACGCACATTGAAAAATGTCAGTTTCATTCAAAATTAATAGAAATCCAAAACCCTAACCTTATAAATCTAATATAATCTTTTTGTTAAACATGTTTTCTATATGTGTTCCAAGCGGTTTGTCTCTAGGTGGTGTGGTTTTATCAATATTTTACTTTTTCTGTATGGAGATTGCTCACTGCCATTGACAATGCATTGAGTACTCTGGCTATGGCTCTAACACTAGTCTGAGTGCCTAGATTTCTCTAAATCTAAATACACATGGCATAAGATGTGCTGATTATATTGATGTAAATGCAATGCTGGATAAAAGATTAATATCTTACTTTATTATATATATATTTTTTAGTTAGTATTCTATGTTTCAAACAAGAGCTGAGATGAGCTGAAACTAGGATACTTCATAGCCGCACCCAGTGTATTAGCATGTGCCATGTGCTTTTGGGGGGGTTGTTTTGCTCTGATGCATCCCACAATGCACCGCCCGCTGGAACCGTGATGTAGTCTATTGGGGGAGTGCCCCCCCCCTCCCCCACTTGTCGGGGAGTGTATACTCGCCACACACACTGGAGGATTATATATATATATATATATATATATATATATATATATATATATATACAGGGATGAAAGATCTCCGCGATTTCGCGGATTTCCGGGATTTTTCCTGTAGCTATGAGTGTATACTAATAAGTTGCGCCCGTCCTGATATGACCTTAGCTGTTGCCAGGACATAAAACTCCACCAACCAACCGATACGTTGTTTCACGCTGCAGCACCATCAGCATATACTAAATGTGGTGCAAACGCCGCAGCACTGGCAGTGTATACTACACTGGCAGCGTATACTGCCTTCACGGTGCAGCACTATCAGCGTATACTACTAATACGTGCTTCTAACGCTGCAGCACTATCAGCGTATACTGATATGTGATGCAAATGCCACAGCACTAGCAGCATATACTACTAACATGTGCTTCAAACAGTGCAGCACTATCAGCGTATACCAATATGTATGAAACCCGACTACCGGGAATTTTCAGCGATTCCCTGACAATGCTAAGCCTATGGAAGAATATCAGCATTTCCGCTTTTTTCCCGGAGACCACTTTCATCCCTGATATATATCTATAGCGTAGTACCGAGGTAAAATATATATATAGGGAGAGGGAGATAACGAGAGGGCGAGATAAAGAAAGAATTGGGGGGGGGGGGGGAGAAATAGAAGTACCTCCTAAAAAAGATGAATAGTCGGCCGTAAGCAGAGGTATTGAAACTGGTAGTGGTACCTGGGATGCTAACGTTGGATAATCCGGTGGATTTGAGTTTCTGCTATTTTCTAATTCTAAGCTAAATACATTAGATTGATCCTCATAATCTATTTCCCGTCCTGACCATACACATATGACCTTAGATGTTGCCAGGACGTAAACTCCAACAACCAACCAATCATAATTTATTTTACCTCAGCTTGAAGTAACCTTTAATGTAAGTGACTATCTGTGGATATATTTATAGGGCAAACATAGAACATTAATGTTGGCCAGCACGCCAAAACTCTGACACAATAATATTCAGCATTAACAGGTTCTATTTAAATTGTCTTTGCATTCCCTTCAATGAACCGCAAGTGCTTAAAGCTGCATAGTCCGATGAAATGTCTAATTTTCAAAACCAAACCAATTATCTAGATTTGATTTGACATATCTAACTTAGATACTGATTCACTTATTAAGCATTTGTTTCTGTGTAGGAGGCAATACTGAGTCAATTTAACAGAACCTGTTACTGCAGAAGTCTATGGTGTCAGAGTTTTAGCAAGCTTGCCAAAACTAATTTTCCATGTTTGCACTCAAAATATCTCAAAAGTTTACCATTTAAAATAAAAGTAACTTTGAACTAATTTAAAGTAGATACTAGTGATCGATCTAATATATTTATCTCAAAAAAATTCTGAAATTCAAAACCATCGGACTATGCAACTTTAATAAATGCACCCTTATCTAAGTTGGATGTGCATAGTCAAATATAGTTGACTGTTTTGCTTTTAAAAAAATGTGATGCTTTCATCGGATTATGCCCTGCTCTACCAGTGGGGCAGCACTATTAGGTCACCATGGGTGCGCACTGTCACAAGTAGGTAGCCATCCTGATATGACCTTAGATATTGCTAGGATGTAAAACGCAACAAACTATGGTGGATTACACAGATTATCGCAAATCCGGTGGATATAAATAATATCATCAGGACTCCTCGTTAGTTACACCCGACATTTTGGACAGATGCTGCCCGTCGGATACTCTTGGAGCCCGTGTAGTGTGAGGCGGCCTTCAGAGAGCTACGCCCTGATTGGTGCCTGTAGTGTCAATGCATGATTGGTGGGCAGGAGTCTGCCAGGTCTGTAATCTGCTGTGTACATGCGTGGCGAGTTAGGGCAGGTAGAATTGTGGCTGGTACAGTGGTAGAGATGTCAACTGCTCCGATTTTGTTGGAAGACTTCCGATTTTGGCTACTCTCTTCCGATATTACGATTCCATGTGGAAATCTCTTGTTTTAAAGAAAATCAGCTAATACGAAAGGCAAATTCACCTACGTACAGCAGCTTAAAGACATCAGCAGCTCAAGGTGGCCAGCCGAGCCTAGAAAATGACACATAGACACATGGTGGGATACATAGTGGGACTTGTATGAAAAAGTATATAATATAATTATATATACATATTATATATTGTATGATTATACTATGTCATGATAACATTGATATATGTCTGTCTGGTTGTTGCGCCACGTGTTTCCGCACAAAAACCTATCTTCCTAATAAAATGTTAAAATCTTCCTATTTTTGGTCACGCAATGTTGGCATCTCTGGGTGTGTGTGTCGTGTGTGTGTGTGTGGGGGGGGGGTATGTGTTAGGCCTTAGATTACTAACTGCCAGTGTGCGGTGGGGAGAGGTACTCGGCGACCACAAGGCGGATACTGGTGCTGGGTTCGCTCGCAAGGATCAATGCCTGGCTTGTCACCGGCAGGATCAGCCTTCTCAGCCCATGCAGTTGAGCGTCCATCTCTCCTTTTGGTAGATCGTGGAGTTCGAACCCTGGTCCAGTCAAACCACTGACTTAAAAATTGATACTTGTCACTTCCTAGCTCGGCGCTCGGCATTATTAGGAAATGACAAGCACTGGTTGGCTCAGTATCAGGATAATGTGACTGAGTGGGATATCAGGTCATGGTGCTGATGGGTTGTTCTCCCAGTGGGGCAGCACTATAAAGTCACCATCAGTGCGCACTGTCCCAATCTCACCAGGGGGCATCATAGTCGTGCTTGAGAACACCGCTAGGGGACAGGGGCGGGGGTGGCCTTTAACCGACCGGCTACATGAGCGACATCAACCGGCGGGACCCGAGGCAGTCTGACAAGATCCGACAAAGCCAGCCGCCTGTAATAATAATACTGGCAGACCTCGCGATGTGGTGCAATAGAGGGTACCCTGATGGATTGCATAGCATTTATATTGTGAGAGAATTGGTATGTGTATATATACAAATTAAAACTTCTCGAACCGACCACCTCCACAGACCGACCACTCCCCTGTATCGATCACTTTATTTGGGTCCTAACAATAACATTTTATGGAATGAGCGGGAATGCTCATTTGGGGTCATTGCTGGGCACCGAGACTGCGATGTTGACCACCTACCAACTCCCCTCTGCCACCTGCAGTGGGGAGGGGGGGGGGGGTGCGGGGGGGGCACGCACACACCCTCCCCTACACCAACCAATCCGAACCACAGCCCCAAACCTCCCAACCAATCCCATCACACCAGACCCTGGAGGCAGGGGCTACACACACACTGATGGTCAGTCTGCAACTCCGCCCATGACTGGCCACAACTACATACTCATTACAAACTTCTATTTTTAAAGAGACAAAGGAAAGCATCAAGAGAAACAAGCCGAAACTAGGATCATCCTGAAAGAAGAAATGCCGTGTACGGCCAGCTAAGACACAGAACCACCCAGGAACATCAACCACACTGCCCATACACCTCACCGACAGCCCTCACTCATCGGGCACCAACAACACACACCCAGGGATGGCACGCCGCCCAGGCCCAGCACTAGCCGGATAACGCCTCATGACCGATCCAGTGGCACCAAAATTGAATTGGACTGATCGTACCCAGAAGCCCCCCCCCCCCACCCCACCCCCCCTCTGGGCCACACGCACGCCGGCGACAAGGCGCACTGACCAGCAGCAAATCGACCACAGGATGAGCGTAATGGCGGAGCACATGGCGGAGTGCCTAGAGACACGCATGGACGCTATGCAGATATCCATATAGAGGCTGGTCGACGGTCAGGCAGCCGCCACTGCTGGGGTACACAAGAGAGCGTGACCCGCCGCCCGGCAGCCACCAGGAGGCGTCCTCCTCCCCTGCCGACGGGCCCATGCCCTCTCCCGACAGGCGCGCCGGCGACAGGAGAGGCAACATGTACCCGACCCTCCCACCCCGTGCCGGGCCTCACCGATAGGCAAACGGCAACATTCTCTATAAATCGTATACCTGTTGCCACGCTTAAATTTAGGTTATCATGTTATGACAAAACTCTATGTACCTTGCTATGTTAATGCTATTGCATGTAATATCACTATAATCACATGTCGTATCTACCATCCCATAGCAACAGGAATGGAAAAAGAAATATTCGTCTTCTTGTGTTCAAATAGCATCTGTTAGCTCGGGCCCAGTGACTCTGGCTCACCCGACTCTGACTCATCTGACTCCGACTCACTCACATTCCACTTTTTACCAGGATTCTGCATCATGGACCATTTACAAGGGCGCAGTTAACTCGGACCCACTGAGAGGAATAACATGTTTTTTGTAATCATGAAAAAAGACCAATAATATCCAGAGCTATGTTAGAAAATGTGATATTTTTCTACATTAGAATTGGGAAAAAATAAGGACCTTCAGCCTAGGTCTTAAGTATAGGAAAAATGGGACTACTTTGCTGTACGGGCAGGCAGTGACGAGTCAAAACAAGCCCAAGGCGGAAGGGGAACCAGACGCCCCCTGGCGGATTGAACTAGAACCTGCCGCTCTCGATGGTGGCGCCGACTAGCGCATCTCAATTCTCCCGCCAGAACCATGCGTTAACCTGGCGAATCACACCCATCTCTACCGGAGCCCACAACGGCTCCCAACCTGTTTCCCCCTACACCCGTATATACAAGTATATATGCAGTAAATAAGTCCTAACATTGCAGTAGCAAAATCACAATGTTGAGTTTAATTTAGTGCAACATACAGGATCAAATAAAATTTGGAATCCTTATTTCATGAGCTTTAAAATGGTTATAAGACTTACTGCGTATTCTGATCCTCCAAGCTTGCACCCCTAATCATAGTTTATCATTTAAACTTGTCCGCACTTATAGTAGGCCTAATGAATCCATCGGTGGACCAGTGTATACCCCTGCTAATGAGCTACTGACCTAGACTTGACCCAGATACATGCTGGTCTATCTGCAACCCAACATCAGGGCTGGGAGACAGGGTGTGCCCTCACACACAGTCCGTGGGCATGCCAGAGCTGTCAGGTCAAGGAGTACCACATGATCGTATTTCCAGGGTTATTTATAAATAGTAAATATATATGTATACACAAACTATTTTACTCCATAATAGAGATAACATTTCTGGTTACACGACAGTTTATTGAATGATGATCCATGAATAACTAAGAGAGTTCACATGGCAGTGGCGCTACTATGCGCGTTGCTACATGATCCCATCCTCATCCATCACCATATCACATGACCTTCTCTCGGTCATCAGTGCCCCACGTATGGCGAAAGCAGATCCGCATACCCAATAGATGATCGATACTGTACAAGCCGCCGGGGGGGGGGGGGGGGGGCGAATAAAGTGTCATGTTTTTCCCAACATCAGCCTCCTCGTCTTTTGTGCCCGTGAGCAACGCTAACTAACTCCCTCAGCCAACCACTTCCCTAAATGGACCACTTAAAGTCGATCCCAAGATGGGTCGATTTAGAGAGGTTTTACTGTATATAACCACTGGCACTGGTAACAAGCAACAGAGAAATAAGATACATATGATAGGAATACAGGTAAATAAATTAATATATAAGTAATATAGATAGAAGTTAGATCGATGCAAGTAAGATAGATGCACTGAAGATACTTACAAGTTACAAGACAGGTACATGTAAGGTGGCACCATCTAGTGTCTGCACGGAGAACCAGTACACAGACAGATTAATTGTCTATCAGTGCCATGGGTCAAGTAACTTGTAACTGTGGAAGGACATTACCTGACCAGACACATGCAATATTACTTATTAGCAGTGGTTTTATACATAAGCGAAGTTTGATTGTCATGTCTTCCACGTATTCAGCTGTCCGTGATGTCAGAAGAAGTTGATAAACATCTAGTAAAAACAATAACATATTGTTCCCGTTTCATGTTATTGTAGTGGTCTGCACTGACCTCTCAGGCAAGGAGCCACATAGACAGGTAGGCGTGGGTAGTGTGTTGATATCAGGGAGCCTAGGTGGTGTAATGGTTAGCACACTGGCCCGGAATGCAAAGAGATGTGGGTTCGAGTCCCGCTCTAGGCACAACATTCCCCATTTTCATCACCCCATGACACTGGTTGCCATGACCATGATCCTGTACAAGCTATGTGCTGTACGGTTGTTGAACCTACCCTGTGTATGTAAGTGCATTGCATTGCCTGTATGTATGTAATTGTAAGCATTACAAGACTTACAATTCATGGGGATGAGTGTAGTGGTATGCACTGACCTCTCAGGCAAGGAGCCACATAGACAGGTAGGCATGGGTAGTGTGTTGATATCAGGGAGCCTAGGTGGTGAAATGGTTAGCACACTGGCCCGGAATGCAAAGAGATGTGGGTTCGAGTCCCGCTCTAGGCGCAATATTCCCCATTTTCATCACCCCCATGACATTATTATTATTTCGTATGAATCTGACAATAGAAGATGTTCGAGTAGAACATGGTGCTGGTCTTATGTGGTTGGGTAGGGGATGCTTGTTGACATAATTTACTGATCCTACCTTAGTAGAGTCTGTTGAACTGCCTCAGCCTAAGCAAAGGGGACAACAAAATATACACCTTCTATGGTGGGATAAAGCATCAAGAAAAATAACTTTGATAAATAAGAGCTTTGAATGATAAATAAGAGCTTTCAATGAGTGACTATCTGTCTTTAATCCACCAAGAGGAATATGTTCTATTATGAAATTAGGAATGTAAATAAGGACATTTTTTACACCTGATTTATCAGCTATATTTCCCTCAGCAGTAAGCAGAGATGAAAGATCTCACGATTTCCTGGATTTCGGAAATTTTGGATATTTACCGATTAATGTTGAGCAAAATGCCATGGAATCAGGATATATGTGACCACAATTGGTGAGTTCGAATCCCCTTCTTATATGACCTTAGATGTTGCTAAAACATAAAACCCTAGCAAAATATAATTATGTATGGGCGCTAATATAAACAAGACAATAATAGTTGAAAGGTGACTTCCGGGATTTTTTCGCGATTCCATCAAAGTGCTGATCCTATTTGGCAAAGCCACGTTTTCGCGGAAATTCGCTGTCGTGGTAATAATCTCGGGTTGATTTCTGAGTTTTTTTGCTGTAGACCAGTTTTATCCCTGAGTAATGCGAGTCTCTATGCCACTAACTCTGCTAACTGCCACATGGCACCACCTGCTGATGGTATTGGAACGACTGGTGCTTTTAAAAACATCCTGTAGAGTTAGTACCCGGATCTGTGGCTGTGCAAGTAGGCTGTAGGGAAATATGATACAGACAAGAAGAAAGAGAAAGTAAGAGTGAAGAGAGTAAGGGAAGTAAAGCCTTCTATCTTTTTTGTTATAGTACATAGGTTCCCTGGTAGGGTGTCACACTACCCCAGTTACCCTATAGGAGAACAGCATTTCCAGTCCCCATGGCAACTGGTAGTTTGCCCACCACCAGTGGATGTCTGGCCACCACTAACAGTGATCTGGCTGCTCCTCACAACCTGATTGTGTTAACCCCTACTGGATTGTGTTGACCCCTACTCAGGCAGAAGGGCCAGGTCCTGAGTGCCACTGCACTCCACCTGCCAGCACTCACTATGTGATCCACATGAAACTCAGCTATAACCAAACCAATGGTTATATATACATATACATATACATATACATACAAGCTCAACTGGCTAGGCATACAAATAACACATCACATAATAGCACTACCTCCCTGTTGTCACTTCAGAATTTATTTGGCTTAAAATACAATGCCTCATATGAAGCTAGCTTACTTCTATTGCAATGCTTCAATTGTTATACTGTTCAAACAGCTACACAATTCAAACAGAAATTTGCTCACTTCAATTGCAATACTTCAAGTGCTACACAGTTCCAACAGCTACATTATTCAAGCAGAACCATGCTTATTTCAATTGCAATACTTGAAATATTACACTGTACAAAGAGCCTCACTATTCAAGTGGAAGCTTGCTCACTTCTATTGCAATGCTTCAATTGTTACACTGTTCAAGCAACCACACTATTCAAACAGAAGTTTGTTCACTTCTAATTCAATACATCAAATGTTATGCTGTTCAAAGAGCCACACTATTCAAACAGAAGTTTGCTCGCTTCTATTGCAAGCTTCAATTGTTACACTGTTCAAGCAACCACACTATCCAAACAGAAATTTTTTCACTTCTAATTCAATACTTGAAATGATGCGCTGTTCGAAAACATCAGGGCTGGGAGACAAGAAGAAAGAGAAAGTAAGAGTTCAAATATTGCGCCTTCCATACCAACCCACCACCCCCTCCCCACTTTTCTTCCTTAAACCACTATTTGTGTGGTCAGCGTTACTCGCGAGATTCGCAATAAATCTACACCTGCCAACAGCATAGACCACTTCCTTAGTTATTTGAGATTAACAACGGCTGAGTAATTGAAGTTGAAACCTAATTTAAACTTGTGATAACATTCACGATTTCATTGCCATTCGCGCGTTTCCCCAGTGCTCTTTTCCCATGGAACTCTGTGCTGAATGGGTTCTCCACAGCCCTGCCTTTAATGCAATCGGGGCCGACAACAAAACCAAATTAACAGTTTAATCAACATCGATTTAAAATGATACGCTTCATCCAGAAACCGATTTTCGGCATCAAAACTAGGCTGTGAAAAGACGGGTGCTATTTGATTTAAGGTCCCACTTTTATGTGCGCGCCTCTGATGTGCTTTGTTTGTGGGGGAATTGTGGTGTGTGTAAAAGTATGTCTTAATTGGAATACAAAACATCTGTCCTCTTGGCAAAACAAGTTAACATCACACACCACTGTGCTATGAACTAACTATGCCCCCCCCCGCCCCTCTTCTACCAGTTTGTTTAAAGTGTTTTAGTGCTGTCTTCATTATATCCAGACACTAAAGCCGTGTTCATACACACAACTTTAGGCCGAACTAGATAAGGCGAACTAGATGAGGCGAACTAGTGTTGTGTCCACACATGCAGTATTCAGGGCGGTTTAAGGCGGAAATCGATATCTGAGCATGAACAAGTCCATAGTAACCAGCGCCAGTTTTGGTTAGTCGATGTCACCACGAGAGAGTGTGGGTTCGACCTAGATATGTATGGACTGAATCGTATTGGTTTGGAACGGTCAAAACTTCTGCTGGGCAGTGAAAACCTAAAAATAAATGATGAAAAAAATATCTGTGCACAGCTAACTCTATCATAGACCAAATTATATAATATGTGCTTTTGATCGACCGGGAAAAAAACAACTCAGGTCTCGACTGCGCATGCGTGTCATGAGCTTAAGCCGCCTCAACTAATCCGCTATCGTCCACACAAGCAAGATGCGCCGACTTAAGCTAGTTTGCCTCATATACTACCTCGCGACGTGGTTTACTTGAAGCGAACTAGATGAGGCGAATCAGCCCTAATCCACCTCAGCGTCGCGTCCACACGGCGAATGTGAGCCGAACTAGACAAGGCGAATTAGTTGAGGCGACTTAACGCCTGTGTGTGAACATGGCTATATATTCTTGGCGGTCAAAGATAACACAATTTTATTATTATTTCTTTAAAGGAAAAATGGTCACACTGGGTTATTGGGTACATGCGGGTTTCTGAGTTAATTGAGGTTTGTCACTTTCATAGTTTGGTAGGAGTCGTGATGGAGGGATGTAGAGAGCTCAAACATGCAGACTGACCAAGGTGTCGCAGCGGACAAGCCTTCACAGGTCAAACCCCAGTAGTTCAGAAAGTTTATTAAACTTAAAGTTGCATAGTTCAATGGTTAATACTTTCAGCCATTTCTTTCTTAATAGGTTGGATGCGATTATCTATCTTTCTGTGATTTGAAATAGGCTTGATTATGAATGGCTAACTTTGGAGATGTTTAAAGTGAAAACATGCAAAGTAAATGTTGGTAACAAATGTCTATTAAATTTACTTGGTGAGCCCTTCTAATGCTTAAAGCTGTATCGTCCGATGAAAACATTACATTATTTAAACCGAAGCACTAGCCTAGATTTGAATCTACATATCCTGTAGATACAAGATTCACCCCGTACTGCTGCAGTAGGGGTGCAAACCAACCCTATGTAAAAGCTGTCGAAAAAACGGGTAAATGAATTGAGAGCCTAATTTCACAATCTAAGAAGCAACATTTATTCTTTACATATGTCTTATTGATAGCCCGCTACCTTTGAGTTGAAAAATATAATATAATATCTAGTTTAATAAGATTTAAAAGTGAAATCGACGGCGTTCTGTGGCCGCCATCTTGTCTTTTTGCATTCTCTCCCATTTCACCAACTCTGTGCCTATATGGATAGCTATTTGATACTGGAGCCACAGTTTCTACTTCAAATACGGGCTATTTCCGCCCGTATTTACACCACGTTGTCCTTCACCCGTGTACCACAAGTATCGGGTGAATCTTTTATCTACATATCCTGGTGCATCTATTAAACATTGTCTACTGCATAGAAGGGAATATGAAGTCCATTAAATAGAACCTGTTTCTGCTGATGGACATACATTATCCGCTTGTGTACTCGTGAAACATTTGCTTGCAGCTTGCTGTTCCTGTCCTATGATCTAAAATATGTATCCAAAGTATTGTCGTTGGGGTGATGAAAATGGGAAATATTGCGTCTAGAGTGGGACTCGAACCCACATCTCTTTGCATTCTGGGGCAGTGTGCTAACCATTACACCACCTAGGCTCACTGATATCACCATACTACCCATGCCTACCTGTCTATGCTGTTCCTTGCCTGAGAGGTCAGTGCAGATCCTACACTCGTCCCCCTAGAATTGTAAGTCTTTTAATACTGACAATTACATACATACAGGCAATGCAACACACTTTCATACACAGGGTAGGTTCAACAACCAAACGGTGTGTAGCTTGTACAGGATCCTGATCACGCCACCAGTGTCATGGGGGTGATGAAAATGGGAAATATTGCACCTAGAGCGGGACTCGAACCCATATCTCATTGCATTCCGGGCCAGTGTGCAACCCATTACACCACCTACGCTCCCTGATATCAACACACTGCCCATGCCTACCTGTCTATGTGGTTACTTGCCTGAGAGGTCAATGCAGACTACTACAGTATGTATGTCTAGTATGTTGGTATGCACAACACAATTACTTTGGCATGGTTTCATTTCAGATTTCTCCAAAGTTACCCCTATTAAAATAAGTTATTTCAAAGTAAAGTAAATTAGATTATAACGACAACCAACCTAATAGATATACCTGAATAAAAAATAAAAAATATGGCAGAAACAGCTCAGCCATCGGATCATGCAACATTAATTTCTTTAAATCCCAGTTCTATGGACGTATTCTCTGTGTACATGCCTCAGTCCCCAAATAGCTGATACTTTCTTTCAAATATAGCCCGGAGCTCCGCTGAGCCATTTCACACCTAGCCTGACCTTGACCCGGCCCTGTGAGCAGATCAACTCCCACCGACCGACTGATGCCACTTCTCATTGCCTAATAAATAATGACTGCTCCCTGCTAACTCTCTGCCTTCTTTCTTTCTCCCCCTCACAGGAGGCCCACTGATAGCGGTGGTCCACCAGAAGGCGCCACCTGTAGAACTGCCGTCTCCGTGCGGGGGATGCCGGCCTCACGGACAAGGCCTGCAATTACGCGCCTCACCACCACCACCACCACCATCCCTCCAACCCCGCGGACGCGGATGCTGATGCTGACGCTGATGAGAACTGCGATGATGCCGTCCCGTGCTACCGGCGCCCCGCACGCTGCCTGCCGGAGACCGGCGCTGCTGACTACACTGGTGGCCTGCGCGCTGGCGGCGGCGCCGGTCTCCGGGTGCGTGTTCCCCGCCTTCGTGCAGACGAACGGCACAGGCCAGGTGTGGAAGGGACGCATCGCCGAGCAGAACACGGCCTCGGCGCTCGAGGTGCACATCAACATGGGCACGATGGAGGTGAAGTCAACGGACCCGGCGATCGACGCACACACGCGCATCTGCGTGCAGGCATATGGTGCCGACAAGTTCCTCGTGATGCACGAGCCGGGCGGGAAGTACACATGCTTGCAGATCTTGCAGCGTGGCCGTGGCATTGTGCAGTTTAAGGTGGCAAAGCTCAACAAGAACATGGAGCGGTCCATGTGCAATGACGATCAGCTGCTGCTCGATGACTGGGTCCTCATCGACATGAGCCGGGCCCGGGATATCCACGACACCTGTACCTTGAAGGGCGGCTTTGCAATGAATATCTTCGACCACAGCATGCACCAGGAGGTGTGCGGTGGCTACAAGGGTGAGACGCGCATTGAGAGTGAGTGCGAGCATGGCGAGGGCATGACCTTCTACTTCCGGCAGACGACCTGTGTGCCAGATGGCATGTACATGTACGATGAGCAGCGGGTGGTGTGCATGGCCAACTGGCAGCACGGCCACTTCACCTTTACGCTCCTCAAGCACGAGTCGCGCGACTACATGTGGATCATGCGGATCTCCACGGAGCACCTGCACGGTGCCGTTGAGACATTCACGGTTCACCTCTTCAAGGACCTTGTGGCTGAGATGTCAGACATTGTGTCATTGACCACCAATTACTTGCGCATCAGCATGGTGCGTTCAGTGAAGCAGACCATCCGGTCACTGTGCATTGATGACTATGAGATCTGTTCGGTGCTAAAAGATCCCTGTGCATACAGCCACGCAATGGCACTGACCTGCTCCAAGTCCTGCAGTGTCTGCAATACCACCAACCCGCGTTCGTGCACCTTCAAGCATGACCTTCAGGGGCGCTGGGCAGATGCTGCCGACTCACAGCGTGGAACAGTTGTCATCAATGCTTCCTCACTGAGCATTGACAGTAAGCACAACTATCAGTGCATCGACTGGCGGAACTTCCTCATCCAGTCTGATGAGCAGAAGCAAAAGCACCCACATGCGGGTGAGGAGAAGATGGTCGTGGCCACCTACACAAACGGATGCCGGGCACGCTACGCATGTGCACGCTTCGTTCAGAACTCACCGGCTGCCTTCTTCTTCCAAGTGAGCCGCACCCGCCGGTGGCCCCTGATCGACGACCCAGATGGCAAGCTCTCCTGCGAGCACTTCGAGTATGACCATGAGCCAGAGAATGGTGGTCCCAAGATCCGCTATCAAAGCAGGCACTTGCGCATGCTCATCTCGGAGACATCCAACCACACAGTACCCTGCGACCTGGAAGAGTTCTGGGTTTTCAACGTCGAATTCAACAAGGACAACATCAAGTGCTCAGGCGAGATGGTGCAGACACAGAATGGGACGCGTGACAGCATGCAGTTCAGCATGCCGAACTGCCCTGTGCAGAAGCTCAGGGACACCTACAACTGCGTCGAGTTCTCCAACTTTGCGCCGGCCAACGACAGACTCCTCGTCACCCGCAACGCGGGCGACCCCAGTAAGGTGCTGTGTTGGATATTCCCACAAAAGCACCGCAACACATTCCACCTAGTCGAAGCGGCGCAGTGCAATGAAATTTCCAAGAGACGGATCCGTCGGGGCCGGCTGCGACCCATTGCGACCTTCTCGAAGCGGAAGCGGATAATGTATGTCCCCACCGTATTATCAGAAACTAAGGTGCTTAGCAATGATACCATCAGGATCGTGGAGATCGAGTCAGAAACCTCCACAGCAGACACTGTTGACGTTACGTACAGTATTGAGGACAGCGGAGATCGAAACCAAACGTCCCTTAAGCCTGCCACGGAGAGCAGCAACCCATTAGTCGTAATCGCAGTCATCATTACCCTAATGGTGTTCCAAATACCCTTTCTGTGTAAATGCAACGGCTGCTAGCCTTGATCGACTCAAATAGATTTCTATTATTTATTTCACAGCCTCGAATTGTCCTAGACATGACTGTACAGTGTGAGGTTTTGTTGTTGTTGTTGTGTGTTTGGGTTTGAGCTGCATGGGAGGCATTGCCGAGCTGCTCCCGACAGGCAGGACAAAGCTGTGCTGCTACTAGTGCTAGCGACGGGCAGGCATTGCCGTGCTGCTCCCGACAGGCAGGGCACTCAGCATGCAGTCATTAAATGTGGTCCTGCTGGGGACACTCACGAAAAGCCAGTAACCAACACAGAATGTGCAATCCATTACACCTCCGAGAATCCTATTCTCGGCCCAATTCATAAAATTCCAGTCGCATTGTGGTGAATTGGATCAGTAATGCTTATTGCTAGTCCCCGAACTCTAAGTTCATCGCCATGCAATCTCTGTCGTAAAAACCAACCCTGCCCCCCCCCCCCCCACGCACACATATTTCCATATACATACGCATACACACTATCAACTGCATATTTCAGTCCAAGTGCATATATTTATATATTAACTTTGAGCAGGCTTAAAATGGTACAGAAAAGCACCCGTACAAGATAATTGCATGACATTTTCACACTGTACTACCTTCAATATGCTCTTTCTCTTTACATTATATACAATACAATTTGATAGATGTGAATGTTTAAAAAAAAAAAATTTCAAACCCTGTGTGTGTGTGGGCAGTGTGTTTATGGCACATTGCATAACACCTGGCACATTGCATAACAACTTTAGCATTCAATTATTAAGTAGAGCCAACATTTATTTTGTCTCAAATTTGCGCCTTCACACCGTGCATTGCTAAGAATCATGATTAACTTCTTTTTTTTAAGAAAAAAAATATCTTTATTTTCATGTAAAAAACTACGTTATCCATTATTCGGTTCAGAAATGGTGGTTAATTGAACATTTTAAATAAAAATTGTAAATGGATGGACAAAGAATTTATTCAAGGACAAAATATGACTATATGGCCTGTAGTATTGGCAACAGGATGATATCATTGGCATGATGATGCTAGCTCTGGTGAATGGGCGCCAGAGGTTTGAAGAAGCAGTGTAAAATTTCATGCATAAGTTAGTTGAAACAAAAGGTGATTTTCTACATAAATGGACTTAACAAAGCATTGGTTTTCTGTAGCTGATCAAAGTCATATCCTAATGTGGATGCTACTATTAGAAAGAAGAAATATGAAGCTTTATTTTGCTTTAGATTTTATTTCAATTGGTCAACAACTTAGAACACACCAACAGATTGAAAATGATGAATTATAAGGCTCCACACACCGATTATTGGTGGATTGGCAAGGCACTTGGGATACCTACTAGGATAGGGCAAGGTCTGAGCAACTTAGGGTCATGATAACATGACTGAGTGTGAAACCAGTCCATGGCGCCAGATCCAGATATGGTCTTAGATGTTGCCAGGATGTAAAACACTAAGAAACGAACAAAACAAAGACTCTTAACCCAAATATTTAATCCCCATTACACATATGTATTCACGTAAGTTATGGTTATACACACTCTCACACACGCAAGTACACATGCAAATTCCACACATACCCACACCCGTACACACACTCTCTCTGACATATTTCACACCCACACACACCCGTACACACATTCTCCCTCATATATTTCACACCCGTACACACAACTCTCCCTCTCATATTTCACACCTGTACACACAACTCTCCCTCACATATTTCACACCCGTACACACAACTCTCCCTCACATATTTCACACCCGTACACACAACTCTCCCTCACATATTTCACACCCGTACATACAACTCTCCCTCATATATTTCACACCTGTACACACAACTCTCCCTCACATATTTCACACCTGTACACACAACTCTCCCTCACATATTTCACACCCGTACACACAACGCTCCCTCTCATATTTCACACACACCAACATACCCACACCCACATTCTCCACTTCACCACCGCAGCCTCACCCCCCCCTCCAACCCCGCCTTCATTCTCCAACCTGAGCACCATCACTGCCTGTGTTAACGAACACTGTCATCATCTCCGGTCGATTCCTACTCCTGAATTTTTTTTTAGCAACGACTCATTTGCCCAGCAATTCAGCGAATCGGTTCGGCGGGAGTTAGGGAACGAGGCCTAGAGGAGAAGGAGGAGGAGGAGGTGGTGGATGAGGTGGATGAGAAGGGGGAGGAAGGAGCAAGTCCCTGAAATCCCATTTGAAGCTGTCTGCAGCTTCTCACCAAACTCACAATAGACACAGAAGAAGGTTGTCGCGCTACGCAGTTGGAATAGAAGTAGAAAACCTGTTATGGCCGTTTACCGTGCATAGCGGTAACCGCTGTCACGAGTCCCCCCCCCCCCCCGGTCCCCCACGCCCCCCAACCCAGCCTGGTCTCCTCCCTGCAGAGGGTGCCCAATCGGTTTTTCGTTTACCCCCGCCCCCCCCCCCGCCTCCAATGTTGTCCATTTTAGACCCATATAAAAAATGTTCATGTTGAAGTTTCTTTGTGGCTGTCTGAAATTGTGTGGAAATTATACATATATATGCACATGTATATCTGTATGTATGTACATGTAATATATATACATATATACATGTACATGTATATATACATATATATATATATATATACACACACATATACATGTATATATATACGTATTCATAGATATATATACATATATCTGGACATATTACATTTATATGCATATATGAATACATATGTATACATACATTTATATATACATTTAATATAGATATATAGAGATATCCTGTTGTCGTAATAATAATATAATCCTAGCGATGACTACTACTATTAGTATGACTATGCGGGTGGCATGAAACCAACTGTTTAGTATGACATCACCATGAATCTGCTAATCCGTGTTAACGCCTGCTCAGGAGGCCGATTGACAGTTCTTATTTCGTTCACCAGGTCCTAGTGTCAACAGGCACCACAGTCTTACCAATGAATGTGTCTTCGTCGATAAGCCTATGTATATATATATGCTATCTAATCGAATTCATACAGTGTACTCTATTTTTAGACTGCAATACGTGATACAGAATAGATTATCATATTTAGTAGCCATCTATATATGTATCTATGTGTGTATGACTCAACCCCCGTTACATTGAGAAGGGGTGGTAACTGCATAAGCTTATATTTAGTTATAATAAACACACCAGGGGGAATGGGCATTTCCTTTCCACCAATGCAATGCCATAGCGTAACCAACAATGAGCATGAGCTTACCTGTACGGGGCTCTGTTGGGGAGACTTCTCAAAAAGTGCCATGTTTTTGTCAGCAGGACTGTGTATTTAACGATGTGTTATGGAGCCTGCCCAATGGCGATGAATAGGGTGGGGGTGGAGGGGGGGGTGTTGCTTGATTTACTTAGCGGGGTTCTTCAAGGCAGACTTTCTAACCATGCCCGTTATTAATAGAGCCGCTATGCTAAAGCCAATATAGTGTCAAGTAGACTGGCTGTGTACATGTAGTGTTGCAAGGACACACACATCAGGATTATACCCGTTTACTTGTTTTCGGGAATAACTTTCATGATTCATTCCTCACACCTGACTGATTGTACGCATTACTAGAATTCGGGCTGTTAGATCGATTATGCCCACCATCAACCCACACCAACACCCCATCCACATACATACACACACTGGGCACCAGCCCTCACCCAACCAAACACCGACCCGATGTAAAGGTGCTATGATATTGATATAGCCCCTCGATATGAGTTTCCCTCCTGGCAATATTATACTGGCATCAAACAGCAAACTACTATCAGGGCAATCTTAACGGTTGCATGCCCCCTTTTAAATCCCATGCTTAATTAGCGTAGTGATGTGACTGGTGTTAATCGCCAGTAGTGTTGTGGCTGTGATATAAGAGTGCATATAACATTAACAACAGCAGACATGTCTTAAGGCGCAGCACTACAGCGGGGTTAACATAACGCATAGCATTACACCCAGTTAATGTTATTTGTCAGGCACCCAACGTCACACTTATTGACTTAACGCCAGGTAACGCAGTGCACAGTTAACGTTAGCCAAAACAACGCGTGGGTAATGTTAGGTTTAGTACGTGGTTAACACTAGGTAAAAGGCTATATTATTGTTCCCTGCGGGTAGTTTTATCCCCCAGTGTAGTATCTATGACCGACCACCCAGGCTGGTTCATTCTGGTATGATATTGTCAGGGGTAGGGTGGAATCGCTGGGGTCGGGGGGGTGGGAGGGGGTGGGCACGGCTACACCGGCTCCGGGGCCCACAGACAGCACCAGGGGAACGCTGCCGCGCATGCGCATGGCATGTTGACCCGTTTAAAGCTGCATAGTGCGATGGAGCATCAACTTTTCAAAACCAAGACACTTACCTAGATTTGATTTTTACTTATCTAACTTAGATACTGATGCACTTATTAAGCATTTGTTGCCAAATAGATATGGCTTATGGAGTTAAATTAATATAACCTGTTATGGCTGAAGCCTATGGAGTCAGTGTGAAAACTAATTTGACATGTTTTTTTTTTTTTACTAAATTTATTTTATTCAGTGAATAATGTCTTTTGTCAGCGCCAGAGCACTGGTCTTCCAGCCGTTCATTACAATTTGTTGGTACATAAATGACAATATCAGTTGCAATAATAACCACATGAAAAACCTGTTCGATAATAGAAGCATAATATAAATTGACTATTTGTCGTAATACCTCCAAATACCTCAAAAGTTAGTTATTTAAAATTAAAATGACCTAAAACTAAAGTAAGGTGGATTATAACAATCAAATTAATATGTTTATCTCAGAAAAAAAGATTTTTTAAAAGACCATCGGACTATGCAGCTTTAATCCTGAAATGTTGACCCTTTAAACAAACATCTCAAACGGAAACAGCAACAGCCGCGCTGGTACCAGCGACCTAGGATTCCCTTCATTGGTGATGTCCCTGCTTCTCCTTCGGCTAGTTTTACTAACAAAGAGAACAATGCACCGGCCGGTGTTGCAGTTTCAGCGCCCGGTCAGTTTCCACCGCCCGTATAGACTCAAACTCAAGGCATTGTCAATGGTCATGAGCAATCTTCATACAGAAAATACAGCAAAAGTGAAATATCTCTAAAACTACACCACCTATTAACAAATCGCTTGGCACACATATAGAAAACATCTTTACCGAAAAGACTGTATTAAATTTATACGGTTAGGGTTCTTGATTTGTATTAATTTTGAATAAAACTAAGGTTTTGCACTAAGCATACCGTCAAACTCAAGGCATTGTCAATGGTCGCTAGCAATCTTCATACAGAAAATACAGGAAAAGTGATATATCTCTAAAACCACACCACCTAGAAACAAATCTCTTTGTACACATGTAGAAAACATCTTTACCAAAAACATTATATTAAATTTATAAGGTTAGTGACGATGATGTTAGATTTTGACGCATGCACATGAAACTGACAGGCAGCTGAAACTGACCGGGCGCTGAAACTGCGACACCGGGCCTCACCAGCAAGACGTGTGGTTTAACGCATTCACAGCGCCACCTGTGGTTTCACCACACACTAGTCCAGAGGGCAGCACTGGATTTTAAACAAAGCTGGTTCCATATTTACAGACTTGACATCAACATTTGCTCATTGTCTGGGTTTTTTTTTGTGTTACCACGATGTGCATGAATATATTTCAGGTCATTTTAAAACGAAGTAAAGTAGACAAGTTTCCTATATAAAATGCAGGTAGTGTTCTGCTGCGTGGGCGCATTAATGAAAGAATTAATTAATTAAGTAATTCAAGTGGCGTTTTCCTGAGATTGGCTGGAATTTTGCTATTCTCCTTGCGACTGTTATATTGGATCAGTGTGGATCGTCTGCTATCTGCTGTTGTCGGAATTAATGCATACGTATGTAAACATAGATCCATATAATACACATGTTTACATATTAATATGAGATATATTTAATATGTACGTGCATATGTACGTCCCTCCCTCCCTCCCCACACCTCCACACCTCTCCGTGAGCACGTCCGTATGCGCGTGCGTCACCGCGCCCTTAAGTTCTTGTCCCCAAAGCGCACCTGTCGGCAACTGTTAGCGGCTGCAGTTAGCGGGCATTCACATTCACGGCGGTCATCCAACTGGTCATTCTGTCGCCACAAACAGCCCGGCGCAAAGGTCACCGGTGCTGTCCGGACAGCCCCCGCCGGCCGCTGATGGCCGCGGCGCCCGCCCGACTTCCTCCCCGGTGGTGTGTTGAGTGCTCTCCGGGAAGCGCCTTAGTTGCGGCTTGGCGCCCCTCACCGCCCCCGACTTGCCACGGGCTGTAGAGTACCGCGTCGCGCCGGTAGAGGGTGGTGGGTGGATGGTGGTGGTGGTGTGTGTGTGTGTGTGTGTGTTAACAAACACCATTTAGTTTAACCCGTTTAAAGCACGCCCTACACTAACTTCGTGGCTTGGGGAGTTCAGAAAAAAGGAGTAGGTTCATTTGGGAATCCCCCGTCCTGATATGACCTTAGATGATGCTAGGACGTAAAACAACAACAAACAAACAAACAAACATCATTTGGGAATCTTGTGAGTATGGTTTTTGTTTGTTTATGGATTTCAATTAAAGTTGCATAGTCCAATGGTTTTGAGGAATTTCTGTAATTTTTATTATCGATATTATATATCGATTATTATATTAAAATCGACCGTAGGTTCCGGTACGTTTGAAGTAACGTTAAATTGCAAACTGTGGATATATTTGAATTGAAAAACATGCCAAAATAAATTTTAGCATGCATATAACAATTCTGACACCATATATGCTTCAGCAGTGACAGGTTCTATTGCATTGGCTTAGTACTCTCTTCTATGCAAAAGTAAATGCTTAATAAGTGCGCCGATATCGAAGTTACATATGTAGAATCAAATCTGGATAAGTGTGTTGGTTTCAAAAATGTGATGCTTTCATCGGACTATGCAGCTTTAAGCTGATATGTAATGATACGATACAGAAATATATAGAGGCTCGGGGTATTGGCGATGCAATATGGCATCTAACTGTGAGAAACGGCTTAAGCTTACATTGTATAGGCATGATTCCATACATCTTATATATATATGCAAAGAAAAAAATTAAATGGCGAAAGAGAATTCCATATATGCTAATTCATACACAACACCCAATACATTTATGTGTAAAATTGTTTTTTATAAATTAAAAGAGAAAATCATTCAAGAAAAAGCAAACTCCATATGTAATCAGTAGGTTCCGGTACGTGAATTCAGATAGTAGTGCAGACAAGTGGAGTTTGGAAGCGGGTATTTGTAGTGTTTCTCCCATGACACAAAATGCACATCGTATATCGGCGGAATATTGCATGTGCGTATCGCGTATTACTATTACAATGTCATAGAAATAGGTGGTGTTGGTTGTCTCCCGCGCCTATGGAATGCCAGCTTCAATTCTGTTGTTACCTGAGACGGTCACCCAAGATAACTGTGTGATGCCTGCTTTTCCACTTAATGGCACCTCAACCCAGCCTGGCTTAAACTTGCATAGTCAGATGTGGGTATTTTGGGGGGTCAGCTTTTTCTATATGAAGCTATATAGATAGGTAAAGATATATACATTAGGGTTATCGTTATGAGCTACATAATTTCAGTTTCAAATAAGTTTGTTTGGAAATATTTTGAACTGAAAACATACATTAATTGTGGTGTGCATGTCAAAATTGTGGTATCTCAGCAGTAAAAGATCCAACACAATTGACTTCATATATTCCATGCATCAATGAAGGCCTACTAAGTACCAGTATACTTAAGTTGGATATGTATCTATTGGTTTACAAAAAAATACAAGTCACCTTCATTGGGCTATACAGGTTTAAAGGCCCTCACACCTTTGTGGGTGAAATCGGAAGCCGGTATATACCACTCGGGACACCACGACCACCTAGTGCCCATCCAGAATCCTTTGCTTAGTTTCTACGCCAACCATGTATGTTGTCACCATGGACATCAAATACAACCCAAAAAAAACATGTATATAATAATATCAGTAATAACACTACATATAGAATCATACATAGCCTGCGGGAACTGATCGTTGTGTCGTACTATAACAAGCATGTGGTCTGAAGTTTAAATCGGAGTTATCATTTCGAATCTTTATTCTTGTTCTACCCATGTTCCAGTTGGTTTGTTTATAATTCGAGTCAGTGACGGCTAAGTTAATCTTAATGATAACAAAACCGATCTACAACGTGTGTCTGTACCATGTAACGTAGCATCAGTTAGAAAACTGTGATATGCTAGTCAAGTGAATTGAGGTTGGTTATGTTAAGCAAATCCCAGCGGATGCTAATCGATATTTGCGATTGAGTGCGATTTAGCTAAAACTGTAAATGTAAGAAGGACTAGACAAGTAGAATTAACCTCCACAATTGTTGTGACTTGAAGAAGCCAGAACTTCTTCTGCAAACCGAATGTCATGTATTAATCATTTCCCCCAGGAATCAATTAACATTGCACATGATCGCCGATTCAGTGCACTCAATAATATCGTCTAGTGTCCACCAGGCATTAAAGCCAGTTTGGTTCCTGTTAACTAGATGTACCGGTAAGATATTATCTTCGCAAACAGCGCCATAAAATGTGCGCCCTCCACATGTGAAGAGAATTAAGGAGGTTTACCCACACCACACCCAAACATTCTTTTCAGAAGACTGACGGTATTGACTTGAAAGGAAACAAACTCGTGTTAACACAATTAATGGCCTTCGTGAAATTCAATTTGCGGTAGTTTTGACTCTAACCACTCCACCCCCTCACCCCACCCTTCCTTTTGAAATACCTTGAATGTATTCTCTACAAAAAAAAAAGGACATTCCTGTTCCTAAATTTAATTTAAATGAATATGCCACATTGTAATTGTGGCATATTCATATGTTCTCATTTGCTTAAATAAATAAATATATAAATAAATATATAAATAAATAAATAAATAACTAAAAGGAAGAAGGGGCATTTACCAGTATTAGCGAATCTCCTCATCTCATGTGAAGTACCTGGAATGTATTGTTTTAAAGCATGCACTCCTTTTTCCAAAGGTTTACTTATTTTGAATGTGCCTTTTTCTAAAGCAGACAAAAATACACCCAAGTATTCTAGGGAGGGAGGGGATGTATAAGTATATAAGGCCAATGTGTTCTACGAATGGGAGAATTTAGGTTCTGAAGAAATAAAGTCATATCAAGCAGTAGACTGTGGACTGCGTCAGTAAACTTGGTAAAATTCAAGTGTTAACTGTTTCTAAGTGAACGAGGAGTGTATCGGTCTCAATTCTTACTCTAGAGTGTTTGTACGTATAGCATCTAGTGCGGTGGATGTTGATCGTGAAGAGGCCTCGTTGCGATGTGTTATGTATGTATATATGTATACATATATATACATATATGTGTATATATATGTGTATGTTTTATTTGTATATATGTACATATATACATATATATGTGTGTGTATATGTATGTATATGTTTGTATATGTGTATATGTGTATATAATGTATATATAAATACATATGTATATGTAGGGATATATATGTATATACATGTATACACGTGTATATACATATATATCCCTACATATACTTATATGTATTTATATATCCCTACATATATATATATATATACATATGGATATGACCTTATATGTTGCTAGGACGTAAAACAACAACAAACATATGTATATACATGTACATATATATATATATATATATATATATACATGATAAATATATGTATATATAAAAGAGATTATTTGTTGTGTACGGGAATAAACGTATACAAAACAACACACTACTGGTTTTCTTCAATAATTCCTAATAATCATCGATGATGTCAGCGTTACATCGGGTGTGCTGTTTAGTGACGCATGACAATGACGCAACCGAGCGTGGCCGAGACATCACTGCAATCGGTTGTTTGTGTATGTGTGTGTGTGTGTGTGTGTGTGTGTGCGTTAGAGAAAATGATAAATGATTCAGAATGGAAGTGTTTTAATCAGTGGATGACAAATTACAGTGTGAACATCTGAGAAACGCCTAAATGGTGCCAGTAATTCTTTCTCTGTCAATATCATGATTCCCCCATAGTAGAATATTTGGGCCAACACCACGTGACGACGACGATTGGGGGTGTTTGTAAATCTTATGACGGTTACTGATTGCAGAACTGCAACATTGGTAGAGAGGCTCCGATAAATCGGCCCAATCTTTGGTTGAAGACTTAACTTCAGTAGGGAGTGTTGTAGAAGCTGGGGACATCTTCACAACGTTGTAACGGCGAGGCGTTGGGGCAGCAGCGAATCTCTTCGGTCCGGCAGTAGTTGAGCTGTAGGTGTAGTGTAGCACTTCAATCCGGTCAGCAGCAGGGGTTTGAGGAAGGCGGGCAAAGGTGGGAGCAGCGGTGGTTCCAGCAACAAGAACAAGACAGAGAAATAGTAATGGTGAAGGGCCCCACCCAAGAACACAACTACCCTGGTCAGGGGAAGAAGTGTGCCTGGGAGAAATCGAAAGGGCAGAGTCTAGGAAAGAGAAATGAGGAGAGTTGGGTCAAAGGACCATGTCTATTTGCTCTATGGTGACCGGCCAGCGAGCCATAGACACGGACAGAGTAAGAGTAGAAAGTGAAATGCCGGCGGGCTTCCCCTCCTGGAACTCTTTTCACACATATCAAGGAGGAGCATGGGCGGAGGAGAGGTGATAGAGAGAGGTGTGGACAGAGTGCGGTCCGGATAGCAAGTGAACACCATGTGACCAGTCCACTCATGTTTCAAGCCGCCTGTGTGAATTCACCTACTTCATGCCAAGAACTAACTGGTTGGGTGATAAGACGGCCATTATTAACTGGTCCCCAGGCCTCCATGACATCTGCCTAGGGAGCGGATTGGTAGAGCGCAGAATTCCTGTGCAGAAGATCAGGGATTCAAATTCCCGTCGAGTCAAACCAATGACGTACAAAATTGATGATAGTGGCTAACTAGCCAGGCACTTAGCATTGCTAGATTATAGAAAGGATTGGTTTGTTCAGTATCGGGATAATGTGACTGAGTATAAAATGAGGTCATTGTGCCAGTGGCCAGGTCTCCCTGTTGGGCGGCATTATACAGTCGCCATAAGTGCATCGTAACAAGTCGGTGCCCATCCTGATATGATGGGCACCGACTTGCGAGGACTTTCAAAAACTCAAACAAACCAAATCAACATTTAGACTAAATCTTTGCGCGGAAAGTAGCACAGTGGGTAGCGAGCGATCACTGGAAATTAACATTATATAGTCAAACAAATGCATTAAATTTTGTAAACCAAAAAACACTTACCTGGATTTGAATTTATTCAAACATGTGTTGCTGACTAGAAGGGAACGCTAAGTGGAAGTTAATAGAACGCGTTATTGCTGAAGCGTACTGTGTCCGGCGTATCGGTGTGCATGCCAAGATTAAAGTTGCATAGTCCGATGGTTTTTGAGTTTCTGAGATTTTTCTGAGATAAGTATATTAAATTGATCATTATAATCTACCCAGACAGGTTATATCCATGCTATATTATATGTACAGAAAAACCTCTCGATACCGACCCCTCCACAGATCGACCACTCTCCTATATCGATCGCTTTATTTGGGTCCCAACAATACCATTGTGAGGATATTCCAACTCTCTAAACCGACCACTTCCCTAAATGGACCACTTAAAGTCGGTCCCATGGTCTGTCGATTTAGAGAGGTTTTACTATATATATATATATATATATATATATATATATATATATATGTATATATATATATATATATATATATATTTATATATATATATATATTAGGATAGCGATAAGTGATAAATAAGAACTGGTCAGTGGCTCTTCCCGCGCACACTCCTCATGCAGGATGAGTGCTGGTAGAATGCTCTTCCATTTATAGCTCATGCCCCCTCATCCACCTTTCGCTATTACCTCACCTGCAATTTTTGTTTGGAAGACATATATGTATACATATATATGTGATGTATAAAACTTATGCCAGTATAAAGGCGTGCAAGGGAAGATTCCTTATTTAGCCACCCTTATGTTGTGTACTACTTTATGGGTGACCCCCTCTTCACGGTGGGATAGGTGGCGCCACCACTCACACCCACCTCTACCAGTGCCGGGAATACTGTTACTCCCGCATATATATATATATATATATATATATATATATATATATATATATTCAGTAAAACCTCTCTAAATTTATTTATTATGGAAATCTAAGCAAGATGGCGGAGGGCAGAAAAGCGGCCATGTTTGTCGAATTATGAGGCTAAGAACGACACGAGAGGGAAGCCTAAATTGAATCTTGTCGTTTAACCGCAAACTGAGGCCATGTTAGTCGAATTTTAACTTTAAGAAATCCATGATTGTCGATGTGATACTAGTCTGAACCCATGTTGGTTGATTTTACCACCTGGAAAGCATGAATTTGAGATACTACTGGCTGTAAAAAACATTATTATCGACACCTTTTTTCTGCATAAAGCACAGCATTCCGATGCCTTTTTGTAGTGCTTGTGGGAGAAGTCATGACAAGACTAGTATTTGTGAGAGCCCGGACGAGGACAGCGTAGTGCGTGAGACGAGAAGTTCTTCGGCGGCCAGATTATCTAAAGGCGCATCCAAGGAGGACGCGATGGCGTCGGAGACAGGTGGGGGCTTCAAGAATATGGCGGAACTACGCGAGGAGACTCTTCGGGAGATTGAAGAACTACGCGCGAAAAAAGAGTTGGACGTCTTGCTTCAGACGAGGGATGCGCTGTTAGCGGAGAAAGCGGATCGACGACAACGACACAACGTGGGCTCGACTGTCATGGCAGCTGTGGGCGTCGCTGCGGAACCTCCAAAGTTCCCGGTCGGGTCTACGTCGGCAGCCACGACGGGCGGCCATTCAACCTACGGCCATGCAAGGAACCACTCTAGGACCGGCGCAAGGAGATGTAGACGCCACGATAGCAGTTCTTCGAGCAGCAGTGCTTCACGGAAGAGAAGAAGTAAGTGGTCTCTGAAGCGCTACACGGTTGGCAAGAAAAACGTTGAGAAATTGAACTGCCACGAATTGGTTTGCGCTACGGCTACCTGGGCATTAGACATCCCGGAGATGTCGATTGCGGATTATCGGGCCGTTCTACATCACATCAGTTTTGTTTCTCACCGTGCTAGGCATAATGACTTTTTTGATACCAGTCATGTTGAGTACGACGCTGCCATTAGAAAGTTAGCGGAAACGGAGGGTTTCGCTGCTTTCACTGAGGCACACACGGGTAAAAGTGTTTTACACTATAGTCAAGCGAATGTGCGTGAGAAAAAGCAGAAGGGCACGTCAGGTGAAAACATGCGACGCGGGATGTTGGCAGGACCAACTGGCAGCAAGCGCCCACCCCTGTTACACCCATAACAGTGAGCAAGGATGTGCTAAAAAAGAGGACCAGTGTCGCTTTGCGCACATATGTTCAAAATGTGGGGTGAAAGGGCACAAACGCAACAGCTGCAGAGATTGAAGTGTTGGGGCGAGTGGTGGTTGTGACCCGATGGCTGACGGGGATTGCCAGGCGGTTTGTGGGCGGAATAGAGGCGAGGACTGCTGTGAGTGCCACGCAGGAGCCGGATGACTCGACAACCCCTATGCCATTCGTCTTTCGTGATGATGGTGATTCTGATACCTTTAGTAATGTCGATATGGTATGGGACGCTAGCCGGGGAGCCGGCATTGGGTGTCAGTTAATATCGTGTGAAATCGACAATCAGGACGTTCGCCCGGGTGGAAAAACTGACAAGGTTTCCGTGGGTTCGCTTAAAATTGGATCGAAGTTAAGCTGGAATGGATTGAGAGAGAACAGCTGGTCGGACTTTATTGTGGTAGTGGAGAGTGAATATGGACATTTGATGGTGTCGGTGAGGGAGACACTTGACTCTGATTTTGTCACTTTTGGAGTGTATGAAGATTGTGCATCAGGTTCCTGTGATTGTATCTATGTATTGTCAACATGTCAACTAAAACCATGCCATTTTTTTGTAGAGTGTTTTTGCAGGGGAATCTGTGATGTCGACGGCCTATATATGTTACAGGGTATTGTCTTTGGCTTTAGGGTTATCGATCAAGATTGTGATGCCCGTTATGATGTTAAGACTAGACGTACCAAAACATCATGGGAGGCTGATATAATCGAGTCACGCTTGTTGGCTGAAATTCATGACGGCTTTGTAACGAAGGTAGTGGATCCTCCCCTTAGTGTGCATGGGCTTTTTGTGGTTCCGAAAGATAATGGTGGTGGCCGTAGTGTAGTGGATTGCAGTAGGCCTAAGGGTGGTTCTGTGAATAACTGGACTTCTACTATTGCCCCGAAATTTAAATACAAGGGTATCGATGATGTGGTGGAATTATTGGAGAAGGGAGACTACCTGGCTTGTATCGACATTAAGGATGCTTATCGGGCTGTCCAGATTCACCCGGATGATCGCTCTAGCCAGTGCCTTAAGTGGCGGTCCAAGGGAGAAAATTTCGATACTTATTTACTAGATAGTAGACTTTGTATGGGTATGTCCTCGAGTCCCTATATATTCTCTCGCATCTCGGATTTTGTGGTGCGATGTGCAGCCAGAGAGAGGGTTTGTCGTGTAGTGAACTACCTAGATGATTTCTGTATCATCGCCGGTACATTTGACCAGGCAGCTGCTTACCAGCAGATAACCATTGCTATCCTTCGTCGCTTGGGTTTTTATATTAGTTATAGAAAACTTATTTCTCCATCCACGAATGTCAGGTTCCTTGGGATAGAGGTGGATTCCGAATCTTTAGAATTATCACTCCCCCAGGATAAGTTGGATAAGTTGCGGGGAAGACTTCTGAGTTTTAAGTCAAGAAGGAAGGCTTGCAGGAGGGACCTGGAGCGCCTTGCTGGTCCCCTGGCACATTGTGCGAAGGTGGTGAGGGGCGGCAGGACCTTCAGTAGAAGGGTCTACGATTGGATCGGTACTCTTCGTGAACCGTATTTTAAGGCAAGACTTAACGCAGGCTTTAGGGCTGATATTGACTGGTGGATTGAATTTGCTTCTAGTTTTAATGGCAAGGCAGGTATGTTGGGTAAATTTGCCACTACTAAAGCTATGTACAGTGACGCCTCCGGCTGGGGCCTTGGCGCTAGTTTTGCTAATGACTGGCTGGTTGGTGCATTCAGCACCGCTGACGAGCATGTGATAGATCAGGTTTGTGGTCACCATGGGGTCAGGCTGATGGATGGATTGGGTGATAAACATATTAATATTAAGGAAATGCATGCGGTAATTGAGGGCTTTCGCCGCTGGGCAGCTGACTGGTCTAATTCTGAGATTGTTTGTATAACTGATAGTGCAGTGGTTCAGGCCTCACTCAATACAGGTCGCTCCCGCTCTGCTGATATAATGGCTATGTTGCGTGAAATCTTTTGGTTCTCTGTTAGGAAGAATTTTGTGTTCCATTCAGTTTACATTAATACACGCATTAACACTGTTTGTGATGCCCTGAGCAGATTGGATGCTCGGTCCAGCTGCTCTCGAATAAGGGAGGTTGACAGTGATCGTGTTATGTGCTGCACTCACCTTTTTGATGCCCCTATCTTTTTTCCTTGCAGATCTGGTGCAGTTGCGAGCTGAACAAAAGGGATTTGAGAGCCATTCTTATGCAAAAAATTCTATTTCAACCCGTTCCTTTCAGATACGGAGGTATTTTGAATTCCTTGCTCTTTTTCTTAGCAACAGTTCTCCTTTTCCTTCTGCCTCTGAGCGAGTTGCATTATACGCAGCTTGGTTAGCTAGGTCGCTGACCTACAGGTCGGTCTTAAATTATTTGTCCGGCTTGAATTATTTTCTCAGACAGAATGGGGCATTGCCCATCCAATACGATGATTTTCTGGTTGCTTCAACCCTGAAGGGGATAAAACGCCAAAAGGGGGATGCTCACCATCAGGCCCCCCCTATCCTACCACATATGCTTTTGCGTATTTTTTTCTTTATTGACTAACAACCCAGGCCATATTGCCTGGCATGCAGCTATGTTGTGCTCATTTAGAGCACTCCTTCGTAAATCACAAATCACTGACTCAGATTCTGCCCTGTGTAGGGGGGATTTTGTCTTCCACCCATGGGGAATGATAATACGGGTGCGTCGCTCGAAGACTATACAGTTTCGTGAGAGGGTCTTGGAGATACCCATATCTCGCTGTCCCAATACAGCCCTTTGTGCAGTCTATTGGACAGAGCGCCATTTTACTGATATAACAGCCCGGGACGGGGACATGGCTTTTGTTCGGCTGGGCTCCTCTTCCCGATGACATATTCAGCTTATCAGGAGATGCTAACGCTGTTCTCAAATAGGGCGGGCCTCGGTGAGGAGCATTTTACCTCACATTCCCTTAGAAGGGGAGGTTGTACATATTTGGCTATGTCAGGAGCCTCTATTGAGGAAATTAAGGTCAGGGGTGATTGGGCCTCTGACACGGTCTACTCCTACTTGAAGACCCCATTGCAAGAAAGGATAGTAAATGACTTCCGTGTCGCGGGTTCTTTGTCAGCGATTGAGGTCGGGGGGTCGGTTGGTGGGGCGGGCCCGGTTTAGCGGTCCCGTTTGGCGTTTATTGCTCGGCCAAGAGCCTTATCAATAAATTAGGCTGTTCACCAACCTTCCGTCTCGTCCTCTTCCTTTCACTTAGCCTGACTTTATGTGCAATATAATCTATTATATAAATATAAAATGGCGGGTGAAGTTATTATAATATTATTTATTATCCTATGATCTTATAATATTATTTATTATCCTATGACTTCATGATTATTTCTTGTCCATGATATATATTTGCTGCGGGCCAGCACTCTTCTTGCTGCTTCCCCTCCCCTCACCTTCTACACTGCTCACTTCTGCTGTTTGCTTTGCACACTACACACCTATTTTTACTTTTAGCTTTGTATAGGTAGGGCGTTTATTGCTCGGCCAAGAGCCTTATCAATAGATTAGGCTGTTCACCAACCTTCCGTCTCGTCCTCTTCCTTTCACTTAGCCTGACTTTATATATATATATATATATATTCAGTAAAACCTCTCTAAATCGACTGACCTTGGGACCGACTTTAAGTTGTCCATTTAGGGAGGTGGATGGTTTAGGGAGTTAGAATATGGTTACAGTGGTATTGTTGGGACCGAAATAAAGCGATCGATATAGGGGAGTGGTGGTTACAGTGGTATTGTTGGGACCGAAATAAAGCGATCGATATAGGGGAGTGGTCGATATGTGGAGGTGGTCGGCTAGGGATGTTTCACTGTATTATATATTGATGTCTTCAAGTCTAGCCTGTTTGTTAATGGTTGAGGTAATGGTAAAAGAAACTGTTCAACCCTTCAACTATTGTGACCAGATTGTAAGCATGTCATATCATGTTTGTTCTGTACAGAATATCTCCTGCTAGTGAGGACGCTCTATTATATTTATATTATTATTTGCTGTTTTTATTGTTGTTGCTATTATTATAATATTCAATATGATTTACTTACCCCCCCACTCTCAAATGCGATAACGATCCCATTAATCAATCAATTGCTTCGTTCCAAGATCAAGTTTATAAAAAGCTCAAATTATCCTATAAAAGCATCTCTTGTGCGAGGTGCACTAAGCGTGAATCAGGTACCGACAGAGAAGGTTGTGCCTCCCCCCCTCCCACCACACATCTTCCTTTGTGTTAGATGTGCAGGAGACATTGGGTGATCGTCTCATCTTGCTCTGCCGCCTGCTACGCCCTCACCCACACACCCCTCCTCATTGTACACACACGCAAACACACACACACAGATATTCTGATGAAACGAGGCAACATTTGTGAAACCCTAGGATCAGAGGGATCCATATTCATGCTAGTCTTTGTCGTGCGGCGAGCCTTTCTCGCGCTGTGATAGATGGCGCGCACCCTGGCGGCAGATTTTAGCCTCATTATCGCTCACCTAGCGGGGCCCTGCGATACTACTACCAGTCGGATTCTCAGGCTACGCGTAAGGAACGCCGCCAGTTTCACGCGAGCGAATTCGTGTTATGTGTGTTTAGTAGACGCATGTTGTGTGTGTCATGGTGTGTGAATATGTGTTGTGGGCGCATGCTGGTGGGTGTCTGTCAGGGTGTTGGTAGACACATTTTCGTGTGTCTCTCAGGGTGTGTATATGTTTGCTATGTGCATGTCTAGATGGGTGCATATTGGTACATGTCTGCGTCAATATGGGCGTAATCGATTAATCAACTCGGGTCACCCGAGCCACTTTATGGCGCATCGCATATCCTACAAACTTGGGTCGAATAATCGAATACGCTTCTCCACTCTCGCGGTGGAAAAAAATGGTGTAGTTTATTTTTTTAATAACCGATATAACTACAGCAAAATAGGATTTAATTTGTTTTATGATGGCATAGTTTAGTGATATTTCCATTTCATTAATTTATGTTATTACCCCCAAAAAAACATGTACGATTGGTACCGTTGGCTGTTATCCTGCAGGATGGTACCAGCGCAAATGTGACGTCATCGGTCCTAGCGTGTCTCAATGGGCGTAATCGATTAATCAACTCGGGTCACCCGGCCACTTTTTGGCGCATGCGCACATCCTACAGACTAGGGTTGAATAAACAAATACGCTTCTCCATGCTTGGGGTGGAAAAAATGGTTGCTTAATCTAAAACCTAATTATTTGTTTTAATAACCAATATAAGTACAGCAAAATAGGATTTAAAGTATTTTAGGATAGTATAAGCTGACAATCTGGGTTACTAAAAAATAAAGCATTAAAACAACGATTAGAACTTGTAGTGGTAGCTGTTATCCTACAGGTACCAGCTCAGGTGTGACATCATCGTTCCTAGCAAACCCCAGCCAAGAGGTGGGTTACTGGCATCGGGTCGTTTTGCACACGGCACGTGTTTTTGTCGACTCCACTCGCGGTGTTCGATTTGAAATTCTGACGACTCGGGTGACCCGAGTCGCCCGGGTCGTGTTAATCGATTGCGGCCAATGTGTATATTCACCCTGTGTGTCTAGGTGGGTGCATGTTGGGATGTGTGTCTGTGTGTGTGTTTTGATGGGAACATGTTGGTATGTGTCTGTCAGTATGTGTGTTTTTGTGAGTGCATGTTGTTATGTGTGTGTCGGTGTCTGTGTGTGTGTTTCCGTGAGCCCACATTGGTGTGTGTATCAGTAGTATGTCTTTGTGGACACATGTTGGTATGTGTATATGTATGGCGATTGTGTGTGTGGCCGCATGCAGTATGTGTGCGTTAGTGTGTATGGCTATGTATTTTGGTGGGCGTATGTTGGTATGTGTATGTTTATTAGTCTACATGATTGTTTTTATTTATGGGCACATGTTTGTACGTGTGTCAATTTGTATGTGCTTGTATGAACACATGTGTGTGGGTGTTTGAGCCGGTGTGAATGTGTGTCAGTGTGTGGGCACATGTTGGTAAGTGTATGTGTCAGTACTTGTGCATCAGTTTGTACATGTCAGTGTGCATCTGTTTTTGTGAACCCATGCTGGTATGTGTGTGTGTGTTGGTGTGTGTGTGGGTGGGTGTGTTTCGGTGGGGAGCGTGTGTGTGTATCAGCATGTATCCCTGTGCGTCTATATTTGGTGGTGTGCATGTTGATGTGTGTATGTATCAGTGTGTGTTTTGGTGGGCGCGTGTTGGTGTGTATGTCATGGTATGAGATGGGAAAGGGGTTAATGCATTTATTCTCTGTGCATAAGTGGTTTGTGTTTTGGTGGTGGGTGTGTGTTTGTATCAGCATGTGTGACCAGACCGGATGGCCGAATGAGTTAGAGCGTCCGTCTCTTGTGTTGGTAGACCATGGGATCGTGGGTTCGAACCCTGGTCGAGTATAACCAATGACTTAAAAATTGATACTTGTCGCTTCCTAGCCAGGCGCTCGGCATTATTAGGATAGGGCAAGGACTGGTTGGCTCAGTGTCAGGATAATGTGACTGAGTTGGATATCAGGTCATGGTGCTGGTGACCCCTTTTCCCAGTAGGGCAGCACTATAAAGTCGCCACGAGTACGCACTGTCACACGTCGGTACCCGTCCTGATATGACCTTAGTAGGACGTAAAACAACAACAAGCAAAAGCATTTGTCCCTGTGCGTCTATATTTGGCGGTGTGCATGTTGATGTGTGTATGTGTCAGTGTGATTGCATGTGTCTTGGTTGGCACATGTTAGTGTGTCTGTCAGTGCGTGGGTGTTAGATGGAATAAGGTGGGCGTCAGAGAGAGATGGGAAAGGGCTTAAGGCATACTAGCAAAAGCAGCAATGGCTGGACCGAGGTCGAGGTGAGTGCGTAGTGGAGGAGAGGGGGGAAAGGGTAGGGGAGGGAAAGAGAGGGGAGGGTTGAGCACTTGTTACAAATCCCGAATCTTCTCGGGGCATCTTATCCGAGGCGAGATTGTTCAAGCGATAACTCCGTGTCCCTCATTACGGAGCAGTGCACTATATCTTCTTCATCCGGTTTACTAGAACTTCCCGGACCATTTTCACCAAATAATTTTCATATAATTTAGATGAAAGCGCTTTTCAACAGCAATCCTTTTACATTGCCCACTCCCCGCCCTGATTTTTATTGCTGCCCTTGCATACATTTTTTTGTCTTCAAAATACTCATGTAATATGATGTAGAAGAAAGCCTATGTGTATGTAGAATATGCCAGTTGTTAGCGGTCATTTGTTAGTGGACGTGTGGTTGCCGACTCCGTAAGTACCGGACAAAGACGCCAGGGGGCGGTACGTAGCGAATGCACTCTCACCACAAACACTCCTGTGATCATAAAAATGGAACGCAATAGATTACCTGCTCGTTGCGGTGTAATTTCTTTTATCCATTAAATATTTGTCAGTAGTTGTATTCATTCCTGACTAAGGATGGTAAATTAAAGCAACCCTCTAAAGCATCAACATTTCAAAAACAAGTATCTACATTCGATTCTATACATCCAACTGGTGTGCTTGTTAAGGATGTGTTGCTGCATACAAGAGAATACTGAGTCAAGATAATAGAACTTGTTACTGTTGCTGTCCATGGTGCGGCACATACAGTTTTGACGTGCTTTCCTAAATTAATTGTCAATGTTTGCACTTGAAATATCTCTAATGTTAGTTATTTAAAATGAAATTTAATTCAAGCTCATATAGATTGTAGTGTTCAGCCGAATATCTTTATCTTTAATAACGACAGAAACTCAAAACCGTCAAGCTTTAAGCTTGTTCAGATTCAGTTCAAATTCAATTGCTGCAATGTATGCAACATGTTTAAATATATTAATTATGGCACATTAAGGATATATATTTATTACTGTGGATTTGCTTTGATGGGCTAGATTTAATATACAAGCAATGTCAACTTTTTAAACTAGAAAGCAAAATGAATCGCGTGACAGTCATTTGAACACAACTATTTTGTGTTTCTTTTTAGGATTAAAAGAAATTACCCCACTGTTACATTAAATATGCGTCCAGTAATTTCACAATGTAATCGATAGCCTGCGACTTGAAATGGTTATTTAATTACACCTACTAACACCGCGGTGTGTGGGGAGGGGGCTAGTAGGGACCAGTGTTATCTGTAGCATGGCCTCTTCTAGTGCAATTAGCTAAATTCCACCCCACGTGTTTCCTACTCCGTCCTCCCCACCACCCCTCCCCCCATTCCCCACTCGCCCCATTTGGGAAGCGGAGGGTTCAAGCCCTTTGAGGGGAGGCCGCAGACTTCTTCCCCTCAATCACCTCCTAATTGCCCCTCCATTGTCACCACTTGGAGAGCGGGGATCAGCCACCCGCTTCAATCACCCTGCCTGACTACCTGCCCCCCTGATTACCTCCCCTTACTTCGCCTTCGGGTCGGTCGTGCCAGTGCCGTCCTGATTAACTCCCCCAACACCCCCCCCCCCCTCCACTTCACCCACAGGTTCACCATGTCAGTCGATTGCTGTCCCCTGCTTGTCATCCTACTGCACTTGGCAGGGTCCAATGCAGAGTTCACCTCAAGGTCCAGTGCAGAGTCCACTTCAAGGTCCACCTCGGCGATGAAGTGGGGGTTGCGGGGTGGGGGATTGCATATGCAGGTATCTACAGCGCATGTCCGGCATGTTTACAATCCACGGACATTTGGAATGTCCGAGTATGCCTCAGCTGTTTTTTTCTCCCAGCTGGGTTCACTTAGTTTTGGACCCACCCGTCCCTTCTCCTTCCTATTCTTCTCCTAGCCTACATGACCTCTTTCAATGGGTTTCTTCCACCAGCAGGGTACTTTCCCCCCACATGTCCTCTCTGAGACGGTTACTTTTACCTATGTGGCTTTCCTTCGGGGTTTCCTTCCCCAATGTTTCAGCCACATACCCTTAGACAGCTCTCATTTTCACCCACATGCCCTTAGGCAGCTGGCTACTTTCACCCACATGCCATTAGACAACTGTTACTTTCACCCACATGCCCTTACACAGCTGGTTACTTTCACAGACATGCCCTTAGACAGTTGATTGCTTTCACCCACATGCCCTTGGACAGCTGGTTATGTACAGCCAATGCCTTAGACTACTGGCTGCTTTCACCCAAATGCCCATAGACAGCTGGTTATGTTCACCCACATGCCCTTAGACAGCTGGTTACAGCAAACTCCCACATAATAATCTTCAAGGTCAGGTGTTCTTCCACAACATCTTGCATTCATCCATATGATGTTCTTACATAACTTGTTACATTCACCCACATGTCATTATAACAAATTGTTACTTTCCCCCACATGTCTACATTACCTTTCCCAATCCTTGGCTAGATATTCTCACCCATGTTAAATCCCCCCCCCCCCCCCACCACCACCCTACCTACCAAATGCTTCTTCGGGTGGTCTCTCTCCCTAGTCCCCCATGCCTTCTCTCATGTGGTTCCTTCTCAGCATGTCCTCTGTTGGCAGTGAGTGTCCTCCTTACACCTCCCTACCCCACGCCTGAGTAGGACACCCCGCGCCCCCCTGGCATGCCTCCTCCTCTCTACTGGTTACTGCCTCCACATGTCATACCACAGACGGTTATTCCCACCGATGTCTCCTCCCTGCCCATGGTATCACTCAACTGATCACACTTATCACACTTATCCTCTTTCACCACCTGTCCTCTGACAGCTGCCCCGCCCGACCTCCATCCCACCTTGCCCCCACCACCGCCTCTGCCCTCCATATATTTTAACTGCCGTCTGTATTATCTAAATGTCCCTATTTGTTGTTTTACCTAGCAACTCCTCCTTTTGTAACCCATCCCCGAGTCATTTCTTCACTTAGTAGTTCTTCACTTACTAGTCACTTTGCTAGATACTCCCCCATTCCTGAAACAGGGCTGGGAAAATGAAATGACAAAATAAATTCTTAATTTAAGAAGCAAACTATATTCTTCACGTACATCCTCATATCTACCAGCTAATTTGGATTTGTTTAAATATAATAAAACATGTATATTAACAGATATTAACGGTTAAATCGAGAGCATTCATTAGTCGCCATTTTGTCTTTTTTTGCATTCTCTCCCATTTCACCAACTCTGTGCCTAATATAGATAAACACTGTGCACTGGAACCAACCCCTTCAAAGTTAATTCCTATTTGAAGTAGTTGTTGCTCACATTCAGCTATAGCTCATTCACCCATTCTCTCCCATTTCACCAACTCTGTGTCTAATATAGATAAACACTGTGCACTGGAACCAACCCCTTCAAAGTTAATTCCAATTTGAAGTAGTTGTTGCTCACATTCAGCTATAGCTCATTCACCCATACTCTGATTAGGGGTGAATCTTAAAATCGACTCCCCTTACCTACCCGCGCAACCCCTCCCCTCCCAGTCTGGCTACCCCCCTCCCCACCCCCACCCCCCATGTCATTCCTCACTCCAGTCCGTCTTCTGAAACATCCGAGCTCCCACCGTCCTTATAATGTCACCACCTCACCCCAGCACCCCTTCCCAACTCACACACACACTCCCTCACTTACGAACCCACTCCACGCGCATAGCAGTTGCATCGAGGCAGCTGCCCCTTCTTGGCCGTCCTTCCCCACATGTATGTTCCCATAGTGCAGAGTATTGCATGCCCCAGCCACACAGGTCCCAGTTTCATCCCTGCCCCCTCACTCCCATATCCAGCTCTATCCTCCGCTATCTAGGGGTCGCCTATCGGTGGTATCTCTTCAAGGCAATCCATTCTGCCTCTCAACCTGATTGCTCAAAGTGACTCCCTTGTCATCGTTCCTTCAGTTAGACCTGAACAGCAATAGTCTCAATTTGGTAGTTGCCTTGTCATCTTAGCTGTTAGTGGCTAGCCTTAATTATGTTAGTTATTATGTTAAGGACGGGTGCTTACTTGTGAAAGTCCACACTCATGGCGACTTTATAGTGCTGCCCCTCTGGGAGACCAGGCCACCGGTGCCATGACTAGTAATGGTAACTAGTGGCTGAAACTGCTTTGATAAAAACAAATATGCAGATAATAGTCTTAGGCACTCACGGAGGAGAGGTATAACCATTGCTGATATTCAGGGATGAAAGATCGCGATTTGTCGTATTTCCGGGATTTTTCCTGTAGCTATAAGTAAAATAAGTGTATACTAATACATTGTTTTACGCTGCGGCACCATCAACGAATACGACTGATACGTGCTTCAAACGTATATTTATGAAACCGGACTTCCGGGAATTTTCCGCGATGCCCTGACAATGATAAACCTATGGGAGAATATCAGCATTTCCGCTTTTTTCCCCGGAGATCACTTTCATCCCTGGATATTAAAGCTTTCAAGGCTTGATTCAATATCGGCAATGTATCCCCCCCCCCCCCTCCCCCCGTTATCCGCCTCGTGTCTAAAACCCATATCCTGCAATCCAGTCCTCAGTCGCGAAATTTCTCGGTCAGTTGGTAATCTATATAGCCAACCGGACCAGCTCGGTCATAATCACTCACATTCGGTTTTGCCCGCACCCAGCCCCCGGCCAAGCCAACACGGCCTTTCCATTGACGCCCGAATCATCGTCTCTAATCACCCATCAAGTCAGTCTCCACTCGCCATGCGCCAGCCTCCGCCTCCTCCAGCCATGCCTCCTGGTCGTTCCACACCTACCTCCCCCCTTTCAAACCCCCACCCCCACCCTACAGCCGTCACCTCAGCCACACACTCCTTAGACGACAAGTCTATCAGCCTCACGAATCTTACGGCACACCACTATACCATCCCCTCCTCAAATCACCGAGAACTCCAACCTCCGGCCATGTAAATTTCCACGGGTTCTCCCGCGCCCCCACCTCATGGTATCGTTAATGCGACGTAATATTTCCAAAATGAGCAGCTCGCGTCGCCAGTCGCACTTTAATGCACTCGGAGCTGACTTACCTCTAACTTACCAGCGCTATTTTACAGCTACGCCTACTAAATCACGCCCACCTACGGGCTCTGGTGCGCCCCTTGCCGACGAGGACCCGTGGGAGCATTGGTGGGGGTTGGGCGCGTTTCCAAAAAGTAATTTACACTCACCCACACATTGTACCAATTTATCCAAAATAACATTTTTATTTTAATATTATTGTTATTTGTTTACACTTTGCAGTAACACATAGTGGTCAATTCGGGAGCATTGAGCGTGTTATTTGGATATGCGGTGTTCCATGATCTGTTATGTACACTAGTTCATATTAACAAAATTGGGGTGGGCGATAATGGGTGAAGTTTTGCAAGGGGGCAATACTCTCCAGGACGGAGAACCCCACTGGCATCCCAGTGACGCACAGGCGACGTAAGATTGGGACGTGGCGTGTTCTAATTAACTCCTTTTTTAGGGCCCCATCTTTTAAAAAAGAAAAACGAAGAAATCTCACGTTCTCTACTCCGTTGAGATTAAAACGAGGGCTGAGTATTTAGGTACTTGAGACGAATGGCAACTAGGGTGTGTGTGAAGGGGGAGGCTGTTTTCTGTCGGGTTTGGCATGGTGACAGTGTGCCGTAGGTGGCGCGCATGCGTGGCCCCCCTGCCAGCCCCGCCCCCCCCCCCGTAACCTTCACAGAGCAAGCATGAAAATACCGTTTGCTGTGGATTCGCGCGTATGCCGTGAGTTTGTTGGCTCGCTGGTTATTTTATCTCACTGAACCTCGTCTATTTTTAGCCGATCGTGTATTTCCGATTTGGTGATAACCGCACAAATGAAATGTGACACTCGAAACCGATATTTCTTAATCACACCCAATGAACGCAGTGTTTGCATGTGGCTTCGGCGAGGTGAAAGAGTTTAGCCGCCAGAATTTGATCAAATTGATCCACTTTGCAGCGTCACGTAAATTCCACTGACTGTCGTCTGCTCGACAGATGGCCGAACCTGCGCTGGAGACAGCCACGGCGAGTGTCTTTGGGGGGGGGGGGTGAAAGTGGGGGAGGGGGGGGGGATTTTGAGAAATGACACTTGTAACGTTGTTTTATGGAATGTTACGAATTAAGTATGTGATTCTACGCCATGTTTTTAAATAGAATGAAAAGAACAGTAAGGAAGAAGTAAAAACACAGCTCGGCAATATAAGAATGAACAAGCTGCTTTCGGTGGCGCTAGGGGCAGAGCGAAGAAAATTGGTGTATTTGTAGGGGGCGCTGTGAAGCGATGCTGACACGATTATGTCCCCATGTGTGTGTATGTGTGGAGGGGTTTGGAAATGGTGGGGCGTGCGCTGGGAGCTAGTTGGGTGGGTTAGTTGGGAGATAAGATGCTTTGGGCTGGCTGGGGTGCAGTACATTTCCGTGTGTATCAACTTTAATGTACACATCCGCGGGTTATTTGCATTTTATGCCCTCTTTTAGCAGACCTCCCTGACATTTGCATGTGTATATTTACTGGCAACAATTTATGGGGCGGTTTTTTGTTGCTTTTCCCCTCATGGACTTGGCAATATTTGAAGATTCCCGCCTGCCAGCTGCGACCCAACGAATCTTACATGCATAGAACCAATCAGCCAGGGACCAGCAAAACGCGTCCTGCAGCATCCATTCTTGACATGACAGAAAACATTACTGACCTCGTGATTGTGTGGTTGTGTTTTAAGCCAACTGTTTATTCTGAAGTGCTACGAAATATGAAGCAAATACTTGATTAAAAACCGGTTCTGTACCATAAACAAGTCCCTTCCAGATGTTATGCTGGGTATACACTGATGATGGTATGTGAGATAAATCAATAGTAAATTCTTGTAAATTGTTATTAGGATCACATGAGCTTGGTTTTATTTGGGTGGTTAATAGAGGCTCTACAAACAAGATTCACATGGAAGAATCAACCAGATAATATAATAATTTTAGTTTCAGCGAGAAATTTTACTTTAAAAAAATTAAATATAATTGAATATTTGGTGACCTGTTTCTGTGTATGCAAATCTTTGCGATAACAAAAATCATATATATATAATGCCATATATATATAGTATATATAATACCATATATATATGTGTGTGAGTGAGATATATAATAAATGTGCTTACACTTGCAAAACATTTATGTTGTGCAAAGCAAGTTGCTGTTTTAGCTGCTAATCGATGGAAACGCAATATCTCGCATGGGCTTCAAACACAATGCTCAGCATTGCATTATATAAACCATGCGACCATCTCCCCAAAACGTAGTCCAACAATTACTTACCCATGTTGGAATACTGAATGACACAGGTATCGCTTGCGTGTTATTACTTTCTATTTCCAATATGCTGGTCATGTCGTGCAGTTTATCTGCCAACTCATATGGCGATGCTCAGCTTGGGGTAGCAGCGGGGCACCCAGGAATTGGCTAGGGGGATTCCGAATATGGATTGAAACTACCCCCATTTTAGGGTAATTTTTTTCACATGGGTTGGTGGAACAAGACCCATTTTAGAGCAATATTTTACATGGTTTTCTGGTGCAACAACCCACATTTTGGTGCAATTTTTCACATAATCTTAAAATCTAGTGTTCCTTGATAAATATAATGCAAGAATTTAGGTCTATATGATTTATGAAATTATATTTTGTTTAAACACAAATGCATGCTATATTTAATCAACAAAATTATAACTGTTAAGAAGCATGCGACCATCTCCCAAAAACGTAGATATACGTTTATATAATTTTGTTAACAATTTGGGGGGGGGGGGTCCGGGCAACCAGGACACCCCCCTGGGTGCGCCCCTGGGTGCGCCCCTGGGTTCCTTTCAACGCGGTCAGTGTCTTCGACTAAATGAAAGGACTCTGTATCACAAGTATCTCTGCAATCTTCCTGTGCCTCCATATTCCATATACTACTCACGACTGATGGATGGGCGTCGCTATGCGCTGATACTGTAATAGTGATACTGATAGTTTCCTGGAAGACACAACCCACACCTCGTCTATGATTTCCTGGAAAGCGCACCTTACCAATAGTTTGGTGGAAGTCGTACACCACGTTTACATAATAACCACATTTTCACACAAACAAAATATATGCATCTAGCTCAGAACGACATACTATAGACGAAACACACACAAATATGTATACAATACAGTCAAACCTCTCTAACCGAGAGGTTAGACTATCAGTCTAACCTCTCGGTCAGATTTTAACCATTATTAATACACAAGGATACGGCCTGAAGACCAGTGCGTCGACCACTCCCCTATATCGATCGCTTTATTTGGGTCCGAACAATACCATTGTTAGGATATTCTAACTCCCTAAACCGATCACCTACCTAAATGGATCACTTAAAGTCGGCCCCATGGTCGGTCGATTTAGAGGTTTTACTGTATATATTTACTGAAAGCAAAACACTACCCTACTAATCTATAATATGTAACACCAAGCCATTTACACACAGAATGGGAGTATCAGACAACAATAAATTGGAACACGCTTACACAAACAATGCACCAACCGGCACTCACTTTCAAAAACATAATGATCTTGGGGTTCTCTACTATGTCGTTATTTGAAGGAAGATGCGCGTGACATGACATTGTGTAGACACTTACTATTGGATAGTGTTATTCATATAACCCAGGTGTGAAGAAATTTCAACTGACCAGCTGTTATTGCATTCAATATTATGGTATAGATGAGCCTTACCGATGTTTCTGGTGTGTGAATTGTTCTCAGTTAATTAGTTTTTATCTGTTAAAGAATGCTCTTGTTAATTCATCATTAAAAATACCTTGTGTAAATGGATAAGATTAATACACAAGGATACGGCCGGAAGACCAGTGCGTCGGTGCTGACAAATGTAGCTATAGGCCTACTGTTCTGAAGAATAAAACTACCAACAATATTTTTGTTAACTACTTCAGCGTCTCCTGAGACGACGTGAACACTTAGACTTAATGGCTCGTGAGACTATGCTGGTGTTTCCTGTTTTATGTGAACAAATTATTCAGCAGATATTAATGTACTCCCAGTGAACACATCCCGCCCTTTATTCGATACTAACCTTTCACCTAACGGCCGTCTGTCAGGGGGTGGTCCTCTGCTTCTATTCATTGTGCAGTTCAGTGGCGCCCTCTTGGGTTATTTCAAAGTATTAACTTCCCACGATTGTTGCACTATCACATGAACATAATTAGCTTTTTACGTGTCGATTGTGTGCTGTTATATGTTTAAAACTATATATAGTCATATTACAGTGCAGAATTACATTAGGTTAGAGTAAATAGCCTAAATACGGTGGTATAACTATTCAAATATAAATTGCAAGGTAAGTAAAATGCTGAGTCGTCTGGGGGCCGTTATGAATGTAGACATATGTCTATAGCTCAGTAAATGATTATTATTAGGAAGATATATTCTTGAATGGTGGTATATGATTATTCTTGGGTGTTGCTATGGTATACAATTACATGGTTGTTCAATGCAGATAGGCCGGTAGAGCAGGGCGTGTATATTGCATATCGCAATTCTGTCAGTTAATCTCTGTTGCTATTTCACAAATTTAACCATTTAAAATTGCATCTGAGATCAGGTTTGTGTAAATTGACACAAATCGGATTATGTAAGGTATTCATGTAAATTTCAAAATAAGCACAGAAATTAATTAACAAAACCGTTAAAATACAGAAATATCAGTATGCCTAGGCCTAACGTTGAATATCAGCATTGCTGCTGGCATGGTGGTAAACGACTAGCAAGCAGCAGAACATGGGCTTCATCAAATATTAACCATACAATAAACTAAGCATCCTATTTTGACAAATATATTGTTTTTAATTAATGTATTTTGGGGGCATATGCCTACTATAAAAAATTATATACCCCTAAATCAGGGAGCCTACGTGGTTCAATAGTTAGGGTTTGGTTAATAAAGATGTGACAAAGTTCTCTAGACATGTGAAATGACGTTGTTGTAGCGACCAGGATGGTGTCGGCCTACATGAAGTGTTTTTTATTGTTGTTGTTTGTTTGGTGTTTGTGTCTGTATATTAGTTGATTAAGCAGGAAAAATTTCAATCATGGACGATTGATCTTCCTCATTCCACTGCTCCTTTCCCTATCCTAATGCCGAGTGCCAGACTAAGAAGCAATAGGTATCAATGTTTAAGTCATTAGTTTGACTCGACCAGGGTTCAAATCCACGATCCAACGATGTACCAGAACAGGAGATGGACGCTCAACTCATTTGGCCATCCCACCCGGTGTTGCATAGATAATTTAACTAGGCCTATGATAGGCTTAAATTAACATGTCATGGATATTAAAAGTAACGTGTTGATTGCACTCACTTCTGCTAGCAAAGTGTTATTTGGAGCCTACCTTACCTCTCTAATAAACCTGTAGGCCCGACGTTAAATTTTCATACGTTGGGTCTATCACACATTTTCACATTTTGGTTCCATATATGCTGCATGTCAAATGTGATGGAGGTAAAAATATATAATATACACAAAAACAAAACGCATAATAATACCGACCATCCCTCCCCAAGGGGCAGTCTAATTTACTCTAATGACTATGTGTAGGCCTATATATACATACACAATACCCATACTAAGTTATAGAGGTGCAAAATGAATTCATCAGAATCCAGCAACCGGAAACAGCAATTGAAAAGAATAGCTCTGATTGGCTCTTTTCAATTGCATATGGCGGCCACCATTTTCGAAGCACCAGAAAGCTCAAGCGGGGTGTTGCGGATTCCGAGGGACACCAGTTTGCGAGGGACACATCGCTTCTGCACATGCGTCAAAATCGAACAGCATCATCACTAACCTTATATATTTAATATAATGTTTTTGGTAAAGATGTTTTCTATATATGTACCAAACGATTTGTTTCTAGATGGTGTAATTTGAGAGGATATTTGACTTCTTGTGTATTTTCTGTATGAAGATTGCTCACGGCCATTGACAATGCCTTGAGTTTGACCCTACGCGCAGTGCAAAACGTTAGTATTATTCAAAAATAATTTAATTCAAGAACCCTAACCGTATAAATTTAATATAGTCTTTATGGTAAAGATGTTTTCTATATGTATACCAAACGATTTGTTTCTAGATGGTGTAATTTGGGAGATATTTGACTTCTTCTGTTTGAAGATTTGCTCACGGCCGTTAATAATGCATTTGAATGGAAGTGTCCCTGGCAAACTGGTGTCCCTCGGAATCCGCATCAGGGGGTCTGTCCTACGTATTGCTTATTCATATTAACCCAGTGGCCTATGTGTATACCACACGAATTTTGGCTTCGTTCTGCAAGCTACCACAACTAGTTTCCAGTAGGTGGCGCCACTACAGCATTATCTATGCACACGAAGGACGTCTAGTTGAATTGTTATCAACTAAATTTATGGGCGTGACCAATGAGAAGCTTTGGCACAGAGCGATGGCCAATAAGAATCGCTCTTACATTACGCGGCAATATGGCGACGGCCACAGAGAAGGTGGGCGGTGGTACCGCTGTTTTGTACTATTGGTTCCTTTATGTCGTGCACCATATATCTACATTTGTATTTGTCGAGTGTTATTTGCACACTCGTGGTTATACCAGCATTGACATTTAGCAATGGGAACATTGGCAAGTAGTCAATGTGGAAGGCCGTCTACGCTATGCAAAGAGCCTGAGGCTAAGCCTAAGGCTAAGCCTAAGGTGAAAGAGTCACTCAGTCAGACACTTCCCTTGTAACTTGTTTGTATATTCAAGGCGTCTGGGCCCGTATGCATGGGTCTGTGTTAGTGGCTTTTGGTGTTACAGCCTGATACCGTTTAGTTATCACTGAGGTCGGGAAATATGTCAAGCGGTATGCAGGAGCGCATAACACTTTGATTATAGCTAAACGTGAAGTTATTTATAGATTTGGGAAATCCCTCGATTCGACAATATGAATAACACCGCCAATGCGGCGGTGGCGTTAATATCGGTTCAAATTTGGGGTTAATTTGATTAAATTTCGCTTATGGCGTATGTAATTCTGTTAAATATGACAGCATTTAATAGATTTGGGCCTAATATATTGCCGCCGATACGACGGCGGTGGCCATGTTTAGTTGACATTGGACAGTATGGATATCGAAGTCGCTGTGGCGGCAGCGATTTGTGTACTTTAGATTCGTCGATTCGGCAATATGCATAACACCGCCAATGCGGTGGCGGTGTTAATATCGGTTCGAATTTAGGGTTAAATTGATCAAATATCACGCTTAGGATATGTAATTCTGTCAAATATGATAGCATTGAATAGATTTGGCCCCAATCGGTACCTAACACCTCCTGTAAACCAGCTATGGAACGGGTTTACCGTAACCTAGTTTAAGCTTGTGGTGTTAGCCCTATCACTGACTCATGCATAGCGACTTTTCGGCGCTAAACCAGAAATCCCGTCTAAACACGTTTTGTCTCGCTAACACCGCATCATGCATATGGGCCCTGATATGTTATTTGATAAGTCATCATTGTCGAAGTGTGGTAGCATAGTCAGATGAGTCAGTAATTGATAATTTGCCAAGGCCTTTGATTTTGTAACTTTATTACTATTTTTTTTGTTGGTACATTAGTTTTAGCAGAGGAAATTTCAGTCTCAGGCGATTGGTCTTCCTCATTCCACTGCTCCTTGCCCTATCCTAATACTGCCGAGCGCCTGGCTATGAAGCGACAAGTATCAATTTTTGAGTCATTGGTTTGACTCGACCAGGATTAGATCCCACGACCCCACGATCTACCACACGGGAGACAGACGTTCTAACTCATTTGGCCATCCTGTCAATTTTATTTTAACGACACTGAAATTATGCTTCAAGGAATTGACAAGTTGGCTCAACCATGTCCATAGCTAGATAAAAGAATCACCCTGTACTTGTAGTACACGGGTGAATGACAACATAGTGTAAATACAGGCGAAAATAGCTTCAGTATGGAACAGGAAGTAGAGTGCCTGCCTCCAGTATCAAATGGGTACTTATATCAGCAGAGAGTTGGTGAAATGGGAAAGAATGTAAAAAGACAAGATGGTGGCCATAGAACGCTGTCGTTTTCACCTTTAAATTCTATTAAACTATATGTTTTATTATATTTTTCAACTCAAAGGTAGTGGGCAAATATGAAGGAATAAATAAAGAAGAAGTTTTGCTTCTTAGGTTGTGGATTTAGGCTCTCATTTCATTTCCCAGCTTTTTCGGCAGCTTTTATATAGGGCTGGTATTCACCCATGTACTGCGAGTACTGGGTGGATCCTTTATCTAGTCAATAGCATAAAACCTGCAGTACAGGGGTGAAGACCAAGTTACCAACCCAATAGAAAAACTGGCAAAGAATTTTGACATGCTGGGGAAATTAACTGAACGGATAAATTCTTAATTTAAGAAGCAAAATATATTCTTTATATATGTCTTCATATTTACCTGCTACTTTTGAGTTGGAAAATATAATAAAACATAGTTTAATACTTTTAATAGACTTTAAAAGTGAAATCGATGGCGTTCTATCACCACCATCTTGTCTTGGTGCATTCTCTCCCATTTCACCAAGTCTGTGCCGATATGAGTAGCCATTTGATACTGATACTGATAGTGTCAGATGCACATCTTTTTTTTAAAAGAATGATTACGGTTCCACGACAAAAGCTCACACCCTTAATAAAAAAAGAGATAAAAGGCCATAATCAGAGGCGTTACCAGAGTAAGTTGTGTTCACATATCACAGACCACATCTCACACCTCCTAAATCACACTGTGACTAAAACAACTTTAATTCATGTAATTGTATTATAGGGCCAGCTGGTACCATTGGAAAGATTTGTTTGTTGGGGTTTCACATCCTAGCAAGGTCAATTGTCATAGGATGGGTAGCAAATTGTGACAGTACACACTCATAGCGACTTTTATAGTGCTTCTCCAATGGGAGATCAGGCCACCAGCACCATGACCCAATATCCGACTCACTCACATTATCCTGACACTGAGCTAACCAGTCCTCGCCCTATCCTAATAATGCTAAGCGCCATACTAGCTAGCGGAAAGAATCAAGTCCTTGGTTTGATTCGCCGAGGATTCAAACTCACTATCTTCCGCACATGGAGCCTGCAATCTACTGATTTGGCCACCACATATGGTTCCATTGAAAAGAATCGGGAATTACTATTAAAATAGTTTTAAAATTGTGATTCTATGAAAAATACGAAGAAAGTTATGGTTTGACAATCAGGGTGAATGTTCATCCTTTGTTTTAATGGAAAACAAAGAAAAACCTTTGACCATTCCCCGAAGAAATACATTTTAAAATAGTCCAGCTTATTCTACCTGTGACATTTATGTATAATAATACAAAATAATTGTTGTGAGCTTTTGTCTCTTTACATTGAGGGTGAAAGTTTTTGTTTTGTGAGTTTTTGTCTTGTGAGCTTTTGTCTGCGCACCGTTGAATACGTATTCTTAAGGTTGATTGCATGAAATTCATATTTCAGTGTGTAAAAATATACAGATTTTCGGTTCGGATTCATATATTGACAAGGAACATTATTATTCTCGGGCGACGGAGTGGGAACCAGGATTATGTAACAGAGAAGCAGTGGGTGCCCCACTCGCTGTGTGACATAAGCGCCTATGTGGAAATGTGATAACACATAGCGACAAAGATTGTGATGTGATGTTAATACTAAAGAGACGGTTAGTAATTATTGAAATGCTCCTTCCATGCACCAGAAAGAATGCAAGTGGAGCGAAGGGCATTTTTAATATATGTTTATTGTAACTGTCTGCAACCACCTGTTACCACGGGGCCGTTTGGGAAGCACACCCAACCATCCTGCATACATTATGGACACCACCTGCAGCTGGGGGTTGAGTGACAGCTATTAGGGCGTTTCCCACCCAGGCTGTAGAGGGTGTCTGATTGGCTAGCTGTGTGAGCCCAGTCACCTGCATTCCTTATATCTGACACACAGATCCCACTGTAGAAACTCTTGGAGAAGCACTCTTGGCTAGGCTCTCTAGCAAGAGACAACTCCACCATCTACACTTGAACCAGCAACATTGATTCCAAAAGACACTGAGCTGTGTGCAACAACCATTGGACTCAGGTTCAATGGGCTGTAGCCACTGATGCTTATATACATCAGCAAGAGTCATGAGGATCTGTGTGGGTAGTTGGTAAGGAGTGAGGGTGATAAGTCGCCAGTTGGTGAACAGTGAACACACCTTGGGAGACTAGTAATGTGTTGGGCTCAGACGGCCGAGCCGCCATATTATTACAAGTGAAATGTTTTATAATATGAAAATTGGAATTACTTGAATGAACAATTGTAAAGTTTCAGGAATAACAAATATGTTGTCTTCTCTGCCTAAATTATGTAGTCTACTCAAATCCGGTATGGTGTGCGCACCAACTAGTAAAACAAATTTGGATACATTAAAAAAAGTTCCAATGCCAAAGGTTGGTAGTGATCAATGTTTGCTTGGAATATAAATAGATAATTAAGGCAACTCTTTATTTTTAGCAGACTCAGGATACCACCAATAATGTGTTTGTTGGCATGGCAATAGACTTCATAGCAAAACGTGTCACCGTTGTCACCGTGCAGGATAGAGAAATCGTAATATTTCATCGAAATGGAAACTATTACGCTTTAGATCGCCAGTGTTACCGTAAGTATACTGCTACGTCACACGATGTATATGTTAGTGCAATGTTTAAGGGATATTAAATGAAAAGGGAAAACACTTTTCATCATAGTGGTTGGTCTCTCTTTATTTTTATTTGTTTTAAAGGAGGGGATATAGTCATAGGGCCACCACTACATTCGCCTAATTCACCCTATTCACGCGCGACCTAATTAGGCATCAGAACGAGGCTGAGTAAGCATCCGTATTGAAAATGGCCATAAGACATGACTGTGTCGATACACCTAAACACGGTTTGGCGGCCATCTTGACCTAATTCCTGTTTGCAGGTACACAAACGCACATGGCAGTATCATCAGTGTGGCAGTGAGCAATCTTCAGAGAGAAAAAGTTAAATATCTCTAAAGTACAACACCTAGAAACAAACTGATTGGAATACACATAGAAAACATGTTTACCAAAAGATTATATTAAATTGATATGGTTAGGGTTCTGGATTTCTATTCATTTTGATAAAACTGACGTTTTGCACTGCTGGTACCGGCATACTCAATGCATTGTCAATGGCAGTGAGCAATTTTCAGAGAGAAACATTAATATCTCTAAAAGTACACCACCTAGAAACAAACTAATTGGAATACACATAGAAACATGTTTAACAAACGGATTATATTAAATTGATAAAGTTAGGGTTCTGGATTTCTATTAATTGTTAATAAAACTAACGGTTTGCACTGCGTCGTACCGGCAAACGCAATCTCGGCATGCATTGTCAATGGCAGTGAGCAATCTTCATACAGAAAACGTTAAATATCTCTAAACGTACACCACCTAGAAACAAACTAATTGGATACATATAGAAAACATGTTTAACAAAAAGATTATATTAAATTGATATGGCTAGGGTTCTCGATTTCTCTTAATTTTGAATAAAACTACTGCTTTGCACTGTGCGTTCTGGCAAACTCAAGGCTATCAGGGCTTTGTTTACCTATACCCGGAAGTGGCCTCGTTCTCGCGAAAATAGGACATGCCCATATATGGCCAAACCGTGTTATCGTGTATGTGTATAATTAAAGGAGTAAAATATGAAGATATTAACTTTTTAAACTATAATAATCATTTTTGCTTACCTTTTTTTCTATTTATTGGTCAAATTTCATGAAGATTGAGTGATGATCAGATGCATTTCAGTAGGCAATGTCAACAAAGTCACTCACCTTAGCTGCCAATCTTTTCTTAAATTCAAATTTGCATAACTTTCTTAATACAGATATATTTAACAAATATAGTTTAACCCTTTTAAAGCTTTTATTAATTTGTAATGTGTTGCACAGATAGCTATGCTGACAGTGCTGTATTACATGATACCACCATAATTAATTTGTAATTTGTAATGTGTTGCCCAGATAGCTACGCTGACAGTGCTGTATTACATGTTACCACCATAACTATGCTGACTTGAAGTTGACAGTCACATTATAGTTAAAGAATGGGAAAAATCACCATGCAAGCGTCACTCAATCTTCATGAAAGTTGGCCAACAGATAGAAAACAGGTATGCAGAGATGAATATGTTACTTTCAAAAATGAATACCCTCAAATTTGAGTGATTTCGAGTGGTTTTGGTCGACAAAAAAATATTCACATTACATTACATACAGCGGCGCCTCGCAGACGTGTAAGTGCCCTCGGTCAGGGCCGCGGTCAAGGTCCGTCTCGGAGGCACCTCGGCGATGTTTTTTGGCCTATTTCCGTTCAGGGTGCATCTCGGAGACGCCTCCCTTTTCAGATAGGAGACAAAAAGCGCCTCGAAAATGGCCGCCGTATCCAGTTGTTTCAGCCAATCACAGCGCAGCTTTTCCATTGCAAATGGCTGCCGCCTATGGGGGCGGCCATTTTCGAGACAACAAACTGCTTTTGCCGTTCAGACTAGCGTGACGTCAGTGCCATCTCCGAGGCGCCTCTGAGACGGACCTTGAACGCGGCTCTGGTTTTAAAATGGGCGCGGTGTGAATAGGGTGAATTGTCACAAGTCGGTACCCATCCTTATATTTCCTTAGATGTTGTCAGGACGTAAAACTTCAACAACAAACCAATCGCCCAAGTAACAATGGCATAACTGAACATAACAATTTGGAAACATTACCACTTAGAACGAAGCTGAAATAGCCGATACACACATTTTGTCCACTTAAAAAAAATTAGCTGTTATCTTTGATCAGGTTAAAGTGCTGGATGCTCTCTACTGTGTGTGTTGTTGGGGGCGGGGCTGTTTTGAACAATGAATTGTGACTTTGTATATGTGGATGTGACAACAGAAACGATTCATGTGAATGCCTATTTGTATGCAGCTCTGTGAATTCTAGGTAAATATGTTATTTTATCTCCAGATGGAGGGGGACCATTACAAGAAGGTGATATTGAGGTAAGAAGGAATTTGACAAATGATTTTTATTTTGGAAACGTGAAAAAGAATTTGAAAATATATACAGGATATTGATAATGTGTGATTTATATACACACACGCACATACAGAGGCACTATTGAGTTGAGGGAAAACATGGTTATGTGTAGGTTCATTGGGAAAATTTAGATAAGAAATTCGATCATCTATATTGAATTAAGAATAGGTTGAAATAATAAGGGATATTGACGAAAATGGCCATTAGGCCACTTTTGAAGAATCAAATGGGCAAAAATCTTGCATTTGGAGGGGGGGGGCGCGGATTCAGATTTATTTTTTAAAGCAGCCCACGTCGTTCTGATAAAATCCATCACTTTCATGTGTTTGGATATCTTGACTTTAGCATCTTATTAAATTCACAGTACCTTGACGAACAGCTAGGATTTATTTGCGTTGTGTCCTGAATATAAATTAATTAGGCCAGAAATAAATCAAATACAACGAACCTGTCCAGATAATTGGTTAATATGTATTTGGCTCCATTACTTCAGGACATCCAAGGGCATCCGTGTGTGATATGTCCATGGCATCATTATATCATCTGTTTGGACACAGGAGAAGGTCTCTACCAGGTATGTGTATTGTGGTTTTTCTACTTTAAAGAATTTATTACATTCTGGCATGTAATAATATTAAAGTTTCCTAGTCTGATGATTCTTTTTAGATATTTGAAGTATAAACATAGGAAATATAATTTTGGCATGCAGGTCAAAACTGTTAACACCTTAGGTTTCAGCAGTAACAGGTTCTATTAAATGTACCGAGTATTCAGCAACAGTTGTTTAATAAGTGCACCAATATCTGAGTTGGATATTTAGGATCAAATCTAGATAGTCGTTTTGATTTTGAAAATGTTATGCTTTCAAAGGACTATGCAACTTTAATTTCGCTCAAGTATCCTAAATAATTACGGGTCATTTATCACCAGTTAGATTTTAGATCATTTTTAGTATGTGGAAAGATAACATATTTTCACCTACCCACAGTAGGGGTGAATGACAAAACTGTTTTGATATGAAACATTAGAAAACCAGCATCAAGCACCGTGAGTCCAGCCTATCCGGGTTTCCCGTGGAATGACTTACAATCACCTGTATATATTTCCGAGGACAATACAGCTAATGTCACTTTGGAAACACCCTTTCTCATCTGATCACTGAATTTAAGTATCCTTGGGCATCATAGAGTACTTGGATGGGTGACGACCTGGGAGTACGAGGTCCTGTGGACATCCTGATACAGGCTCATAGCCTACTCAATCAGGAGTGGATAAGTAAAGAGAATATGATCTAGGTTCAGTGGTTTTTGTTCAGTTGTTATTCCAGTTGAATTACATCTTATTTTTATTGTTAGCACCGAGGGGCTGGACTTCCGGCCTTAGCAAGTATGGTGCATCTGAAGCTATTTATGGATGAGATGCTGAGATAGTAATACTATGAACAGTGGACTGTACATGGAATAAACCTGTCTCCGCCTATCGTGTTCTTCATGGTTTGGCTGGTTTTAATTACACCAATCTGACCTCCTCCAGTCCGTCGACCCGGCTAAGCCGAAGAACCGGAAGTGGAAGAGTAAAGGACTCCGACAGCGGACGCACTTGGTGACTGAGGGTGCGGACGGGGGCCTGTATGTGCGACTGTCTGATCTCTCTGAACCACTGCCCTCGGACCACTACCACTCCCCGGAGTACAGGCAGCAGACGTGGTTAGTGCCTCAACAGTGCGCAAAGCCCGCAACTACATAGCACTAGCTGTATTAAATAAACAGTGTCACATAAACCATCTGTATTGTATATATAAATGTTTCTATATAAGCACTTATGTTGTATAAAACTATAAGCATAAATGTTTGGATATAAGGGTATATATATATATCGATATTTTGTACAGTTCGTATAAGTGAAGTGTTTTCATTTGATATAAGTATTTCTATATAACCACATATATATTAATATCTACACATAAGCACACGTTTCTATATACACGGTTATACTATATAAAGGTATGTTTATGTTTACATATAAGCATTTATATATCATAAAATGGTTATATAGAAATATAGAAATATAATATTTATGTGTAGAAGCATTTATATTATTGTATTCTGAGGACAGGCTGGGCCACGTACCGTTGAAGTGACGTCGTGGTTCCCGCAATTTTTTGAATCAGCATACCCAAAAAGAACCTAGGACAAAGTTTCATGCTTCTTTCCAGAAGTGCACACCACTTTCACATATCCGCCCCACTATATATCAAGTACAAGAGTACAAGCCATCGCAAGTAAAACTCAAGATATATCATATTTATTTATAATATCTGTTTAGCGATTCTTAACATCCTCATTATAAACAGTTAAATGCCTCGGATGTCTGTATATATATTGAAAGACTCAACAGGTACAGAAAGTATGTGTCTATATAATCCGGTATCGCATCATTTTACATTTCATCATCGTGAGTGGCCAGGTGACATAATTGTCACATGTACATACACTTTTCACCATTGATTATACGGTAGTGTTCCTATCATAAATAAGAGAATGATGTAACAATTGCACTACTAGACGTGTCAGAGCCCGCTGGTGTATAAAATGAGATACCTGTACATGGTTGATGGAGTTTTACGTCCTGGCAACATCTAAGGTGATATCAGGATGGGTACCGACTTGTGACAGTGCACACTCATGGTGACTTTATAGTGCTGTCCCACTAGGAGACCAGGCTGCCAGCATCTTAACCTGATATCCCACTCAATCATATTATCCTGACACTGAGCTAAATTGTCCTATCCAAATAATGCTGAGTGCCAGGTTAGGAAGCGATCCGTATCAATTTTTGTAAGTCACCAGTTTGACTCGACTGCATTCGAACTCCTGACCTTCAGCACTGGAAGACTGCGCTCTACTGATTCAGCCACTGCGTCTGGTGCATAATAATGATTAAGGGATATTTCTTAATATCACTATTAAATGAAAGTCCTTCCCCGCTCCGCCAAACTAGCAGTGGTGCCTTTCTTTGTAACCATGTAGTATATATCAGAGATGAGAACGGCCTGACAAAAAAAAATCAGGAAAATATTTTATGAACTTTTTAGACTTCTAAAGTGACGGAATGGTCTCAAATTTTGACCATATAACTTTATAAGGAAAACATCGGGCATATCAAAAATCCAAAATGACCGATAAATCCGGAAGATTCTCATCTATGTATATACAACCATACCTACATACGTGCAATGCACATACATACATTGATACATACATTGATACATACATACATTACACAAGGACATTGTCCCGTCCATGGATAACCCTATGTTATAGGCAATGTTCAATACTACCTACCAGTTAAACTACACTATATTACTTTCTCATTCTGGAACACATTCTCTTTAATTGGTGATTGCTTCCTGGACACTGGCACACCTTTTTTTATTTGAGGTATATATAGTGCAAAACTACACTATATTACTTTCTCATTCTGGAACACATTCTCTTTAATTGGTGATTGCTTCCTGGACTTTTTTATTTGAGGTATATATAGTGCAATCAGATTTGTCATTCCAAGCTTCGAAGTACTTTCGGCATAAATATGTAAAGAAAATCACTCACCAATAAAAGTCCCTGATTATTCAGTGAGGTTTTGTTGCAATATAAGCAACTGATTATTTACCTTACTTATGCAGAATTGGAGGAGTATAACGTGTCCAATAACGGAAGTGGTCTGCTTAAAGTGTTCACACTGGAAAACTTGGTAATTAAAGAAGAAGAAAAAAAAAGCATTTCCCAGAAATGTCAGTCATTAGATAAACTTATATAAATAATGTAATTAAAGATGTAGTAACATGACCAACACAGAGTTAGTTATTACAGTGAAATATGACTAGTTATAATCTGTATAGCTTGAAACAATATATTGTCTAGGAGTTATTTTGCGCCCAACCATAGTCTGAGGGGTTTCTGTGGTCAAGATGTGGCTATTAGTGTCATTCAACACTAATGACGAGGTCTAAGTCATATATATTACATACTTAGAAAGTAATGCAAACCATCAGTGGAAGTAAAGATTTTGAGTATGTTTTGAAGGTCTACCCTCTCCTCAGAACCAATAATAGCCACGGGATACTCAGTCTAATGGGGCAGGACAGACCAATCCTGATCTAATACCTGGTTCGAACTCAAATAACCCATTCTAAGTGTGATCTTTCATTAAGATATTGGGACCGTACTATAAAAAGGTTCTATCTGACAAAGTGACCGAATTGGTGTTATGGATGTAAAAATGTTCTATTTACAAAAGGCTATCATGCAGTTACACAACTGGTATCTTTCACTGAGATATATATATTAAAAATAATATTGTTCTATCTGCTTTGCTATCATGCAGTTATACAGCTTCACTCCTTCACTCCTATTTGTCAAATAGAACCTTTTTATAGTGAGGTCGCGATATATCTAATATTCATTCAAGGAATACATGGTAAAATCATATGACCAGATATTTACGCATGAGCATGCAGCACCACAGAACTGACAAAGACCGTGATTTATAAATATGATAAAATGTAACCGTTCTGTATTATTGTCTGTACCTTATTTAGCTGGAAAATAAATATCTCATATATGTGACATGATTATCCTCAATTTTTAATTTAATTATTGAATAATATGGGTGGGGTTTTTCAAGTATATTATTATCTGGCAAACAAAGACAACTTAGTTTCCTTTCTTGTCAGTCTTAGATGTGAAGCTGGCTATATATAATTTGTTCATATACAAAGTTTATGAAAAGTTGCATTCAAAATTATATCTTTTTTTTTAAAGAAAAATTTCACTAATGTATTCACAACAACAAAACGCGTCCATTTGTAAAGAAAATAACCGAAAGGAGTCTATCCAATAATAAAAAACTTGACTACTGTTTGTTTGTTGGCGTTTTACGTCCTGACAACATCTAAGGTCATCAGTCATTAGACTTAACAGTAGGTCTTGTCATTGAACCTGGAACAACTTTGACAAAGTATGCACAATTGATTAAGAGTGTTCATTAATTTGATATTTAGCCGTTTGATCCTTTATATACTTTTAATAGTAAGAGAATGCTGTAATATAATTATCACCGAATAAATCATGACTGGGCTTCATAGGGAGCAAACATAAATGCATGTTGGGAACAATGTCCATACACATCTAAAAATAAAGAAATAACTGTATCACGGTACATTTGGTCGTAATGCGAAGCATTACGTTTGATGCGAGGAGAGGAAGAGACCCTCCCCCCGCCCCGCGCTGTCGCGCTGCTTTCTCACCTCGGCAGACGGCGCGGCGCGCCGCCCCCTCCCCCGCCCTCCGCGTCGCATGGCGCTCACGCCTCACCCGACGTCGCTGCTCGCCACCTCTCGCCCTCCCCCGGGCCGGCAGCTTTCACACTCACCTGCTGTCGCCCCTCCCTCTCCCCTAATAAGGCTGGCCTCCCTCAGGCACTCGCCCTCCTGCCGTCTCCCAGCTCTACCCTTTCTTCAACTTGGCTACTCCACCTCGGACCTCTGCCCCAGCTCAGCCTCAGGATGCCTCGAGGAAAAGGACGTGGACGGAAGGGATCCCGGGCCGCCCCCGGCACCCCGGGGCTCTACAAACACATTTTGTGCAATAAGGAAAGAATTAAGCTCAAGTTGGATTAACTTACAAAGTATATTAGGATCATGTTGAACTAAAGGGCTACAAAGCAATGTCTTGTTTATTTAAGTAATATCCTGAACCATATCATGTTTCCCTTGAGGGCTGAGGGCAAATGGAATTTACACTACAGGGACATAACACTCACTACTCCTCTATCACACAAAATGTGCACTGACAAAATGTGCAACACGCGAGTAGAATCCCATGCACCCAGAGGCTAATAAGTGCACACAACTAAAACAAATTAAATCAATGATGTTGCTCAATGTGCTTGGCCACTGAACGAAAGAAAACTTGTTTATAAAATAGGAGGTAGGGAGTATTAAGAGTAATTATATAATGGTCAACTTTCCAAGTTCCTCAACGACAAGGTATTCCATAGGGCAGCTGTCTATTAAGCTAAAGAATATGACAACCACTCCTACATTGTTATGTTCATATACACTCGCAACACTTTGTCGGGTCTCGTGTGTGCGTTTGATTAATGACAGACCGTTAAACGCGCTCTTTAACCCAACTACTAAATGGCTCACACGACTATGCTAGTGTAGTGGTATGTACAATACACCAAAACTATTACCATAAAAAAACCGTTTATATAAATGTATATTATATATATATATAATTCCCTAAGTAATAAATAAAGTGAATTGCATGAATAAAGGGAACTAAATAAAACCCAGTTAAAGAAAATTACACATTCCCTTGATTGCACAGTACAGTACGAGTAACAAGTCTGAGAATGAATTCGTTTGTCCTCATCGCAGAGGTTTGGGGGATGTGGGAGAATGCTTCCAAACAGAAAGAATGCATGCAGTAGTTAGCTACACAACAACTGAAAGTGATAAAAAGAAGGGGAGTCACAAGACTATTACTGTCTAGCAGCGAAAACAAGTCATTAGACTTAACTGTTATGGGCAGCATAAATGCACCCATCACCAAAAAAATAAAAAATAAAAAATTCTTATTCAAACAAATTATTGAAAATAAAAACATTTACCCCCTTTCAACTCAGCCATCCCGACTGTCCATAAAATGGCCACCGAGCCATTGATTAGAAGGAGTCAGGGATCAGCCATGAAGGGAGGTGCTGAGCCATGGACCCAAACCCCAAGTTGGTTGGTTGTTGGAGTTTTACGTCCTGGCAACATCTAAGGTCATATCAGGATCGGCCCAAACCCAAAGTGAAAATTAATGCTATTTCGGGGCAGAGTACATTTCTAAGAATTCCACAAGTGAGGAAGCCATTATCTGAGCACACTCGGGCGCGGCCTTGGAGTTCCTCAATGAGTTGGGAATCTCCAGCTGAATGGCGTCGATGAGCCCACCTGTGTGCGAACCGTGGTGCATGGTGTTGAACCCCCCAGTGTAGTAGCTGCCGTCTCCAGGTCCGGGGTACTGCGGCGAGGGCACCACCTTGTAGCCATGACGACTCATCAGTGCGCCCAGGCTCCGGTGCCCTTGGATGACTTCGCAATGTGGAAGTTTGCTCGCGTCGATGAGTCCACGGATGGAGGTCTCCGGCGCCGAGTAGGTCTTTTCATTGAGCTGCTGCGCTGACAGAGTGTAGCCCAGCTCGACCCAGTCCTCGGAGTGCGCATGTCCGTGGATGTCAAGCATGAGGCCGCGCATGCCCAGCGCTTCAATACACGACTTGGCCTGACGAATAAAGTCATGCCAGCGGTACCAAGCCTGCTCGGCCTCGGGTACCCGGAACGTGGCCTTCTCCAAGTCGCAGTTCACGTCGAGCTTGCCACGGTATAAGTGACAGAGCACGACGTGGGGGCGTGCCCGCATCAAGCACTCAAGCTCATCTGCCATCATCAGCCCAAGCTCCTGTGTGAAGGTGTCCTTTTTGTATCTCACGGGGAACTTCTTGGCGTCCTTGGCTATGCTCTTCCCGTGCCTGTACACCACCACCCCGCCCACGTCAGCGCCCGCATCACGCTGTGGAATGTGACTTGGTCGCAGGTCGCCGCCATGTGGGACAATGAGGATGACGTTGGTGGCGCCACCTGGCTGGTACTCTATATAGTTGTAGTCACTGAACACCGAGTTTGGCATAGTCGAATCGCGCCTTCTGGAATCAAGTATATGAACTTTAAATTCCATCTTTTAGTCACAGCTATTTCGGAATTTATGCAATCAAGAGCTCGCAACAAATATATAACAAAAGGGGTTCAGGCCCTGGTCATACTAGGGTATGGGGTGGTGGACAATGTACCGTGTGCTGTGCTCGAGAGACAGAAAGAAAAAAAGTGTGTGTATGTATACGATTGCACACGTGTGTGTGCGTGTGTGTGTGTCTATGACTACGTGTGCTACACATGTGCAGACACAGTATCGGTGGATCCTGTTAGTGTTACACAAAGTTAAGATACCTCTCCATCGTGAATGCAGCACAGTGATCCATCGTGAATGCAGCACAGTGATCCATCGTGAGTACAGCACAGTGAATGTGTATCTGGCTTTTGAAGCTATTCATCTCTTCTCTGGATTGGGGTGAATCTGTTATGTACTCTCTAGTATAGTATTACTATTAGTAATGATATTTTACCTGATTGCTTAGATAAAATACTCACCTCTCACTGTGAGGTGAGTATTTTATCTAAGCAATCAGGTAAAATATCATTACTAATAGTAATACTATACTAGAGAGTACATAACAGATTCACCTGTTCAGAGGTGAATTACAATCATATATAAATATGTGTCTCACTGTTGATGGCCTTAGTTTAGCATCCCTACCTTATGTTGATTAAAATCCAATAGCTACAATCCGATTGTATGTTTTCCCCACACATATAATCTCCAGAATGTTCAAATAAAATAATATTAAGGCATAATGACCCAAAATCAGATTGAATTAATAGAGTCCATGAGGTAAATCTGCCATGTTTGAATGAACTGGTTCACCACCTCACTTCCTGTTGGAAGTCAGCCAGGGAGCAGTCATTATCTATAGGTGCCTGTGCTCCGGTGTCTAGTTATTGAATAGACTAGTTTGTCATTCCAGCCTTGCGGTGCATTGTGGGATGCGTGGAAGAAAACAAACCCGCGCGAAGCACATCGCGCATGCTAATACACTGGGTGCAACTGGGTTCTTCTTCAGTGCTGGTCCTAATTGGTTGGTCCCTCACATTGTAACTGTTTTCCTCTACATTACTGGCTCGGGCAGGGAGGAACACGGAAGCATGAGTGGGAATAACATATCTTTATTCTCAGGTCAATCATCGTCAACAGGTCTTTCGGCTTATGGTTACACGCGGTTGCGGTCGCGGTCACCTGCCGGCAATGTCTGACATGAGCATGAAGTTATGTCACAATGGTAAATCGATCATCAACATATGTACAGTGGTTTTTATGAACGGGGAATTCAATACAATTCAATACAGTAGTGAGATAAGTCAAACAGGAGTTTTTTTATGATTAACTCATATCGTGTGGTGAGGGTTAATTGTCAGTCAATTGGAGATTGCTTTGATCATTCCATATCTGAGTAGAGATGGAGTATTGATATGATCGGAGTGCGTTATCTAATGTGTTATTAGCTCCTAATTGCAGATATACTCATCTCATCATATGTTAAGAGTTATAAGTTTTTTGAGTAATAATCATTTTTTGGTTTAATTTTTGTCTCGTTATTGTTCATTTTTTATCGAGACAGTGCAGGCAGTGGGTGGGTGGGTTTTTAGAAGAGATGTGCAGCTGACAGGTGTCAGTAGAAGAGTGAGGAGGTAGTGTAGCGGCACGGCCGAGGAAGAGTGGGCGGGGCCTCTGATTGGCTGAGAGTGAGCGAGCCGCCTGTCAGGCGTTTGAGTGTGTGAGGAGGAGGTGTCAGCTACCCGGCTACCTCCCCGCCCCCAGCAATGACAACAAATGACCAACTCCTTGGTCATTTAACCCCATTACTGGCTCGGGCAGGGAGGAACATGGAAGCATGAGTGGGAATAACATATCTTTATTCTCAGGTCAATCGTCGTCAACAGGTCTTTCGGCTTATGGTTACACGCGGTTGCGGTCGCCTGCCGGCAATGTCTGACATGAGCATGAAGTTATGTCACAATGGTAAATCGATCATCAACATATGTACAGTGGTTTTTATGAACGGAGAATTCAATACAATTCAATACAGTAGTGAGATAAGTCAAACAGGAGTTTTTTGATGATTAACTCATATCGTGTGGTGAGGGTTAATTGTCAGTCAATTGGAGATTGCTTTGATCATTCCATATCTGAGTAGTGATGGAGTATTGATATGATCAGAGTGTGTTATCTAATGTGTTATTAGCTCCTAATTGCAGATATACTCATCTCATCATAAGTTAAGAGTTATAAGTTTTTTGAGTAATAATCATTCTTTGGTTTAATTTTTGTCTCGTTATTGTTCATTTTTTATCGAGACAGTGCCAAGGCCAAGTTGAGTATGTTTTGTTAGTTCATGGCCGTTATTAAGGTTTTGTTGACCTTCTTTGAGTCTGCTGTGCTGATGTATGTTCGGTAGGCCTGCGAGGCCCATCCGCCGAACCTCTTCACTTCTAGTTCAGTGCTGCCTGATGCATATGCCACCGTGGCCGCTGTTCTCCTTATGGCGTGCAGGGTGGTGGGGTTGGTGACTCCCAGTGCCGCTTGGGTGTCTTTCCATACTCTCGCTATGTATGGTATGGTCATGGTGTGTCCGTCTTTTGGGTACACCAGGAGCGGCTGGTTGTGCCGTTGTGTGGGGTCGTCCCTTATCATGCGTGGGTATGCTGTGACTGGACATAGTATCGGGTTGGGTGCTGGGGCCAGTATGAGTATCCTCGACTGGGCATTGCCTTGGAGGTTCTTTGCCCATTTCTGTCGTATCTCGAGGTTGGGCCCTGCCATCCTCACGTCGTCTCTTGTCATATGGCTTGTGTGGTCGAATGCGATCGCTGCTCTGGGTGCCACCTCCGACTGCCTCACTCCTGCATAGTACATTACCAGGATGGTGAATGCCGCCACCCTGTGTGTCTGGTTGTCCTGCAACTTGTTCACCACGGCCTTTATTGTGTTGATCGGCGCGTGGGGGTGGATCTCGGCTTGTGGTCCTTCGATCTCTTCAGTGCATCCATGGCCAGTCTGACCCTGATGTCGTCGAATGGGTCGAGGGGGGGCTCTGTTGAGGTGGAAGTGCATGCGAATGTGTGCTACTGTGTTGGCCACGGATGATGGGCACTGTCGGGCCGCCACGTCTTCTATCCAGCATCGGATCTCGTGTGGGGTGGGCTCCATCTCTTTGACCCCAAACGTGTTGCAGTGTTGTCTGTAGGCTCCCACCGCTACCCGTTGGTTGGCCCATGTACCCGGTGCCCGGGCCTGTGTCTGCCTCGTCTCCGCCGCTCCCCTCAGACGCGCGTATGTCGGATCTGGAGGAAATAAGACAGTCATGTTGTCTATATGCTAGGAGGCAAGGCTGGACAGGTATTAGGCAGTTTTGTGAACATATTCGAATTGCGTTTTGCTTGTGCCGCTCGCTTATGTGGGCCCTACTTAGAGCGTCGGCTAGTGTATTGTCGACACCCGGAATATGGCGGAACGTTACTTTGACCTGCAGGACGGCCTGTAGCATCAAGGCTGCCCTGGCTGCCTCGAGAAGGCGAGCGTCATGGGTGCGGCCTGTGGTGAGCACTTGGACGGCGGCCTGGTTATCACACATGACCCGTATGTGTCCTCCTCGGTCGCCCTCGTGCAAGAATGTGTAGAGTGCGACTATGACATTAAGGGCCTCGAGATGGTTGATGTTAGTGTTGGGGTCCTCGTCGAGGGTGCCTTGTAGCTGCATGGAGTATGCTCTTGTTGAGTCCGCTCCGCCTATGCCTCTCATGCATGCATCGACCTCAATGGTCCTGTGAGGGGCCGCGGGAGGTATGAGGGAGGTCCCATTCCATTTGCGTGCAAATTGGGGAAACCATGTCAGGTCGGCATGCATGCTGTTGGTTATGGGGGTGGGGCCATCGCCCATGCCGCGGAGGGTGTCGAGGAGGCGACCCACGAATATGCGAGCCGGCTGTACACATTTGGCTAGGTGGAAGAGCTTACCGAGCAGGGACTGGAGCTGCTTTCTTGTGATTTCGTGCTTCTTGATTGTGGCCTTGACCAGCCTTATGGTGGCTCTTAGTTTATCTATCGGTATGGATAGTGTCATGTCGGGGGCGTTTATGGTTATTCCCAGCCATCTTACAACTTGTGCCGGTGGCTGAGTTTTGTCGGTGGCCTCTGGGAGTCCCAGTTGGTGGAAGAGGTGTCGGGTTAATGCGAAGTGGGCGTCGGCTGTGGCTGCATCTGGTGCCACCACGATGAGGTCGTCGAGGTACATGATTGCGTTAACACTTTGTTGCTTAAGCATATATACCACTGCCTCGGCGACTCGTTGTATGTGGCAGCTAGAGCCCCTCATGCCGAAGGGGACGGATATGTCAAGATAAAAACTGTCACGCCATCTGGCGCCCAGGAGGGGCCAGTCCAGTGGACATGTGATGAAATTTTTATACGCTCGACTTATGTCCATTGTGAACATGTAACTGTTCCTCCCCATGGACATCAGCTCGCGGGTAAATTGGTCTACTGTTGGTAGGGTGTGGTCTCTTATATCTCCTAGGGCCATGTTTTTAATAATGTAGGCATTGATGGAAGTTCTTACCGGAAAGGACATGTCCGTGATAATCCTCCTCTTTGTTGGGTCGGTCTTTTCCCGGGTCATGATCGGGGAGACGTGGTACCAGGGGCTGAAGGGGGGCTGGCTGTATGGTCCGTAGACTGCGCCTAGTTGCCTCTCCGTCTCCATGTACGTGTCTACTGCCTCCGGGTGCTGTTTGGCGCTCGGGTGGTTGTGGCTGCTGGTGGTGTCTGAGGTTGGCCCGATGTATCCCAAGGGAAAGCTGTATGCTATGAACTCCAGTAGCTGGATGTGTTCTTCAGAGTCTGTGAGCATGCTTTCCCATTCGTGGTGGTTTAAAGATGAGGGTACTGGTATGCGGGCCTGGATGGCGTTAGGGAGGCCGGTGGCCTTAACTTTGCTGTACATAGTAGCAATGTCGGTGTGTAGTGTGGGGGTGGGGGAAGGCCAGTTGGCGCGTCGGTGTTCACTGAATGCGTGGGGGCCGGGATCAATCACACTGTGGGGGAGGGTGGTTGTGTCCGCTGCACAGTGCTCCCGTATGATGTCAAAGTCGATGGCGTCTGATGCACCGGCTGTCTGTTCACGGGGGCTCTTGAAGTCGGGGGGGGGGGGGCTTTGTGGCAGTCGAGAGTGGGCAGGCCCCCGTGCGTGATTTGAGCTGTTCCGGGTTGAGCGGTGGCTTGGCCGTCACTGCTAGTGCCGGGGCTTCTGTCATGTTTATCTCCATTGTCTGTTTTGTGCGCCGCGCGGTGGTGGGTGTGGGCGCTTGTGTTGGGGGTTTGGGGTGTGAGTCCGCTCATGCTTGTATAGCCTGCTTGTGATCCTCCTGTGTGAGCTGACGGTGCCATGCGGGGGGTGTCGCTTGCGACTCCTGCATTGTTGTTACTGCCTGTGGCGTGTTGTGTGTGGGGGGGCATGGCTTTGTCTCCCCGTGTGTGCCGAGCCGTCATCTCGGGCGAGCCCCTGAGGTGTGATGAGAGCGGGTGCCATCTTGGTTTGTGGGTGGTGGTCTTGTTTGGAGCCGGTTTTGTCTCCCGGCTGGAGTTTGATGGGCTTTTTGGTTGGGTTTTGTAATAAAGTTGTCGAGTGTCTGAGGGGGGCATGGGCGTGATCGCTTTTTCCTATGTGCTGTTTCGGCGGTCCGGCCCCCCTTCTTAGTTTTTTGGCACATTGGCCCTGTTCTTTTTCCTGCACTGTTGTTCGGTGTGTTCATAGTATGATTGTGTGGTGCGAAAGCAATATGCGCATGCATGCACCACGTCATTTGGTCCATCCTGGTGGTGCTGTGGCTGGGCGCACCTCTTGCCTGAGTTATACAGCTGGCACGGACTCTCATGCGGCTCGGCCTCCAGCCGTGCCCTGCCATTCTTATTATCGACATACTGTGTAGATGCTCGCTCATCCCTTGTGGTTGTGGTATTGTGATAATTGTTGCTGAATCCGAACCTTGCCCTCTCGTTGTGGAGGCCCTGCTCGTTCGCCCATGATAGTTTGTTCTTCTCTATTTTGTCAAATACTTTCTGGCTCCATGCCCTGATAGCGTGCCATGGGCTGTATATCGTGTCCTCCGCGATTATCCGCAGGTGGTCGAGCATGGCCTCAAAATCTTTTGGGTCATAGACCTCCTTATCATCAAGCATCGTGAGATATGCCGCTATATATTCCCTCTCCGTCATGGTGTGCCTAGCAGAGATTTTTTGGGCTAGGGAGACGCAGTTATGCCTGTCTAGATACATAAATGGCTTTGCTATCGGGTTCTTAATGAACATATCATGGAGTATAGCCTTCCTACCTTCCATGCGGCGGTAGAGGGCCCTCCTACGGTCCATCTCGTCGTCGAGGGTCTCAGTCTGCTCCTGGTGGTGCTTGTGATGGGTTTGTCTCGCGTTCCTGTGCGGTGATGGGTCCGCCGAGGGTGCCGTGTATGGGGTGTTTTTTCCGCAGTTGCATGGTGCGTCCTGCCGGCGCGGGCGCGCCTCGGGCTCGGCCTCCTCATCCTCCGATGTTGATATGGCCCTCCTCCGGGTCCTCCTGGGGGGAGGCAGCGGTGGGGGTGAGGGCGAACGCTGGCGTGTCGCTTCTCGTTGTCTGTGGTGGGCCGGTGCGGGCTGTATGTATCGGGTCGCGGCGGTCTGTCTCAGCAACTGCCTGAGGGTGGCCTGGACGGTGGCCATCTGTTCCTCCATGGCTGCCATCTTGGTCGTGATGTGGTCATCGGTTGGCGTCTGTGGCGGTTGGGCTGGTCTCGGATAGTATAGGTCGGTCTCCGATCCGCTGTCGATTATATTGTTGGGCTCCCCATGGGAGTCCCCTGCCGAGGATGCATTAAGCCTGGGGGTGCTGCTCGTGATCTCCCGGCTGTTGCCTCGTTATATGGGGAGGGTGGCCGAGGCGCCAGACGGACGTGCCGGTGCCGCTGGCCGTCCCCGGGTTCTCTTTTTCGACGATGTGTTAGCGTGCCTAGGCACCTCGATGGTTGTTTATAACAGATGTGCAGCTGACGGGTGTCAGTAGAAGAGTGAGGAGGTAGTGTAGCGGCACGGCCGAGGAAGAGTGGGCGGGGCCTCTGATTGGCTGAGAGTGAGCGAGCCGGCTGTCAGGCATTTGAGTGTGCGAGGAGGAGGTGTCAGCTACCCGGCTACCTCCCCGCCCCCAGCAAATGACCAACTCCTTGGTCATTTAACCCGATTAATTCTCCTTTTCATACCAAATGAAGAAAATTCCTTTTATTATACCCCAAAGAAACAATGACAGCAATCCAATTGGGAAAAAATGTTTGGTTAATTTTTTATTGCAAAAGTAGATTCACTTGTCACGCAAATATGACAGCTAAAAATGGGAATGGTGAAACTGTACTGCTTGTATTGGAAACTACTTCATAGCAGACCAAAATATTCAAACATAGGTAGTTTATTTGCAAAGTTGTAACATGCAAAAATGTCAGAAAGCTAATTTTAGGACTGTTGAGTGTCTGTGTAAAAAAACGATGCTTGAAAGTGAGCATAACGCATGTTTCATGAGGTGTCACATCATGAAACACGCGTTCACCTTCAATTTTCACAATATCCAAAAATGCAAGCCAGGAAAAACCCTGCTGCTTTAAATAGGATAGCATCATAGATGCCTAGTTCAGAACACAAATGTTATAACATTATTTCCTAAAAAATGCATTAAAAGTGGAATAAAAACTTTGTGCCACGGGTGAAACACATGTTATGACGAAAATTGATTTTGCAATACAAAATACAACAGTGGATCAAATCTCTTCGCACCATGATTTTCAAATATACGGTGGGCACACCTACTGATGATTTGGTGTCAAGTCATAAACAGGGAGTTGTGCTATGATGTTATTAGTGTGGTGTGTCACACATCGATGAAGAAGAAACATGCTTTCACTTGTTGTCATCTTCATCCTCTAAGTCATCACAATATCTTTTTTTACATAAGAAAACAGTCAAAAGAAATATTTGCATACATGTAATGTGTACAAATAATGTTTGCATTACAGTTGAAATATGCCCACTTTACTTTGAAATATGTCCACAGCATCAAAAACTAATAAGCATAAATACTTTTTCATCCTCTGTGGTGCTTGTTTCATCATGAAGGAAAAACCTTTCATTTCCATGTCATGCATATTTCAGTGTCTCAATTTTATATGTTCTCTGTTCTACTCTCAAGATGATGGACACTCATAAAATTGCACTTAGGTACTCCTAGTGACTACTGTTCAAAACCTAACTAGGAAATAATAAGGGTCTTGTTCTAAATATTACATAATGAGGGTTTTTGTGTCAGGCCGAAACACATGTAATGTTCTCCACTTGGTCATGTTCGAAGCCACCCTGACTTGCGGTTGGGGACCAAACTGCTTTTTTTTAAATTATGTCTTAACATATTTCAGTTTTGATCTCGAGTTCCCCATTTTTAGGACCAGCACTGAAGAAGAACCCAGCTATGAAATGTGCTAGTTTCAGTTCATCTCAGCTCCTGTTTGAAACATAGAATATCAACTAAAAATATATATGTAATAAATTAAGATGTTAATCTTTTAGTTTTATCCAGCATTGCATTTGAGTGATTCTCCAGAATTGGAGACCCCATTGTTGCATTAGACCCCATTGTTGCATTAGACCCCATTGCAAATAGTATACATCTATTGTATACTATTTATAAACTTCCATGTGAGTGAAATCATCAACCAAAAACAAGAAATCACTACCACCTCTGGTTTAGATGTAATTAGGCTTCAAAGAATGTTGATACACAGAGTGCCCTGTGTGTTACAATGTGATGCCACCATCATTTAAGTACAGTATCACAGATATTGACCAGATTATTGGTATGGGATGTTGAAGTACAACAGGAAAGATAACTTTTAAAGCACAAAGTGCAGTATCTACATTAAACACTGATCACAAAAAAACTAAATTTAATTTGTTACACCGTAACGCACGTCCCATCACAAATCAAATGTTTTCCATCTTCTTCATATATAACAATGTTTTGTTGTGTTATCAAAAGAATTATTCCATATAATATACTCATTATATGTGTAGTTCCTTAAAAGCAGATCATACATATTTGTCAGAGAATAGCAAAGTTAGTAGTTTGTGGGACAGTATTACATGTGACCCCACTAGGTCAAGACATAGAATGGCCATTTCAACTTTGGTATATTTTGTTACGGTCAAATAACAAAACATATTCACATCAAAATATCAAGACTAGACTTTAAAAGTATTGTAGAATTTTGATCGGATTTTGATCGTAGCCATGAATCACACGTTTTGGAGCCGTACGTACATGTGCACAAAAACGTGACACCTCATCAATTATTGCAGTTTATGTCACTTCCTGTTGGAGTTTCCATCTAAAACATCACCAATCTGTCTGCTAAGATGGTTTGTTTAGTCTGGAGTCGTCCCTTCCCTCATTATGACATTTCAGCTCTCAAATTTCGAATTTGTAAATTGGTTGGGACGTACGTTACAAATGTGACACCATCAATAAAAATTGCTTTAAATCGGCCAATTTCTGATAATTCCAGATTATCTCTTATTATTTGAAAACATTATAGGTCATAGATTAAATAAAAGTATTACTGATTATGCATACCATGCTTGAGAACTGATCAAACTAATGAACCATCTGTGCTGTCAGTGTGACACCAACGGTACGCACAGGACAGGTATGTTTACAGCGATATTGTCATGTACCTATGCAATGTAAAAACTAAAAGTAGTGAAAAATATCTTTATTGATATAATCTTGCCAACATAAAAGCAAATTGAATTAACTGTGCTTGATAGTTTTCTTTATTTACAGCTTCAAAGATGGTGGGCACTCCAGTGCAAATTCATTGCTGCCATTTTTTGGTCAATTTTCCACTTTATTTAATTATTTTTACACCTTGCGGACTCTTTATGTGTCTGGTTTTGATTACTAGTGTTTGCTTAGTATATTCCCTATAGGTATATGAACAAATTGTTTTTCTGAAATTGTTTTGAAGAGTTTAGTGATTAATAATGAAGCACATCCCAACGGGTCTCCAATTCTGGAGAACTACTCATTTACATCAACCTAGTCAGCACATCTTATGCCATCAGTATTTAGACAAATCTGGTCACTCAAAATAGTGTTAGAGCCATAGCCAGAGTCATTTTTACTTATTTTATTCATGTTTTTATTGATATCCTATGGTTAATCATTAATGACATATGTAGAGCTAGAAAATGAGTAAGGTTAATCAGACATTGGTTATATATATTTATCTGAAAAAGTGTCTGTTGACACATAGGCATTTTAATATTTAGAAGAAGAATTTGTAATGGTGATGTGGATATCAGCCTTAAAGTGAATGATTTCTTTGGTTGGAATTGTATTAGCTCAAAATGCTTAAATATGGCTAGTTTTGTCTTAAATATTTTCATTATATCATTATATTGCATGTGTTATCCGTGTTATGCCAAATTGTTATGTATTTCTAATAATTTTGAATAAAATCAAAGTTTTGCCCTACGCGTATCGACAAACTCAATGGCCGGGCGCATTTGTTTTGCTGCCAACGCCGTTATCAGCGCATGTGCAGTCGGAATGACGATCTCGTCTATTGAGAGAGACTGTTCCCTGAAAGTCACCAGATAAGAAATTGGTCTACATGTTTTAATAGCAATCATAGTAAACATGGACAGCATGGAGGATAAATGTGTGCAATGTGTAAAATCGCTTACATTGAAATCGAGGTCGAAATATTTGGATAAGAAATCACCATAGAGCAAACTGTAACGGCACCGAAGTTCTGTTTCTGACTGACAGTAAATCCTAGATGTGACCTAAAATCTAGATTATGTACTTCAAACTGTCATATCCTTTGTAATAAAAGAGTTGGATAGATGAAACTTGTATTACCCAATTCTCATGACAACACCTTTGGTATGGTTATTATATATACATATATATATATTTAAAGTTGCATGGTCTGATGGCATCTGAATTTATATTTTATTTTTTAGATAAATATATCAAATTGATCGTTATAACTTAGTAATTATTAGTCCGAAGCAATTTTTAGTAAAAATGGCTAGTTTTGAAGCAATTGGAGCTGAAAGAACCCAAAATACTTTCGACAAGCTTCCCAAAAGTCCTCTCCCTATGACACGTATTGATGTCTCGCGGTGACCACGTGATGTGGATGACTTAATTCAAATGTAGCCTGGTCTCCTGGTGGTTTCTACTGATGGTGCCATTGCACGATCATTTGTTTGTTGGCATGTGATGTGATATTTTTATATATTTTATTTTATTTACACTAGCATTGTTTGATTAATTTTAGTGTTTATAATTTTGTGTGTACTTTTAACTGTATACCTTGGCTGTTTGGCAGTGGTGTAATATCATTCAATATAATATTCACTATACATTTATACCATATACGGCAGCATGTTCGACATTACAAATATCAGTATCATTTGGTAATATATATGTATATTTTTAATATAATACATATTTAATTGTATTTATTTAATTTACATAATTAATAACCAGTCCATAGTCAATTTCATAGATAGGATTAATCAAATTGGGTACATATATTGATTTATTATTTATGTATCTGTGTATCTGTAAATAAAATAAAATTGAATTTAAAAAAAAAGTAGATTAAAAAATAGCTGGCAGAACAGGATTCAAACTAACTAGAAAGTAGAAGGGGTGGCCAAATGTGCTGAATGCCCACTTCCCTTTTTAGTTAGTTATGGGATTTGAATGCCTGGTTTTCAATCCTGGTTGTGTTAAACCAGTGACTTAAAAACTGATTCTTGTTGCTACCTAACCTGGGGTTTGGTATTATTAGGATAGGGCAAAGAGCAATAGAATGAGAAAAACCGATTAATTGTCTGCAATTGAAAATTCCCCTCCTTGATGTACAACTCCCCCCCCCACCCCCCAAACAAAAACGCCAGGGTACCCTCAGATTTTCAGTCTAACATTGTTCCATCTGAGTTGGAAACATAGGATCAAATGTAAGTATGTGGTTTGGCATTTTAAAAGAAATGTATACTTCATCAGCCCATGCAAATTTAAAAGTTCAGGCTATGGTGCCATCAAACTTCCAGTGAGACATCCTGGAACCTGACTAGGTTACATATGGTGATTGGAATGAGGGCTTAGCTAATGAGTCCACGAGATTGACCTACTTGCTTAATGAGTGTTGCTGCATAATGGCTGTCTCAAAGTGGGTGTCCAAGGGGATGAGGTAATAAATTCACTGATTATTCTGTATGGGCTGTCCCCAATCCTTAGCTCATGCACTAGTATCTAAGTTGGATATATAGAACCAAATTTAGATAAGTGTTTATTTGGTTTTGAACAAATACATTTCATCGGACCATGCAACTTTAAGTAAATATTAAGAAAGTTGTGCGAATTTGAATATAAGAAAAACTGACGCATAATTCTCATATCTTTTGAAAGAAAATACTTATTGAGATGGAAATTTTAGGCGCAGGATCAGGGCTGTCGGAGTAACAATCATAGTTACTATTAGATAACGGATTCATCACGTACTACAGTAGCATGAGTATGGGTGAAGAACAACTCTATATAAAAAATGGGGAAAATGGCTGCTAAACTATCATAGGCCTATATATAAACTGTCAGAGTGCTGGGTTATGGACATTTACATATAACCGAACCAGAACTAGAAAAAAGATTCACCCATACGCAGAGTAGGGGGTGAATGACAACCTAATCTAAATACGGGCGAAAATAGAATTATTATCAAACAGTCAGTGGAACGCCTGGTTCCAGTATCAAATGGCTACTCATAATATATCTGCACAGAGTTGATGAAATGGGAGAGAATGCAAAAAGACAAGATGGTGACCACAGAATGCTGTTGATTTCATTTTTAAATTCGATTAAACTACATGTTTTAGGACCAGACGGGATGGCTGAATGAATTAAGTATCCGTCCCTTGATTTGGGAAATCGGGAGATCCGAACTCATGGGTTTGTGGGTTCGAACCCTGGTCACGTCAAACCAATTACTTTAAATGTATACTTAAATGTATACTTGTCGCTTCCTAGCCAGGCACTCGACAATATTAGGATAGGGCAAGGACTGATTGGCTCAGTGCCAGGATAATGTAGGTACCCGCATTTCCGCTAGGTGGCGTATTGAAATAGCCAACATGTCTGGCTGCCATTTTGGTGACCAAATGAAAGTGATATGGTTGCAAGGCGGGCAGGTTTGCACATGCCCAGAAGGACTCACAATGGTGGCAATACATTCAAAAGATTTGGGACAGAATTTAATTCATTATTATATCATTTTTGTTCCTGGCAATTGATTCTGAGCACTTTTTTTTGAGGATCTGAAGTTTTGCATCATCAGAAAAGGTAAGTAAACTTAATGGCAATAGCAGTAGGTAAAACTTGTATAACTGTGTAATATACACATTTCTAAATCATATAATCATGGTTCAAACCAGATTGGATCTATCGCCCATGTGTTTTGAATGGCCAAAGTGTTGCTGGTTAGATAGTTTGGGTCGGATCATCGCAGCAGTGCATAGCGTTTATTTTATTCAAGATTAATAGAAGTGCAGAAGCCTAACCATATAAATTTAATATAATCTATTCGTTGAATATGTTTCCTATATGTGATCCAAGCGGTTTGTGAATAGGTGGTGTGGTTTTAGAGATATTGAACTTTTTCTGTAAGAAGATTGCTCACGGCCATTGACAATGCACTGAGTTTGCCGGTACGCATAAGTAGTCCCTTATTTACTTCACTTGCCTTACTATAAAAACAGTACAAAAAGCCATCATTATTTACAACTTCAACTTGGAATAACTTTGTCCATAGTGAATTTTTCTTTTTAAACTAAGAAGTGTTTTTATTTGTAAATTAAACTCTTTAATTCTAGACCAGTCAGATAAGGGGAAAAAAAGTATTCTAAATTTGTATGCATGTGCCAAGATAATGTGCCTGAGTGGTGCTGGTGGCCTGGTCTCCCAGTGAGCCAGCACTATAAAAATCGCCATGAGTGTGCACTGTCACAAGTAGGTACCCGTCCTGACATGACCTTAGATGTTGCTGGGACGTAAAATAACAATGAACAAAACATGTTTTATTATATTCGGCAACACAAAAGTAGCGGGTAAATGTGAATATGAAGAATATATTTTGCTTCTTGAATTAAGAACTTATGTGCTGATTTCCCCAGCCTTTCACCACTTTTTGTAATGGGTTGTTTTTCACACTAACTGCAAGAACGTGGTGAATCACTTATCTAAATCTGAATTGGATGAAAGATTCACTTCGAACCCAGAGTGGGAGACTGCTGTGCAGTGGGAGTAACTAAACCTGTCTTCTGACTCTTCAGCGGCGACGGCCAAAGAATGTCTGGGCGATAATAGGGCACTTGCCCCTTAAATAGTTAAATTATAGACGTTCTTACTATAGTATATACCGTTTGCATTTCAATAACATGGCGGTTTCATATAGGTGGAAGGCAAGCAAGATGTAATAGTTTATTTTACCTTAATTTCAGTTCATCACCACACTCTTGACTAGCACCACTGGCACTGCTTTGTTATGACTTTTGAATGGGTTCGACAGGTCGAGACGACATACAGATTATTATTATGAGCATTGTGTGAGGTGTCTGTTCTAAAATTCTCGCCCCCTTCTCCAGAAACATTTTTGTATGCTCATCCCTACTGTCCGTAGCGGCTTTGGGAGTTTATATGTATCGCTTTTGAATTATTTTCCATTGCTTACTTTTGATTTTACACTGATATGCAATCATACTTCATTGAAGTAGGGCTCCGGAAAAAAACTGATATCCATATATTAAACTCACATTTTCATAAATATGGCGTTCCATTGTTGTGTGTAAACCCTAAGCTAATTGTGTTCCAAATATATACATCGGGAATAATGGATATGTTCTGTCAATTAATCTATTTCTCACAGGCGAGGAGGGGGGGGGGGAGAGGGAGACTTATTTGTAAAGTACCGATATCATTACTGTAATGATTTCATCGAGCTATCAAGTCCTGTTTCTGAGAGTCCAGTCTCCTTTATGGCATGAACCCCTCCCCCGCCCCCTGCCCCACTACAAACGTTTTTTGTTTTTTTGTTTACATACCATATTGTCTTTAAACAATTAATAGTTCACACTGAACGAACAAAATAAAATTATGCCACAACCCATAATGAGTTGGTGACTGTCAATAGAACTCTGGAACTACATGTCGCACCAGTCTTCCATAGTTCATACAGTTTGGACCCCTGGCCTTTCCCTACAGATGGCGCCACATATTGCGCTGAAACGACACTAGATGTGAACAGGCCGTGCTGAAACTCAAGACATTTTTTATTCATAATTTCTACACAATATTCCACAAACATATGCTATTCTGTTAACAATAGAAATTGCAGGAACAGTATAACGATTAATGGTCGTCTTCCGACTGCCCCTTATAAACAAAATAAGTTTCCATTATTTTTTTAGTAATGGGCAGAATTCAAATGAATGTCACCTACAGGTTCATTGGTCATTCCATTATGGATCATCCAAAGTGCATGTAACACCGCTGTCACAATGTCATGGTCATGGATTCTACATGGTTTGATAGACAGTACTTGTAAGATTAGCCTTCAGTTCCCTTAGCCTTCGGTTCTGTCAAGAACCTGTACCACAAGGCAGTGGTTTGCAGAGTTGTAAACCACTGCCTTGTGGTACAGGTTCTTGACAGAACCGAAGGCAAAGGGAGCAAACCCTAAACAGAAAACCATGTCACTGTGGCAGCATTAAGTGCGGTTGATGTATGGAACTCCCAACATCTCCCGACCAGCCACTGCAGGGACAAATAATTTTGTGCCTGTCTTGACATGTTCTTGCCGGTGTGAAACCTCTATTTGCCCCCGAGAGAGTGCCGCTGGTAACTTGCAAAAGGGAGCAGCACTTCAACACTTTTGCAGGCAGCTTTCATGAAATGTAGTCAAAGGCAAGATCTACTGTGCATCCAGGCACGTGTGGAGAACAAAGGATATGTAAATGAGATGACGTCATAGACAAAGGGTGCCGGCAGTTCAGGACCATGGATGGTGAATAAAGCATTCAGTATCCAGAAGTCAAAGTGTTCAGACGTCGTACTTTCACAATGCTTGTCGGTATCTATAATCTACCCTAGCACTCGGCATTACTAGGAGAGGGAAGGGACTGGTTAGCTCAGTATAAGGATAATGTGACTAATTGGGAAATCAGGTCATGGTGCCGGCAGCCTGGTACCATATTTTTTAACAATTAAAAAAAAAGGTGCCACGTGTGCAAACTGTCAGATGTCGGTATTCATCCTTATAGTACCTTAGATCTTGCCAGAATGTAAAACCCCAGCAAACAAACAGGCCTCGCACGTTGAAGGTCAGGAGTTTGGTTCCTGGTCGAGTCAAACCAATGACTTTAAAATTGGTACTTGTCGCTTCCTACCCTGGCGCTCGGCATTAATAGGATAGGGCAAGGACTGGTTAGCTCAGTGTCAGGATAATGTGACTGAGTGGGACATCAGGTCATGGTGCCGGCTGCCTGATTTCCCAGTGGGGCAGCACTATAAAGTCTCCATGAGTGCGCACTGTCACAAGTCGGTACCCATCCTGATATGACATTGGATGTTGCTAGGACATAAAACAACAAACAAATCAAATAAACCCAAACCTGCATTTCCTCATTCATTATTTTAGCTGAATCGTATAGATAACTTTCAATTCTTAGGATATGAGCACCTACTTTATTTAGATAACTTTGCCTTTTGTTCTTACATGTTGCATTTCGCTGAAAAGTGATTTCTTTTCAAAACTAAACCACTGGCATGTTTACTACAATTCCGATACATCATCTAAAAATACAGGTATTTAGATTTATTGTTCTGTTAATTTCATACATGACCTATATGGTAGTTAGGCAATCTGAACATAGAACATATATATAAAGTATATAAATAAAGTATATATATATAAGGATAACAATAGCCCGAACAACATTCTCCAAAATGTATAGAGTGTTAACATCAAGTAAGATATTAATACAAACAAGGAAGCGTATTCTTCAGTGTTATGTGTGGTCTACTCTAATGTATGGGGCTGAGAGATGGACAATCTCTAAGAAAATGTACAAACGTTTAGCAGCATTTGAGATGTGGACTTATCGAAGGATGATGAAAATATCATGGACAAAGAAGATCACCAACAAAGAAGTTCTCAGAAAAATTAAAAATAAGAAAAGCTTGTTTGCCACTATACAGACAAAGAAACTTATTTATTTTGGCCACATCATTCGTCAGAGTTCAATATACCATACATTGTTGGAAGGGAAGGTGAATGGCAGCAGAGGGAGAGGGAGACCAAGAACATCATGGTTTACAAATATTTCACAGTGGACAGGCTTGAATTATTCACAGTCTATCAGAACAGCACACCATCGGGACAAGTGGAGAACCATTGCATCCAACCCTCGACTAGAGGAAGGAACTATTGATTGATTGATTGATATATAAAGTAAGGAAACCAGATCTCTCAGGTTAAATGCATATCAGTTGGAAATGTGGCAAAGTTTCAAAGTTACTTTCTATATTGTCGAACATATGTTAAGATTCATAGTGATGTCGAGCATCTACTTATATATCAAAGAACATTTATTCTAACTTAATTAGGCGAATATAGAACAGCATATAGCATTTCAAACCTCTACTTCTAGGAAAAATAAAATAAAATAGGGACTACTTCCTGTTCTATATACGGATCCATAATTTATTTCTATTTATAAACGTCGCTACTGTTGCAAAAATATATGAAGAAATACGAACCTAGTCATTCGGCCAACCATAATTTTTATTAACCATGGTTTGATAAATTATTTAGTATATTTGTATCTTATGAGCCTCGTTAGAAAATATATCACCAATGAAGGTAAGCCTATATGAGTATGCTTGTTCTTAAATCGGTAAAATAGTTCATTTACATTAAGCAATATATAACACCAGAGTAATATAATTATATATTATCAGATTCATCTGAATTGCACATAGGTTACTAACTATACGGTAATTTAGTGATTCATAGTCAGAAAATGATTTTGATTGCGCATCATGCACTTATATTATAGCCAATGGCGTAGATAGAAGAGGGAGTTACTTCAAACTAAAGTACAGTAGATTATACCAATCAATTTAATATATTTATCTCAGAAACTCAAAACCGTCGGACGATGCAACTTTAACTCATTACTTTCTTTTCTGCGATAAAAGTCAGAGCTTGCTTGTGTTTTGAGTTTAGATACAACCTAACAGTTATGTAGGCCTTACTTCCATTAAATCTACATATTCCTTGTGGGTTGATAAATATAAAATATGAAATATAAACATAATGACTTTTTACTTATGTGGTATACGTTTTGGCGCCTTTAAAACAAAATATCTTTACTTTTTTAAATGCGTCCCATTCCAATAACTTTAGAACCTGGCTACGTCCGTGTCCATAACCCGATACCCTCATTAGCCGTGTTTACACGGGAGAGTTAAATCGCTTCATATAAATCGCCTTGCCTAGTTTGGCTCACATTCGCCATGTAAACGCCCCACTGAAGCGGATTAGGGCTGATTCTCTTCATATGATTCGCTTTAAAAATACCTGGTCGAGAGGTGGTTTATGTGAAGCGATTCAGCTGGTTCCCGGGCGGCTATAGTGTAAAATAGCAGTGCTCGCCGGCTACAAGCTCAGCTGTAACTATCGCTGGTGCCCGGCAGTGTTAGGGACCGATTAGGCCGAAATCTATTGAATACGATCATATTTAACAGAATTACATACTCAAATAATTAAATTTAATTAAATTAACCTTAAATTCCAAGCGATATTAATGTAGCAGCTAGATCGGCGTTGAATCGCCGAGTGTAAACTAAACAAATAGCAGTGCTCGCTGGCTACAGGCGGAACACTAAGGCTGCTGGTTCCCGGCGCCGAAGCACTTTCAAACTCGCTCCGTGTAAACATGCCACTACATCGCTTCATATAAATCGATTTGCCTAATTCGCTTCACATTGCCTGTGTAAACACGGCTATTGATACTGATACCAGACGTTTGCATCCCAATTACAGGACTGGCGTCTTCATTCTCGCCATTTCTAAGTATGACACAGTTTAATATCTATAGCTGTATTCACACGGGCGAGTTAAAACGCCTCACGTAAAACCACTTGCCTAGTTCGCTTTACATTTGCCATGTGAATGCACGGCTGAGGCGTTTTAGGGCTGAATCGATTCATATAAATCGTTTAATGTAAAACGCTTACCAAGGTGGTCTACAGGAACCGATCTATGCTGAATCGTTTTATTTATGACATCACACGCATGCGCAGTCGAGGGAAATGTGACAGTCGAGACCTGAGTGTGTTGACTTTCCGATAAATTTTCTTTATGAACCTGCTAGCTGTGCACATATATTTTTTTCATGATTTATTTGTAGGGTTTCACTGCCCAGCAGAAGTTTTGACTGTTCCAAACCAATACGATTCAGTCCATACATATCTAGGTCGAACCCACACTCTCTCGGCCGACGTCGACGAACCCAAACTGGCACTGGTTAGTCTGGACTTGCTCATGCGCAGATATCCACTTCCGCCTTAAACCGATTCAAAGCACTGCCCGTGTGAATGCGAAACACTTTCAAACTCGGTCCGTGTGAATGAGCATCTAAATCGATTCATATGATTTGCCTTGTCTAAATCGCTTTAAACTTTTCCCGTGTGAATACGGCTTAAGCAACTCAGTCTATATGTGACTCAGTGGGCATTTCCCCTTTGAGTGCTTCATGAAGCTCATCAGGAATGGGTTCGGGTCATAATAGATCTCGAGCTTCTCTATCTTCAGGTCGTCTGTCACTGTGGCAATGCACATTCCGAAGCATTCCACAGTCTCTCCTGTGGCAGGTCTGCCACCATAGTTTCCGGTCCATGTCCCCCAGTGCCGCCAAGTGAAGGATACCTTCGGAGGACCTGCGGAGAAGCAAAAACAGACTTAAAGTTTTTCTTAGTTTTGTTTTGTTTTTAGTGATGGTTTGTTTATTCTGCTCATAGCGGTTAATTGCATGTACTTGTTTTCACCATTGTGCAGTAGTGGTCATAATCCATACGGATTGATTTCCTTTATCAATAATGTTTGGTGTAAAATCAGGGAGCTTAAAATTCCCATTTTGGGGTTTGGATTATATGTGTGTACATAGACTCATAGTTAACATTTGTTGTACCTTCTACCCATGATGTCATGATATATACTAGCATATGTCAAGGCACATGCAATTGATGTTTTAATCTGGATATACTATGTTATATTTTTCGGGGTGTTTTGTGTGTGTGTGGGGGGTGGGGGATTTGGTCACACCTTCGAAGGTTAGGCTTGTGGACAATTTGTATGGGTTTCAGGTACATATGACCGCCAATAGCCGATGTCTACTTTTTGTTGTGCTGGGGGGGGGGGGGGGGGGGGTCGTTAAACAAACGAACAAACAAAAGGGTTGCAGGTACTCCATTTTCTTTGTTGTTGTTGTTTTCAGCTCATTTTACTTTATTCACCTTCCATTATTTCAACTGCAGAGGTCTTTATTGTCCAGATTTTTTGTATCTGACTTATGTTGTTATCACTACACAATTCAACATACAGTTATGGTTGGGGGGGGGGGGGGCGGCGGGTCAGCCAACGTTTTCAAGTTCAACATTTGTAGTTGTTCACTGGGATAGTGTGTTTTTGTGTGTGCTTGTCTTGTAGATATTTAGTTATTTAATCAAATGTTTACATAAACCACCGTTATGCCGTGTGATCAAATTGTAATGTGTACTACGTTGTGGGGGCGGAGGGAGGTAGGTCTGGAAAAGTAATACTATTTGCACGACCATGGAAATGTTGAAAAACTTGCTATGACATTTTAGTGCAAGGAAGTCATTTAATGCGATCTAGTCCAATGTTGCTATATGCATGTCTTGCGACAATTTAATTAGATCTGTTCCACTGGAGGTGTGGTTTTAGCGTTTAGTTAGGTTGGCGATCTTTAAGGGTGGAGGGTGGGGTGGGCTGTCGAGTTTCTTGTTTCTTATGAGATACATTATATAATTCCGCTATTAACATGACGTGTATACACCGCAACAAATATTGATGAGGGGGGGGGGGGGGGGGGCGGCGATGGCTATGAAACGTCGCTACAGTCACTTTTTTTGTGGTAAATATGTTTATTCTGCTGAATAAGTCTTTTGTCAGTGCCGAAGCACTGGTCTTCCAGCCATTTTTCAATTCAGGGTTATTTACACAAAAGGTATGTAGAATAAGGTGTACAATACCTGTTGAATAGACAATTTGCACCATGTAACACAATGAAATTCTGAAACCCAAAAGTTCTATAACAATATGGTACAGTAGTGTCATATAACCAGATCAATATTAGTCAGATCAATGTGAGTATTTACATAGTATTTAGATTGTAAGCAGAAGTTATCTTCTGTATTCAGTTGGTAAACTTGTAGTAAGTTTTAATGTTCAGTTGCAGTTAGGCAAGCGGTATATAAATGTTGGTTTGTTAGGAAAATTCTAGTGTAGCTCTAATGTAGCTAGTTATGTGAGTTTATGAATTATGTTGTTGGGGTGGGGTTGTTAATAATACACTGGACCATGTGTGACCAGTGAAGCAGTGGGACCAATCCCAGTGCATTTAGGTCCTAAATTTTACATTTGTACCTGGACTGTGTCTGTCTTTGTATATGGTTGACTGGAGATAACAGAGGAACAGCAACAAATTAAAAAAGTGGGGGCTGGGGGGGGGGGGGGGAGAGAAACCGAGGCTGAGGGTTTGGTGGTCTGCCACTTACGGTATGGTGACGCCATGGAACATACTTTACTGCAACGGCATAAGGGCCTGCCCAATCCGATGTACTCTTAGTGAGTTTTTAAATTCTAGGTAAGAGGACGCTGCCCTGGTTCTGGTTGGTAGGTTCTTCCACATCATGCTGCCTTTGTAAATTGGTGCTTTAATTAGTTTGTTTGTGGAAGGCTTGGGGACATTGAGTAGAGTGGAATCAGCCCGTCTAGTATTCCTTTTTGTGTTTTCTATATATTGGGTATCTCGGGCTCTTCTGTACATAAGTGATAGGAGATGTGAATCTCTTCTAACCATTAGGTAATCTAGGTTTGCTTTGTCATGCATTTCCTGTACACTTAGTGTTTTGCCCCAATAAATTGTTCTTAATGCCCAGTTTTGGATCCTTTGTAGCCTAGTCAGTTGCTGCTTTGTGAGCAATCCATAAATTATATCATTATAGTCAATTATTGGTAGAACTGTTGATTTATACAGCAGTAGGGCAGTGCTTTCGCTTATGAAGCTCCACATCTTCCTGATTGTAGTCATTTATAGCGATATAGCGAATGGTAGACAGGAAGTGTGAACACTTATTTGTCTCTCATTTTTGTCGTCATTTATTTTTTATTTTTTGGTACATTAGTTGTCCCAAGCAGGGGAAATCCCAGTCACAGACGACTGGTCTTCCCCACTCCACTGCTGGTCGATAGAAAGCCTGAGCCTACACTTTTACCGACCCAAGGGATTTTTAACCTCCCACAACACATAGACATGGTATGAGAGCAACCGGCCTTTGATGACGCTGTAAGTTATACACAGTGGTGGAAATCCAAATTGGCAGAGCTGGGGGCACGGGGAATCGAACCGCCGACCCTCAGATTAGGAGTCTGACCTAGAAAAAAGTCAGACACTCTAACCACTCCGCCACAGAGAAAGCCACATTTCTTGGGTTGCCATTGCTTAATCAGCAAATGAAGTTGTGGGAAGGGATCTTCCCCAGTCTTCTCGATCCCGGAGATGCACTGTGGTGCTTCCACACCAGGTGATGTGCCCTTGTTTGTATTGTGAGGCCCCTCGATCGTAGCCTATTTCTTACAAAAATAATCAGTATTCTGATGTATGGTAATAGTAGAATATTAGTGACCTATTTCAGTAGGTTCTTGTTAGGGTTGTTGGAAGTTCAACTGGGGAGAAAATTAATGCATCATATCTTATGGTGCTGTCACATTATGACGCTTCGCACCAACGTACGTTGACGTATGTGATATTTTGCCGCTATGTCAGGATACGTCAGTGTGTGTTACGTACATGTGTGTTACGTACGTACGCGTTGGTATACATCAATGTACGTCAATGTTCGTCGAGATACGGCGTCATACATCAGGTGGTCGGCAAAGTTTTGTGCATGCATGCATAAAACCTTCGACGCACAACAACGTTCGACAACATGTGGATTTTACATCTGCCATACGTTATGTAAGCACTAGGCGTATGCCGATGTATGTTTAACGTACATTAATCAAACGTTCACTACGTTGACCTACTGACAACGTATGGATAACGTACGCCTAACATACGTCTCACGTACGTTTAGCATTTCTCCAGCATGTCTTGACGTATCTAACATGATGCGTAGTTCTGGCGATCGAATAACGTATATAATGTTCTCCGGCGTTCTGTGAATGTACCATGAGCGTAATTCGAGCATTTTTCGCCAGGAGGTAGGTTAACCATATGTTGGTCATACGTTGGCTATACGCTGTGATACCGTATGTATACGTCCAACTTATCCCCTCGCGCCGAAAAGTTTGACGTATCTCAACATAAAAAAAGTGATTTTCCGCATTGGCGGTGCGCTGGCGAGATACGTCGTAATGTGACAGGGCCATTACGCCACAAAGAGGAAGTCCACCCATTTCATCAGGGCTGGCGCTTGTAGTCTTTGCACTGCAACCCCCGTCCTGACCCAACCTTGGGTGTTGCTGGGACGTAAAACAAACTTGCACTGAACCAGTAGGAACAATCAGATTGTTATCTTGTTTAACCTTTCATCCCTAGCCAGCATGTTGGTCCCAACGGTCTCAGATGGTCCAGTACCTGTTTATTGTTCCATATCATTGTAATCTTTGGTGATCCTGGCTCTTGACTGACAATATATTACATTATTCACCTCGTTGAAGGTAGATATTACACACTTCACCCTGGCTGCGCTTTCGATAAGCATCCTCTTGAGTATTGGTTTGGATGACTGGGTCCAAACCATGCTCTAAGCAATGTGGTGTCTGCATATTGCATCTCTGTGTGTAGCTGACCGCTTTATGCTCAGGTAACAAATGCTGCGGGCCCCGTATGGTGCTGGGGTCTGTGGAGTGTCTTGCGGTTTATGCAAATGTTACGGCATTGCAGCCTGCAGTTTATCTCTTCACAAATAATACGGGTTATGCTGAATTTATACACATATTTAATATACAAAGAAAGTCATAACTTTCTTACTATTGATCACCCAAACATGAATGTTGTACCATATTGATATTCATTTTACAACCTTTTTATTTTTTTATTTTTTGGTCCAGTAGTTGTTTAAGCAGGGGAAATTTCAGTCATAGACGACTGGTCTTCCTCATTCCACTGCTGGTCGATAGAAAGCCCGAGCCTACACTTTTACCGACCCAAGGGATTTATAACCTCCCACACCACATAGACATGGTATGAGAGCAACCGGCCTTTGATGACGCTGTAAGTTATACACAGCGGTGGAAATCCAAATTGGCAGAGCTGGGGGCACGGGGAATCGAACCGCCGACCCTCAGATTAGGAGTCTGACCTAGAAAAAAGTCGGACACTCTAATCACTCCGCCACAGAGAACGCCACTAGATTTCCTGGATTGCGACCTGTAGCATTGCAATTTTTCTAAGTTAAGATAACTCCAACTTAAAAAAAAACACAACCCTAGCAGCGAGCAAAAAAACGCACACTGACCATAACCCACCATACGGTCACCGTACAGTCTGGCTGATGCAGTGGTTTATGGTTGCCGCAAGCACACCGTATGCATGCCATAACGCATTTGTGACCGAGGCATTAGGATGCATTTAGCCTATCAGTGAGAAGATGCTCTGCGGCCTTCCCCTGGTGGGTTATATACCCTCAACCACCAGTACCCTCAGTATATTCTTGCCATGCTTCAGCTTCTCTAATAGACTTAAACTAAGGTAGATAATATCTACAATCAACCTAATATATTTATCTAAAGAAATGACAGAAACTAAAATCTGACAACAGCTGAAGCTGGTCGGTCGGAACGAAGGATCCACCTCCCTCCAGTAAGTATGCATCAGTATAGTTAAAGCTGCATAGTCCATTGAAAACATCAAATTTTCAAAATCAAAACAATTATCAGATGTGCATACTGAGGCAATTTAATAGAATATGTTACTGCAGAACTCCAAGGCTTCAGAGTTTCGGCATGCTTACCAAAATTAATATCCAATACGGCCATCTCCGGTACACACTAAACATATTTATAACAATATCTATAGACAGACAGTTAAAAGAAAATACATTGCACAACATTGATATGAATTAAATAGGCAAAGAATGAGATAAAAGAAAAGTATGGTGAGAGTAAGCTCTGTCAGAATCATCATCATCATCATCATCATGCTGTCAGTCGCAATGCGACAAAGACTGCTTTCATTACTTAACCGCCGCTTTGTGCGGTTGTACATTTCATAAAAGCTGCTTTCAAAGTGTTGAAGTGCTGCTGGCTTTTGCAAGTTAGTAGCGGCACTCTCCTAGGGAGCAAATAGAGGTCTCACACTGGCAAGAACATGTCAAGACAGGCACAAACTATTTGTCCCTGCAGTGGCTGGTTGGAAGATGTTGGGAGTTCCATTCATCACTGCCCTTAATGCTGCCACAAGAACATGGTTTTCTGTTAGGGTTTGCTCCCTTAGCCTTTGATTCTATCAAGAACCAGAACTTGTACCACAAAGCTGTGGTTTACAACTTTGCAAGATAGGGGCGTCAAACTCCCTGAGGTATCTTAGCACCTAAGGTATCCTAGGTACTGCATTACCCGCATCACTGTCAGAATAGTACAGTGATAATTAGACCAAATACATTAAAAGAAATTGGTGATCGTCCCCACCCAAGCCTGATAAAATGGTGAGAGAAAAAACAACAACAAAAAACACAACAAAACCTCCACTATCACTAACTTAGGCTGGTACATAAACCTCAAAGTACAAAGAGACCTTCTTCAGTGGTATATTGATTCAGGCGCTGATGCCAGAAGAGTTCTACAAAGAGTCTTATGGGAAGTTGGAGCTAGCAGAAAGGAAACTGCTAGCAACAGGCGAAATCCCACTGCACACCCTTGGGCAAGTCAAGATGCAGCTTAGTCGTAGTAGCACTACTATTAAAGACGACGTCTATGTTGTGCAAGGGCCAAAACTACTTTTGTTGGGATAACCTGCTATCCGGACCTTGGGACTGATAACTGATATCCCAGGAGCCTACATCATCAGAGCAGTGAAGACGAACTGTCCAATGTTAGAAACAAAAGAAGATGTCACTAGAACCTACCCAAAGTTGTTCACAGGACTCGGGAAAACTGAAAGGAGAATACACTAACAGCCTCCGGGAAGATGCCAAGCCATTTTGTTTTTATACTCCCCGCAGAGTGCCTCTACCTTTGATGGGAAAGGTTCAGGATGAATTAATGAAAATGGTTGACTTGGGTGTTATTGAACCAGTAGAAGAAGCAGATTGGTGCGCCCCAATGGTGGTAGTTCCCAAGCCAACTGTGAATGTACGGATATGTGTGATGGAGAACTAAAGGCTGTGGCGTATGGCAGTAGGTCGATGACAAAGACCGAATGTAGATATGCGAGGCATTAGCAACAACTTGGCCACTCGAGAGGTGGAGTGACCTTTTGATTGGTATGAAGTTCCATATTGAAACTGACCACAAACCTCTGGTTCGTTTGTTTTTAACTAAGCTAATTGATTAACTCCCTGTGCGAATCCAGCGGTTTCGCATGATACTGATGCGGTTTGACTACACTATCAGTCATGTACCCGGAAAGCTCTTAACTACGGCTGATTCACTATCGCGAGCACCACCTAAACAAGAAAGTTAAGATGAGGATGAAAACAATGAGCATCACAAGGAGGAAGAGGCAATCAAACGGAGAAGCCGAGTGAGTGGTACAAACCATGAAGTCTATTCTTAATAAGAGAGATGACGAGTACCTTGGACTACTTTCATACAGGAACACACCTCTAAAGAATGGATTCTCTCCCACTCAACTGAGCATGGGCCGGAACTTGAAGTCAAGGGTACCATGCCATCCTGGTAAACTGAAGCCAAAAGTTACAGATGCTGATTTAATTTGGAAACGGGAGAAGGTGTACCGAATGAATGTGAAGAGGAATTATGACCATCGCCACAGAGTCCATGAAGCCGACAAACTTTCGCCAGGTGACAGAGCATGGTTCCTGATCTTGGAGTAGAAGGAAAGATTGTTGGTAAAGCTCATCATGGTCCACGGTCCTATATTATATCAACACCAACTGGACTGATCAGAAGAAATAGAAGAATGACACGAAACCTGGGGCCAGGACCAAAGGTGGAGACAGCTGAAGCAAGTGTTGAACCAGATGTAGCACTCAGTGCTCCTGCTGAAAAGGATCCTGAGGGAGACACTGAACCAGCCGGGTTGGATGTGCCAAGTTGTGGTTCTCCATTGCGGAGATCCCAGAGAGTCAGAGCGAAGACTCAAAGTTACATCGAAGAATGCTATTAAACACACACTATTAAATTAAGCTAGAAGTTTAAACCAACATTTATCTCTCTATTCGTACTGACCTAATCAAAGTCATTGAAATGACAAAGAACAGACTGCCAGATATTGTGAAACCTAAAGCCTAGGTCACACCTATCCAGATCAGGGGCCGGCGAGCCCCGGACCGTGATCTGGCATGGTCCGTGGTGATCCAGCGTGATCCATGGTTCATCCATGGCTTGTCCTTGGTGATCCTTTGTGATCCTTGACTGGTCCGACCTTATCCGGGGGGTCGGCCCAGGATGTTTTAAAATGTTTAAAACATCCGGCGTGATCCGGAGAATATTGCAATCCGGGCTCGATCCAGCATCATCCGGGTGTAATCCGGGGGTGGTCCGGGTGTGCTCCGGGGGTAGTCCGTGTACCTCCGGGGTCCGGCTAAAAATCCGGGGCTCGTCCAGGTAGGTGTGACTTGGGCTTAAGTCAAAATTCATCTCAATGACTAAACATATACATAGATATATATGTTTCGATAGTGAGAGGTTTACACTAAATATATTCTCTTAAAAAAACAAAAACATTTTTAAAGAAAGAGGGGAGATGTGGTAGACTACTGACTGTAGTATGGTGCTGCCACCTTGTGCTAATACATAGAATTATATACCAAGTTGTAGTGGGGCAACTTCTACTGTTTACAGGGAACTTCCTGCAGAGAGGAGCAATTATATTCACTAATGTCAACCAAGTTATTAGTTAATAAATAAGCTAACATATTTAAAAGTCTCCTTGAAGGATTCAACATGTTTGCACTTCAAATATATCAAAAGTTAGCCATTTAAAATAAAAGTTACTTCAAACAAAAGTAAGATAGATCCTAGCAATCAACCTAATATACTCATCTCAGAAAATGACAGAAACTCAAAACCATCGGACTATGGAACTGTAAGCATGACTAAACCATTCTCTACATGAGTCAGGATAACGAAAAGAGGCCAATTGGGGAAAGTTGTTGGCGTCGAGCATGGATGTCGGCGTCGATCGGTATAATTATAATTTAACATTGACAGAGGTGTTGGAAAGTCCTTACATTTATCCTCAATGTAAAGGTCGAGAAAATACAACAACCTTATTTGTTTCTAGGATAATTTATTATAAAACAAAGAAATGCACTACACTTTAAGAATTGCGATGCCGACATCTGTTAAAGTTGTCGGCATCGATCATTGGATGTCAGCGTCGATCGGTATAATTATAGTTTAGCATTGACAGAGGTGTTGGAAAGTCCTTAAATTTATCCTGAATGTAAAGGTCGAGAAAATACAACAACCTTATTTGTTCCTAGGATAATTTAATATGAAACAAAGAAATGCACTCCACTTTTAAGAATTGCGACGCCGACACCTTCAATTGACCACCAATTGGCCCATTTTCGTGAGGCTGACTCACATACAGTCGGCCAACAGATGTCGGGGGTCACCCCCACTAAAGGCCCTGTCACACTTCGACGCATCTCGCAAGTGTGTGGCCAATGCATAAAATCACTTTTTTACGTCGAGATGCGTCAAATCTTTCGGCGTGGGGGCAAAGTTGGACGTATACATACCGTTTACATAGCGTATGGCCAACATATGGCTAATGTGCCTTCCGGTGAAAACGGTCGAATTACGCTCATGGTACGTTCGTAGAATGCCGGTGAACGTTATATACATTATTCGATCGCCAGAACTACGTCTCATACATTACACGGTGGAGAAATGCTAAACTTATGTTAGATGTACGTTAGACATACGTTATCCATATGTTGTCAGTACGCAGACTGTACGTTTCCACTGCCTTTAACGTAGGTCAATGTAGTGCAACATAGTGAACAATGTAGGTCTAATGTATGTGTAACATACATCGACATACGCCTACCATATACATAACGTACAGCCGGCGTAATACCCAAACATACGTCAAAAGTTGTGTGCATGCACAAAACTTCTGCAACCCCCTAATGAGGATTGACGTACATCGACGTACCTCGACATACATTGACATACACATAATGAACACACAGCACATTACGACGTATCCCGACATAGCGGCCAACAATCACATACGTTGGCATACGTTTCCCTGTGCGTCGTAATGTGACAACCCCATTAGAGAGGTTGACGCCGGCGCACTCCACAACCTGATGAAACTCTTATGAAAATGAATCTATGAATATCATGACATTGACTGTAGTGACATCTAATAGCCATCAGGGTTAGTGGCCTACTTACCATCATAATATGTGGGCAACTGGGTAGCGGGTGAGGTGAGGGTGAGGGCGGGCAGTGAGGTATGACGGTGAGGGCTGACGGTGAGGGGTGACGGTGAGTGGTGGCGGTGAGGGTGACGGTGAGGGTGACGGTGAGGGTGTCGGTGAGGGGTGTCGGTGAGGGGTGTTGGTGAGGGGTGTTGGTGAGGGGCGACGGTGAGGTTAAAGCAGTGGAATGTATTTGACTTTGCTGGGTTTTATTCATTGTTCAGATTTTATATCGTAGTAACATCTAAGGTCGCATCAGTATCTGACAGGGCACACTTATGGGGGTTTTATAGGGTTGCCTCACTGGAAGATCGGGCTCGCTGGCACTATAACCTGCTATCCCATTCAATCGTATATTATCCTGATACTGAGTAAACCAGTCATTGCCTTACCATATTAATGCCAAGCACCAGGCTAGATAGCGACAAGTAGAAATTTGGTAAGTTGTTGGTTTGACTCGGCCGGGGCTTGAACCATGACCCCCCCCCCCCCCCCCCACACACACAGGAAGCCCACCAGCGCTCTCACCGATTTGGCCATCCCATCGGATTTTAAGTCATTAAAGCTTCATAACTCGTAGGTCTTTTGGACCAGTCAGAATATCAGTTTTCTCACAAGTGTATCATATTATGGAATGTGTTAATAGTTCGAACTACGATTATCCCAGCTTGATTAACATGCCTACCTGATGTTACTTCGAGCACTTCCCAAGGGAAAGATCCCTGGAAGGCATCCCGAAAGAGTGAATGTGAAGACTCAAAGGTTTCATTCTTGGCATCGTAGAAGACAGAGTCGACCAGCGCCATATTGTAAGTGCCACGCTCTAGTGATTCCTCTATGTTGAAGGTGTGGGCACCATTCACAACGACCTGGTACTTATCATAGACGACAGTCTCCCATTGCTGTTGGATCGAATAGAAATAATGTGCCATAAGGTTACATTAGTATTACTGTCAGATCAGGCGCAATGAATATGGCAAAATGTAAAGTAGGTCTTAAGTGCCTGTCACACTATGCCGGATTGAGCAACGGACAGAATTGTCTAGTCCGGTGGTGATAAGTATCAAAATGTATTAATATGTATTAAAATGTGTCAAAGTGTTGCAACATCGGGTCAAAGGCCGCCAGACGAACGGACATGAAACGGACATGAAACAGACATGAACGGATAGCCAATGGATGAAACAAACTCAAACCGGACAAGAACCATAGACATCAATCCGGCGGCATCTGTTCCTAGTTTTGTGCATGTTCAAAACATATATGGAGACAAACCGGACTTTGTTCAGTTTCTGTCCGGTTCCCCCAATCCGGTGATGTGTGACAGGGCCTTTACTTACAGGCGTGAAGGTCTCAGCCAGGAGCATAGCCAACTTATCATAGTCCACCTACTAACACTAATGTACCAAATAGCAAGAGTATCTGATCACATTGCACTAAGACTAAATAATTAAAGGTATTAGTATGTATTGAATAGGAAGTTCTAATGAAACAACTAAAACCTTGCATGTAAATTTAAAATGATTTGATGTACCTCATAGTCCTTACTTATTACATTGTGTACACTTTAATTTCAGAATTTACTTCACAGTATATAAACCTAATATATCTAGTATATAAACCATTTTTTTCCTTGAAGATTTATACGGCTTATCATGGATAAGTCTGAATAGACTTGCTTTCACCATTAGACAGTTTGTCGATAGAAAGCCCGAGCCTACACTTTTACCGACCTAAGGGAGTTTTAACCTCCCACACCACATAGAGATGGTATGAGAGCAACTGGCCTTTGATGACGCTGTAAGTTATACACAAGGGTGGAAATCCAAATTGGCAGAGGTGGGGGCACAGGGAATCGAATCGCCAACCTCCAGATTAGGAGTCTGACCTAGAAAAAAAGTCAGACACTAACCACTCTAAGCACTCCGCCACAGAGAACACCACAATTGTGTGTAAATACCAGTAGCTCTTACAGTCGTAAGACCAGTGCTACGGCATTGACCAAAGCTACGGCACTGACCAAATTCATTTACCAAAAAAACACCCAAAATATCATATTGCATTGCCTCAAAGTCAGAGTAGCAGGTGGTCGGAGAAATAACTACAAAAACTACTGTGCGATAAACACGTTCTCCTCTGATCCAATTGCGTCACATGCCAGATAATGAATGGTAAGTCAACTCTATTATTAGTTAAAGTAACCGGTTCTCTCTCTGTAAGGTTCTCTCTCTGGAATATTCTATATTTACTAATGTAGTATCCCGACAAAGCTTTTGCTCATGACAAACATAAATCTGATGAAAATAAAAGTAGATTAATTCAAATTTCAAAAGTACCAATATCACTTAGAACTGCGCCATAGAAATACTAACATATTGGAAACAAGATTCTGTTGACATTTTATCAAGAATTCAAGTCTAAATTTAGATCCAGAGTAAGAGGAACTTCTTATGTTCTTCACGTTTCTTTTCTTTTTACTTGCTGGTTGAAAACAGGTATTGAGAATTTGTATGGTTCAGGTGTCATTGAATGCAAGTCTTTATGCCGTTCTTGTCATATTATACTTTTCAGATTGATACAAGTCTAGATTTAGGTTTAGAATCTCGATCCAGGTATTTCTAAAATTGTTACTTTTGATCAAGAAGCCAAGAAGCCATGATCACCATTGGTGGATACTATTTTCAATTTCTTCAATTTTAATTTCAATTGCATAAAGAATAAAACAGAATACAGTCCCAGGTTTTGCACAGCCTTTGTAAGCCATGGAATCTTTTTTTTCGTTAAGCCACAATTATTCATTACTTGAAATCATGGAATTTGTGCTATTATTGCATTTCTCTATATTAGCTGATATTAGGATGCAGATTAGACCTCGGCCGTGGAACATGTGCACTCAACTAATACTTGGGGGAGTGTATATGATTATCATTTAGTGGAATTCGCTATTAAATAATACCATTAATAAATAATAAAAAGTTCATTGAAATGTAGTTATTTTGGTGGAAAGGTCATTGCGAACCACAGTTGACCTGGCTGGTGTCCCTATGACTGCTGAGTCATCAATATCTTGTCATCCCCGCATCATCAGTGATATGTAGTTATTTTGGTGGAAAGGCAAACATCTCATAGGTTTGAAACTGATAGAGAATCAAGAATGGATGAAAATTTTGTAAGGAATTTGTTTTACAGCTCCACAATTTTTTAATATAATCAGATATGTGTTAACTCAAATCTGCATTTGATTTGACTAAGAATTTGGTTTTGTTCCGACAGCTGTTTTCAGTATATATATATTGTGAATTATGATTTTTGCTCAGTAAATTTTACTTCATTACTATATAAAATTTATTCGTAAAAACAGACATACAGATGGATTATGAAGAAACCCTGAAAACAACTACATAGATTGTGAACAGCAGCTTATAGTGACCGAAAGTTCTGTGGGGAATTATATGCTTAACAGCTCTAAGTGCTTAATTATGGACAGCTGTGTATTAAATATGTTCATTACATTATTATCTTGCTTAAGGGGATTCTTGTTTATATCAAATTGCTCGATTTGATTGAAAATAACACAAATACAGGCGTTATGTGCAGTCGTGTAGGGAACTACTGTAAAACAAAGGAACATACATGTGCATTTGCTTTGCGTTCGGCGCACTTTTCAGTGCATGCACAGTTGGAATTAGTAACTCACTTATACCGTTAAAGCACCCAGGTTAGGACTGAGATTCCAGCAGTGCACCTAGTGATTATGATTTGGGAGCAACATAATGGATGGTTTGCTTGTTGTTGTTTTACATTCTAGCAACATCTAAGGTCATATCAGGACGGGTACCGACTTGTGACAGTGCGCACTCATGGTGACTTTATAGTGCTGCCTCACTGGAAGACCAGGCTGCCAGCACCATTACCTGATATCCCACTCAGTCACATTATCCTGACATTGAGCCAACCAGTCCTTGTCCTATCCTAATAATGCCAAGCGCCAGGCTAGGAAGCGACAAATATCAATTTTTAAGTCATTGGTTTAACTCGACCAGGGTTCGACCCCACGACCCCACGATCTACCAACCCGGGAGACGGACGCTCTAAGTCTAACTCATTCGGCCATCCCGGTCACCACACAAAGAATGGAGTTAACCTTTCTCAAAGACCCTATAATACTAAGACGGCTCACTCAGCCTGTACTGTGTAATCAAAATGATCAAACCCACCATTTGGTGCGCTGGCTGTTCTCTTGGTTAAACAGTTGCTATATTATATGTATAAATGTATATATGAATGTGAAAGATGTGTGATGATGGCGATGATGATGATGATGATGAAGATGTGCATTTGTTCATAGCAATTTCATATTGATGTTTATTCATACTTACCTATCTCATGTATAATGTAATTGTATGTGTATACGTGTGAAACACCAACCAGCAGCCGGGCTGATCAAACCCACCACAAGGTGACACTGCAAAATTTACATTACCATGGGAGAGATAGGGAGTGAGCCGTCTTAGTATTACAGGGTCTTTGCCTTACTTGACTGACTAACGTAAAGACTAAATGATTTTCTGGTATTTGAGAAGGTACCAGACGCGATGGACTAATATGTTGAGTGTCCGCCTCCCGTTTTGGTAGATCGTGGGATTCGAACTCCCGTGTTCGAACCCTTGCCGAATCAACCTGATGACTTAAAAATTGATATTGGTCGCTACCTAGCCTGGTGCTCTGCATTACTAGGATAGGGCAAGGAGCAGTCGAATAGGGAAGACCAATTGTCCGCGATTGAAACTTCCCCTGCTTAGTCAACTAATGTACACAATTACAAAAATATTAAAACAAATTTTGAAAAGTCCACATAGTTCTATAAGTTACCGCACTCACTCTTGGGTCAGTCTTGTGGGAGGCTTCCATCTCCCAAGTCTTCACCAGATTCTCCACCAGTTCCTCCAAAGAGTCTGCCTTGTGGTGCATCGTCCGCTCCTCCATCAGTTGCTGATCCACCCGCTTGTAGACTGGGGGATGGCCAAGCCTCCATTTGGTCTTCGGGTCTTCCATGAATGATCGGATGGGCCCCCTGACCCCTCCATTCTGCCCGCCTGTTGACATGATCCTTCTGTATGGTGATTTATTGGAATGTCCGGTATGCGGCAATTATAGGCTACATGTAAATGGTTTGAAGTGAAAATTTAAAACCCATCTTTTTCCTATCTGATTAGTGTTCTATGATTAACATTTAAATTGCCATAACATGTTGAGGCCGAGGACTCAGTAAAAAAACAATTATGTGTCAACTGTAAGTCTCACATAATTATCCCATTTCACCTCGCCCTCGAGCCTCATGACTAATTTTAGCACAGGGAGAAAGTCTACATAATGATCATTTCAATTTCATCTTTCTATTACTAACGTTCTTAATGTAATAGGATTCAGAATTCAATCATTTCTGTTGAACATACTTGTTCTCTATGTAGGCTCACAGCTGAGTTATCTTTCGACACACTTTGTTGTAATGCTTTTGTCAATGTTAAGACATTTACCCCTACTTGAACAGAGTAGAATTGTTTTCATTGAGACCCCCAGGGGGGCACCCAGGAATTGGCTAGGGGGGTTTCCAAATATGGATCGAAACTACCCCTATTTTAGGGTAATTTTTTTCACATGGGTTGGTGGAACAACACCCATTTTAGGGCAATATTTTACATGGTTTTCTGGTGCAACAACCCGCATTTTGGTGCAATTTCTTCACATAATTTTAAAATCTAGTGTTCCTTAATAAATTTAATGCAAGAATTTAGGTCTATATGATTCATGAAATTATATTTTGTTTTAAAATACTAATTTTGTTGGGTCGCCCGGAAACCCCCCTGGGTGCGCCCCTGACCCCAATCCCCTGGTATAGGGTTAGGGTGATATTATGTAGGAGTTCTAAGCCTGTTATATTTTAATATACTGTTTTCATATTTCCTGTGAATGTATATGGATGCATATACTGTTTTATCAGAGTAGTCATTCCATTGATCTATAACACCCAATCGAGTATAGGCTATTCTCCTAAAACTCAGTACATATAGAGGATTATTATCTTTATGTCATCTAACAATGCCTCCAGTGGAGGTAACAATTACAAAGTTTGCAAATCTTTGGGATAAGCTGTTATGGAATCAATTATGTGACCAACCCTCCAGGTAGATTACACTCTACCATGATATCCCATGTTATCTGTCATCATAGAAACACTAGTGTAGTAGAAAGGACTAGCACTAACATGACCCTGAAGTGCAAATTCCAAATCTGGTACTCTGTCAAAGATGGCATTCCATGCCTTCCAATGCTCTTCAAGTCACTCCCAGTAGCCATGTGGAGTCATGTTTTCACCATGCAGCCTTGGGTTTAAATGACAACCCATATCATACTACAATGTACAATAGTGTGTATACCTAATGACGCAATATTAAGTCTGTAGGCATGTAATATTCATTCCTTCCATAACAAATTAGAAGACAAGACAGAGGTAACCCAAACTACCCAAGAACATATCAAAGGAGGTTACATAATAAAAAAGCAGGATAATTGGGTACAGGCAGGTGGACTTTGACCTATAACAACCCGAGGCTTAGGACTTGGTAAAACAGGTAAGACAACAATTATGTGTCAACTATACCCATGTAAGTCTCACATTCTTTTATTTCACCCCATCCTCTAGCCTCCTGTCTAATTATAGCTCAGGTAGATGGCTGGGTAGTCATAATTTCCATTTCACTTATTGCTAAATTTCTTAATGAATTTGAATTCAGAATCCAATCATTTCTTTGAAAGACAGTTCTCTATTGTAAGCTGATAGCCAAGCTATGTTTTCTCCACCCCTTTGTTGTAATGTGTTTGTCAATGGTAAGATATTTATCCCTATTTGTACAGAGTAAGTACATTTTTATTGAGACCCCAATAGACTTGTATAGGGCTGAGGAGATCTCTATGTAATAGGTTTTATTACACTATTTTTCTGAGAATGTATTACAAGTAGTGTTTCTTATACCAGAGCAGTCATTCTATGAATCAATAACCTCCGATCAAGTGCCACAAGCCTTTGCCTTGCCAAATTACCAAATATGGAGATACTTTTATGTCATCTGACAAAAGTTGTAGTGTAGTTACAAGTTAGCGACACTTTGGGATCAGTTGGTAGGGAATCAATTTAGTGACGTCCTGATATGACGATGTATGTTGTAGGACGCAAAACTCCAACAAATAAACAAGATAGCAAGTGTCTGTTGGATTCTGATGCATGGTGATTGCAAATTGGTCTCAAGTAGTAGCATTTCAGTTCTGACTGCTGTGTATTTATAGGTGTCTCTCCCCTGTTAATTGACTTCCAGTATTAGGAAGATGAGCGAAGAACTAGTCACAGTTACTAGCCAAACCAGTCACGCTTAATGCCCACCCTTAGTCTCGTCCATAAATCCCAGATATCGACTTCATTACTTAACTTGGAGAACTTGGAGCATGGCCTAAGAGTAAGAAGGTTATGCGTTCAATCTTTACCACGGACAATAGATAGAGGAAGATTGTGAAATCGGGTAAGTAGACCACAGCATAATTATTATCTTTGGAAGAGGCTCAGATTAATTAACTTGAGCCTGAATTATAAGACCAGACGGGATGGCCGAATGAGTTAGAGTGTCCGTCTCCCGTGGTAGATCATGGGTTCGAACATTGGTCGAGTCAAACCAATGACTTAAAAATTGATACTTGTCACTTCCTAGCCTGGCGCTCGGCATTATTAGGATAGGACAAGGACTGGTTGGCTCAGTGCCAGGATAATGTGACTGAGTGGGATATCAGGTCATGGTGCTGGTGGCCTGGTCTTCCAGTGGGTCAGCACTATAAAGTCACCATGAGTGCGCACTGTCATAATTTGGTACCCATCCTGATATGACCTTAGATGTTGCCAGGATGTAAAACTCCAACAACCAACCAACCAATCTAAAGAAATTGATGTACGGCCAACACACTATCCAAAACTAGGACAAGTATACGCAACGTAAAACAACAACAAACAAATAAACGTGAATTATATCGCTTCAATGAACCTGATATAATAGCCGTTGCTTGGCAACAGATCTCCAGGGCTTGATTAGGCCTTAAATAACACCAAAGAGAATAGTCATGATATTTGTGACTAAACAAAACGGTGTCGGGCATATGTTAATGCTTCTTTTAGCTATAGGCCCTACAACCTTCTTCTCGTCTAGATTAGTTTTTTAAACGTTACAACAACAAAAACAAAACAAAAACAGCATATTCAGATTATCTGAAACGCTGGATCCATTAATGAACTATGTGTCTGTTCACATAGTGCATCAGCTATTCGTTTCCTGATCTACTTGCTTCCATGAAGAGATTTGTGATAGTGTCTTCATAGGATTACACCACTGTTTTGGCACTGTGGCACCTATTTTACCAAGTCAATCGGTCAACCCGAGCAGGTTCACATCACACTATCACTACACTATAACTGTTTGGAATTTCTTTTTGGTTGCATATAGTAGCAACATTCAAGGTCACATCAGGACGAGTACCAACTTGTCACAGTGTGCACTCATGGCGGCTGAATAGTACCGATCCATACGGAGACCAGGCCGCCGGCACATTTGGCCTGATATCTCACTCAGTCGCAGTATCCTGATCCTGAGCAAACGAGTCCTTGCTCTGTCTGAGGAATGCCAAGCTATAGGCCAGGTAGCAACATGTATCAAGCTTGTAAGTCTTTGGTTTGACTCGGCCCAGTTTAAACAAAAATGTACCAACCAAAATACTGAAAAAGGCACTCCAAGCCATCCCGGCCACTATAGTAGACCTATTCAACATCTCCTTTGAACAGGTGTGTTTTATTTCAGCCTGGAAAATGGTAACCACCACCACCATTCACAAAAATGGAGACAAACAAAACATGGGAAACTACAGGCCAATTCAAATACCTTATCAGCAGCTACTGTGTGATAAGATAACACCAACACTATAGCTGGCCAGCATTGAAAACAAGCCTGAATACCCAGGCTCATATGCTATGGACAGTATAAATACAGCCTCAATAAAAGAAATGAAAACAATAAAAAATTTAAACCAGTCATCGCACAGGAACCCAGCGCTCTTAGTCGATTTAGTCACGGCGTCCGGTGACATTAAGAATTATAACTGGAGATAATATTATGTTTCATAATATATATATATGTGATGTATAAGCATTATGCGAGTATAAAGCCGTGTCAGGGAATTTCCATGTTTTTATTACACTGTATTATGTTATTCCGATATTATATTATTGGCCAATGGGCTCTCGGCATCTATTTGCTTCCTACTCATACGCGCACCAGTGGCGCCACCACCGCCGAACCATAATTCCGCCGTTACCACTGTCACTTGCGACCAGGATAATATATGTATGATTCATACTATATACGCGTGTGCATATGATATACGTGTTATATGTATTATATATTATGCATATTATATATCTACTACATATATTATATAAATATATAAATATATTATATGGGATATATAATTTATTACTATGAGTATAAAGGGGCGGAGCTATATTCCTATATCCTGCAGGATCCTAGCATTTAATGCTGCCTTTATTATTAACCCCACAATATATTATTGTTATATTCGCTGCGGGCTGGTTCCTGCTGCGCTATCCTGGCGCCCCACCATGTTGTCATATGCCAGTCAGACCTTGTCAGGGTCACATCGGCGCCAGTTAAAATTTTACTGAAAACTGGAGACACAGTCTACCTGCTACCTGTGTCTACGGTTTCCTACGGATCACTATACGGATCACTATACGGCTCAATGTATGGCTGCTGCTAAACCTGAATCTACATCTAGGCGGCCGATCTACAAACTGTGAGCTAAAACTAACTTATGTCGATACAGTTCATATCAGCTGCTTAATCGGTTCGTCTTAACGGCCTGTCTAAAGTGTCTTAACGGTCGAGGCGGCTACACGGTTAACCCAAGTTTAGCCTAATAATATCAATAACGTACTGTCGACACGGTAATCGGCCTGTCGATACGGTAATCGGAGATTATTAGCCATTATCGGTTCGGTTATGTTGATTCAAAAAAATGTTGGCGGGAAAGTCCTAACGGCTGCTCTTCTGTGTTCGAGGCTACGGTAAACGATGAGCGACTACGGCAAAACTAGAGCGATACTGAACTTCAACAGGGATCCCTGCCGTGATTTCTACCGTGCAATTCTTACATATACATATGTTGGAAAAGTATATAAATAAATAAATAAATAAATAAAAATATCTTGACTAGCACCGATCGACACACTTGCCATGCTGACATCGCAATTCATTATGCTGCATTGACAATTAATGTGAAAATAACTGAACTAACACAGTTTTGCTTCCTAAATTTAGACTAACTTAATTAGAGGCTTTACAGTTGATAGGCTTTACAGTCAAATTTAACTGAGCTGCAGTATATGGACCTTAGTACTGTAAACGGAGACCATGGTTCAGGCTATAACACACCTGTATTTTGGCTGCCATAGCCCAGCGGTAAAGCGTAGCAGCACGAATCGAGATCAGCATTAATCGGAAAATTCACGGGTGTCGACCATCAGTGAGCTGTAGTCCATCAGTGCGCTGGAATGCGATACCATTACCACACATTTGAGCTCTGCAACTATTACATACATAGTCGTAACATTTGATAGTTCACAGAACCCAGCCCGATCGATTAAAGGACTATGACGATAGACTTCTGCGCAGTGTGTGGATCGAGTCACGACGGAGTCGAAGCAGGCTACTGCAGTAAGAAGGAGAGGACAGCGGAACCAACGCGCAGAACTACACGAAGCAGTGCCACTAAGATGTCTAGGTCGGCGACGGGGAAGTCAGAGCCGGAACCCGCTTCGGACAAGTTGGCTCTGGAAGAACAACGAGATGCGGTGCGGCGACAGTTGGAAGAACTAAAATTGGAGGATGAGCTAATAGAGCTAAAAGATGAACGGGACCGTCTCCTAGCGGCACGGGAGACGAAAAGGAGGCGCGGTAAAAAGGCTGCGACAAATTCGCCTCAACGTCGGGAAGATAGCCCGGTTGGGGCAACATGCAAGATGCCGGCCAACGATCAGCCGTTGGCCGCCGGTACGACGGAGTCAGGCTATTCAAACTACGGACGCTCAAGGAATAGATCGAGGGAGCGGCGGCACCGACGTCGACGTTCGTCCAGCAGTTCGTCGGTGGATAGTGTGGATCGAAAACTTAGAAGTAAGTGGTCCCTGAAGCGACATGTCGAGTCAAAAAAAGATCTGAAGAAACTGAACTGTGAAGAGATTATCTGCGCAAACCGCTGCCTGGGTGTTAGAAATTCCAGAGATGTCTATCCGGGACCACCGGGCAATGTGGGAACACATATATTTCCTCTCACACCGGGCCCGCTATGGTGAATATCAAGATAGGGCGCATGCGGACTATGACTTGTGCATCCGTAAGTGGGTGGTCAAACGTGGGTTTGAGGCATTCTCCAGCGCCCATACGGGAAAAAGCGTGCTTCATTATGGCCCGGACAATATAAAGAAGAAGCAGCCAGTTCTACGGAATTACAGTGAGGGGAAGCAAGGCAGTCGAGGCAGCAAGCCAAACACGGCTTGCTATGCCTGGAACAGCGAGCGGGGCTGCAGCAGGAAGGAGACGGAGTGCAGGTATGAACACAAGTGTTCAAAGTGTGGCGGGAGGGGCCACAAGAGAGTCACTTGTAAGGACTGACCTACTGGAACATTGGAACACCTGCCGGATCGCACACCCGTGTCCGACCCAACAGTCGTCACGAGTGGACAGGGTTCTGTTGGTGTGGGGAGCGCGCCCCAACTAGTGATGCAGGTCGAGACTACGGGAGCTTCAATATGGGATGTTGATCAACATCAGGGAATATTGTACACGTCAACCATTGACAACAGCTCACAACGCGCGAATGGGAGAATGAACATGCAACCAGTCACAACAGGGGAGATAGGTCAGGGGAATATTTACCCTACATTGGAGCAATGCGCAGGGAGGAGCAGCAGTGAGATACGGGGTGGGGATGTGCGAGTGGAGGACGATGCCTACCAGGGAGTATCTCGGGTGACACGACAGGGATTGGAACACCCATCCGTAAAAAACAAACCTGGATTGTGTGAACAGCTGACCGGAGTGTCTGCCGCGATAGCGCGGGCAGGCTACGAGGACCTATTAAGAGTGCATTGTGATAGCGATAAACGCTGGGGCGTGTCAGTAAGGGAGAACACAAACAGTAATTACGTGACTTTTCGGGTGGACAATGACTGTCTGAATGGCACTTGTGCATGCGTTTACGAATTGTTTTCTATGCTATGTCAACTGAAACCTTGTCGTTTGTTTGCAGAAGCATTTTGTCGGGGGGACACTGATATAGATGCTATGTTTCTCCTTCAGGGCACAGTCTTTGGGTTCCATGTTATTGATGACAATTGTGATGTAACGTATGGCTGTCAGCGGGAGAGAAAGAAATCTAGATGGGAGAGAAATATAATAGAGACCCGGCTAGCAGCGGAGTTAGAGGAGGGAGTCCTAAGGAAAGTCGATAGTCCTCCGGCCTGTATACATGGGATCTTCGTCGTTCCAAAAGATGATGGCGGTGGGAGAAGTGTCATTGACTGTAGTAAACCAAAAGGTGGGAGTGTCAACAATTACACAAAGGGGATGGCCCCAAAGTTTAAATATAGTGGGCTGGATGACGTGGTAGAATGCCTGGAGAGGGGCGACTACCTAGCCACTATTGATATTAAGGATGCTTACAGCGCTGTCCATATTAAGCCAGAACATAGGAAAAGACAGGGGCTTTACTGGGTTTTTGAGGGTGATTCGGTGGGAACCTATATGATGGACGGGAGACTCTGTATGGGTCTCTCGTCTAGTCCGTATATATTCTCTAGAATTTCAGACTTCATTGTCCGATGTGCAGGCAGAGAGGGGGTCTGCAGAATTATTAACTATCTAGACGATTTCTGCATTCTGGGTAGTACGGAGGAAGAAACTACAGGGTTGCAACAATGTGTACTCTCTATATTGCGCAGATTGGTTTTTTTTATCAGTTTAAAAAAATTGCTCTCACCAGCTAAGAAAATTAGATTCTTAGGGATCGATGTAAACTCGGAGTCGCTGGAACTTACTCTCCCTGACGATAAATTGAAGAAGCTTCGGGACATCCTCCTGCTCTTCTTGGGTCGTAGGAAGGCGACCCGAAGGGAACTCGAGAGACTCGCCGGACACCTCGCACACTGTGCCAAAGTTATCAGGGGTGGGCAAACTTTTAGTAGGCGGGTCTACGACCTTATAGGCACCCTGCGCGAGCCATTCTACCGTGCACGGCTTAATGCCGGATTTAGGGAGGATATCAACTGGTGGGCATCATTCGCTGAAAAATTTAATGGTAAGGCGGGTATGCTCGGGAAGTTTGCGGTAACTACCGCGGTCTACAGTGACGCTTCGAATTGGGGAATCGGTGCTTTGCATGAGAAATCAGAGGACAATGAAGTGTTAGGACAGCTGATAGGACACCATCGTGTGGTGCTCCCCACTGAGGCAGGGAGGGACCACATAAACATAAAAGAGATGAGGGCTGTGATGGAGGCGGCCACACGTTGGTCATCAGGATGGGAGGATTCCGAGATTATATTCATAACGGACAGCGCGGTAGTCCAATCCGCTCTTAATTCAGGGAGATCCAGATCAGTTGGGATTATGTCCATGCTGCGAAAATTATTCTGGCTTGCAGTCGAGAAGAACTTTACATTCTTATCAACTTACATAAATACCACAGTTAATGTTGTGTGTGATGCCCTCAGCAGGCTAGACGTAGAGGGTAGTGCCGCTAGGATTAGTGGAGTGGATGTGGGTCGGATTATGTGCTGTGCACACCTCTTCGACGCTCCGCTGTTCTGTCTTTCCAGGACTGGAGGAGCTGAGGGCAGAGTAGCGGGAATTTGAGAAGCTTTTCTACTCAAAGAATTCGGTCACCACGAGATCGGTCCAGATACGAAAGTATTTTGACTTCGTTGAGGTGTCGGATACCGTGTATTCCTATCTAAAAAAAAACTTTAAAAAAAACCTTTGCAAACCCGAATATTAAATGATCTCCGGGTAGCGACGAGTCTTCATCTGGAGGCGTGAGACGAGGAGTGGTTGGGGCCTGGGCCGGTTTAGCCGGCCGGGGTTGGCGGTTATTGCTCAGCCAGATGGGCCTCAGCAAATAAACGAGGCTTCCACCACTTCTCGTCTTGTCTCTTATTCTCCTACGTCGTAGCCCAATTTATGGGATATATAATTTATTACTATGAGTATAAAGGGGCGGAGCTATATTCCTATATCCTGCAGGATCCTAGCATTTAATGCTGCCTTTATTATTAACCCCACAATATATTATTGTTATATTCGCTGCGGGCTGGTTCCTGCTGCGCTATCCTGGCGCCCCACCATGTTTTCATATGCCAGTCAGACCTTGTCAGGGTCACATCGGCGCCAGTTAAATTTGTTCTTGGTAGGGCGGTTATTGCTCAGCCAGATGGGCCTCAGCAAATAAACGAGGCTTCCACCACTTCTCGTCTTGTCTCTTATTCTCCTACGTCGTAGCCCAATTTATAAATATATATTTAAATATATATATAAATATATATATATAAATATATATTTTTAAATAAATATATATATATATATGGGGACTATATATAGTCCTCATCTATATATATATACACATATATATATACATATATATATATATATATAATATATATATATATATATATATACATATATATATATGTTTGTGTGTGGCGGTTTGTCCGTTAAGTAACCAGGCTATTGTTCGAATGATCACATGCTTGGAGATTCGCAACTCAAAAACTATAGTCTACGATATCTGTAGTGCATAGATCATTATATGCAACTGTTATATTAGACTACATATGTGAGGATTATACTATTCATATGCAATAGTATATATGGTGTACTTATGGTATATATGATAGCATATCACTTTAAATTATCCTATATATAATGTATGTGATAAAACTATAGCCTATGTATAGTATTAGAAAAGTAGGCCCACATCTCGCCGTGAATATGGCCTTTGTTTCCGACACTGTGTCAAATTATTTATTTACATGGAATATTATACTTATAGTGGCAACTGTGCATAAAATAAATCCCCCAAGGTGGGCCGGGTACGTTAGATAATTAACGGTGTGCTTACTGAAGGGGAAGTTTCGGCTTCCATACCGTTAACCTACGACATTACACGTTAGCTTACACACGCTTACTAAAATGACTATGTTCTTACTGAAATGACGATGTGCTTACTGAAAGGAAGATTGACTTACTGAAATGTAGATCTGCTTACTGAAAGGAACGTGTAAGACCTGATCTCGCCTGCAGAACGTCTAGTGATCTGGCAAGGGGGGTTGCACACTCTATTTATCGGGACACCTTCTACTGTGCTGGGTCACGTGGTCTCTGCTGATCACGTGCCCCCTTCCGACGACGATCACGTGCGCTGAGGGCTCTTGTTACCCGTTGTGAGTTTCCCAATTGCCAATTAGTAACTAATTAGAATTCACTTGTTTTGTGCAAGTGGATTCTCGATTAGCAGAGGAACTATCTGCAGGCTTCCCGTGCGGAAGATCGGGAGTTCCATTCCCGGTCGTGTCAAACCGATGACTTACAAAATCGATACGTGTCACTACCTGGCCCGGTGCTCGGTTTTACTACGATAGGGCAAGGACTGGTTAGCTTAGTATCAGGATAATGTGACTGAGTGGAAAATCGGGTTATGGTACTGGCAACCTGGTCTCTCAGTTTGGCCGCACTAAGTGTGCACTGTGACAAGTTGGTATCCGTCCTCATATGACCTTAGATGTTGCCAGGACGTAACACCCCAACAAACACCTCTACCTCTCGCTCTCATCGTTGCACGTTTTTTTTGTTTGTTTTGTTGTTGTTTTGCGTCCTAGCAACATCTAAGGTCATATCAGGACGGGTACCGACTTGTGACAGTGCGCACTCATGGCGACTTTATAGTGCTGTCCCACTGGGAAACCAGGCCGCCAGCACCATGACCTGGTATCCCACTCAGTCACATTATCCTGACACTGAGCACACCAGTCCTTGCCCTATCCTAATAATGCCGAGCACCTGGCTAGGAAGCGACAAGTATCAATTTTAAAGTCATCGGTTTGACTCGACCGGGACTCGAACCCACGACCCCACGATCTACCAGCACGGGAGACGGACGCTCTAACTCATTCTGCCATCCCGTCTGGTCGTTGCACGGTGAATCATGTTATATGAGACCGAAATGAGGAATAACTAATAGTAATACTACGTACCACCGGTATATACAAGTGTAGGGCGTAAATGTACACATTGTTCGTGATGTCCGCAACACGCGTAATTGGACTTTTGACACAGCCATAGCCTTAACCTTACTCAGCCTGATGCTGTCACCTATACTCAAACGCGGACACTACTATTTTCGATTGGGCACTAGAGCCGTCTATGATTTCACTTGGACATTAGCCTCACTGCTAAAAACAAAAAACTGACCTGCCACCTTTGGTGCTTTCTGGAACTAGTCCAGGTCTGCCTATATAAGGCCGGGTTTGGCGACTGCCAGCTCACTTCGGGACGGGCACAGGAGGACGCAACTAGCCTAAGAATTGGACTCCAAGACGCCGATATGCCGCCAACAAAGCGGACCCCGAAGCGGGGCGCCAATGCCGTACATAAGAAAACCGACGCAACAACGAAGAAGGCGAAAGCGAAAAGCAAGCAGCCGGCGGATGATGCCCCTACACCCGTCAACATTGCTAAAGAAGCACGTTCCAGTCGCCCCGTGGAACGGCGCGTGTCGCCCGCCAAAGCCACCGGCCCCCGGGCCGACGACGAACCGGCAGGAGCCGACGTACGTAATATGGCCACAGTCATCGAAGGCCTGCAGCAACAAATCACCAATATGGCTGACAACATGAACGATCGCATCGATCGTATAATGACCAAGGCACGGCAGACGACAGCACAACGACCGACAACACCGACGTCCTACACGCACGACGAAATTACAACGAGGAACGGCGAGCGTGACAGAACGCCTCGACGCTCCCCTGGACGTCGGCAGGGTGTTACACGGTACCAATCGTCATCACCAAGTCGTTCCCCGCACTACGGGGCGTACTACGGGGGATCAAGCCGGACCTATCGAGCCCACTCAAGGAGGCATGATGAGCAGGCACGAGACACGCCGAGGCGCTACAGCTACAGTTGCGATGAAAGCAACCAACACCAACGCCGTCGGTCAAATTATGAGGGACCAATAGTGCTCGACAACCGGGACGATAGAAGGGCGGACGCCGTCAATGAACTACTAGAGGCGGCAGGATCATCGATTATTAAGAAGAAAGGTAACTCAATCTTAGCCCCACACCGTTACGTAATAAGAGGAAACAAAAACGAAAAAATAGCAATGGAGGAGGCTACATGGGCCGAATATTTCGCGGCCCTCTGTAGAATGACGAAGGACAAAAAACTCCCGACAGCATGGAAAGACAATGTGCTCGAACATCTACACCAACTCGCAACAATGGCCTGCACGTGGGACTGGTACACGTGTAGGCAATGGTCGGAGACCGTCTTTACAATGATTTCGGACGGCCGTCTGCCGGCGGGTTGGGCGGTCAAATACGCAATTAAAGATGTCCAACGTGATGTATGTTCAGTCGGATCACGACTGGAAAAGGTTAAGCAGGCACTCAGGGCGGGTAAACGTACCGAACAGCAATCAACATCTACGATAGCACAAGACCAAAAGAGCCCTGGTGAATACGCCAAAATTGACTACGATAGGGACAATGATGGAAGGCCCTGCAAGGAGTACAACTGGGGACAGTGTACATTTGCAACATCTCACGGTATACAACCAGACAGGAGGTGCCACCTCTGTGCTTGGTGTGCCCAGAAGACAAAAAAGGCAAATGTACATCCAGAAAAGCTTTGCATGAACAAAAAAACGAGCGCAAGAAAGAGCAGCAGCAGCCCGGGAAAGTAAATCGGATTTTTAAATAGCGACCACGAGGTAGGGCAGACCGTTGAACGTGAACACGTCGCTAAGATTAAAACGGTTAATGACGGCAAATGCGATAAGAGTGCAAACGAGACTGATTGCGCTAATTGCATCGGCGATAACGAACCTGATACAAGCCAGGATTCCGACAAGGACGGGGCCACCCCTCGAACTGAAGATAACAGACAAAAAGGAGCCACAGCATGCACTAATGCTGACAATGAGCCAGATATCTTTGACACTGATAGCGTCTTAGAAATGAGCCCGGTGATAACACAATCACCCACGACAGAACCGCCTGAGACGAAAAAATTCATATACAGTTCGGACCCCCCGGGTTCAGAGGAACAAATAACCCAATACCGGCACATTCCCACACACCGTGGGAAAGCCGCACTACAGGCTGATACATATGGAACTGACGCTGATAACAACGTCCCAACCATGATAAGCAACGACAATGTCATGGGAACGGACGAAGGCACTGAAGACCACTGGTCGGCTCTCGCAATGATGGGGAGGCTAAGCCCGGCACACAGCCCTATCATGGAAGTGGACGAACAAAACAATAGCGACCGGGTCAACAAGGGATTCGACAATAAAGCTATACAACGCCATATATTGGAAGGATGTCCAAAAACGATCCAAAGTGGAGGCAGTATGGGTAATCACAGTCCTCCCATGGTCGCATCTCGTAAAAGAAAACTTACAGCTTCTGCCGATGGTGGCGAGAGCAACACAGCATGGGAAAGAAGTAACCAAGGTAGGAGTGACGCGACCACCTTCCTCAGGCCCCAGGCTGCTGGGCCAAGGAGCATAAAACGCGACGACCCCTGTCTCATGACGTCTGAACACTATGACCTCGACGACATTGAGCAAATAGTTGATGTTATCGATGAAGTGGAGATAGTAGCGTATGACACGCCCCTTACGCCCCAACAATACCGGTCCACTCTCGAATCATTCTGGCCACATACGGACAGGAGACTCTGGACCGACTGTGAACACTATCTAAAAATCTATGACATCGTAAGGGCCTCAGCGATACCTAACTTTCTAGGGGTGCGGCTACGCGTGCCATCAGGGCTTAATATAGCGGCATGGAAGAGGATGCTAGTTGGATACCACGACAAGCAACTTATTGATTTCCTCGAATATGGATGGCCGGTGGACTTTACGGGAGACGGGCCGCCAACTACGGCAACGGCCAACCACCATAATGACTCAGTGAGTGTCCAAAGTATACAGAACTATGTGGAGACAGAGCTGACATACGGTGCCATGCTCGGACCATTTGACAGCCCTCCATTCGTCCCATGGACCCAGGTAAGCCCGCTTATGACCCGCCCAAAGCACGGAACCGACGAGAGGAGAGTAATTGTCGATCTGAGTTACCCCCCAGGGAAAAGTGTTAACGCGAGCATCAGGAAGGGCCAGTACCTTGGACAGCCGGCGTCATACACCCTGCCCGGAATTATGGACCTTGCTGATGAAGTGGTGAGGGCAGGAAGGGGTGCTATGATATGGTGTGTGGATCTGGCAAGGGCCTACCGGCAACTACGTGCCTGTCCCTTGTCTATCCCTCTGCTCGGTATTAAGGTGAACGAACGTATATACATAGACATAGCTCCCCCATTTGGATGTAGGACGTCATCAATGGCATGTGTCCGCACCACGAACGCTGTAGTCTACCTGATGAGGCAAAAAGGGCATCATGCCTTGTGTTATCTTGATGACTTTGTGGGTGTGGCAGCTACAACCCAACAAGCTAGCAGAGCATATGACGATGTAATTAGGATTACTGACGAACTCGGCCTGGTCCTCGCAAGATCGAAATGCTCACCTCCATCGACAGAGGTGGAATGGCTGGGTTTCAGTGTCTCGACAACTGACATGACCATAAAGATCCCGCCAGGCAAACTTCTAGACGTGACTAACGAATGTAAGCTCTGGAGGGGACGGAAGATCGTGTCACGTAAGGACCTGCAGCGACTGGTCGGAAGACTTCAACACGTGGCGAAGTGTGTCAGGCCAGCCAGAAGGTTTATGACCCGGATTCTGGAGGCACTGCGCGCATCACCCTTCAGGGGCAAACACCCCATTCCTAGGACCATGCACATGGACTTGGACTGGTTCATTGGGTTCGCCCAATCATCAAATGGGGTCGTGCTACTTCCAGACAGTCAACAGATCGGGTGGACAATAGAGTGTGACTCTTCGCTGCTTGGGGGCGGGGCCCACTCCCCAACCCACTACTACGCATCAGCCTACTCTCAAGAAATTACGAGCCGTAACTACAACATCGCACAGCTTGAGGCGCTTAACCTCGTGGCTGCTGTAAAAAACCTCGCGCCTGAAAATCCACACATCTTCATACTATACATCAACACTGATAACGCAGCATCACAACAGGCCCTCACCTCAGGGGCAGGCAAAGACCCCATTATCACGGCATGCGCAAGAGAGATTTGGCTCTATGCGGCGCTGGCCAGCACTGAGGTCATCATAAGGCACAAAAACGGCAAAGACATTCCCTTCGCGGACGCGCTGAGCAGGATGTCATTTGATCACAATGCCAGGCGGGTGGCGGTCCGTCAAATTGCTCAGCGCGGCCTCGATTGCATTGTGGTATCACATGATGACGTACTGACAACCGACCTTTAACCTGCCCGATCTAATATTTGCCTTTCTTGCCAGGTTACGGTGACGATCATCATAGGCGGATAATTACCATGATTGAGGACGGCCTGGCAGATGGAACATGGAAAAACAAAAAGAACCAGGCATTTGGATACCTCCGTTACATGAAGACGCATCACGTGGATCCGCTAGCACCACCTGAGTATGATGTCCTCTCTTATCTCCTGCACCTCTCAGACGAACTTGACTCCCCTGGTGCTATCATGAACTATATGAGCGGGGCGAGGGGTTGTGTTCTGGCCCTCGGTGGTCAGGTGACGGGCTTTGACTCATATGCGGTGTCCTTGGCAAAAAGGGGTATACGCAGGGGCTCTAATCACATGACGATCCAGGCCCAGCCTCTTGAGCCCCAAGACATTATGGATGTGGTGGACTTCTTCGAGCGAGCAGGAGGAAATGGCGCTGTTCTCACTGCTGCGACTTTGCTCGGCTACTTTACATTGATCCGGCAGAGCAACCTACTGACTACGCAAGCTGAGCTCGGTTCCCGCCATACCTTAAAGGCGGGGGACATATCAGTAACCAATGAGGGCCTCATAGTTACCATAGGATCATCAAAAACTAGGGCTTATACAGAGCCCCCACTGGAGATTCTCGTCCCTGCTGTGCCTAGCTCCAGATACTGTCCGGTGAGTGCTTGGAAGCATTACTTCCGAGTGAGTCGGCCTGCTATGAGTGGGCCGGCGTTCGTGACACTTGACGGTTCACCGCTACGACCCAAGGCAATGCTTCATACCTTACGGCTGGCTCTGTCAACAGTGGGCCACCCAGCGCCTGGGGCGATCACTCTACACAGTCTAAGGAGGGGTGGCGCCCAGGCATGTGCTCGCTTGGGCGTTCCTCTGGAGGATATCAAAGAACTTGGTTCATGGTCTTCTGATTCAGTCTATAAATATGTTCCACGAACAATGGTTAGTTCCGCCACCACTAAGCTTTCATCTGTATTTGGTTTAAAAGCTTACTGATCTATGTTCTACATGTTCCTATTGCATTTGACCTTATGTGATCAACCTGTACTACTGACTCACTGATTAAAATGCCAACTATATACTATTGCTGTGTTTTGTCCAATTAATCAATAATCATCTCAAAAAGTCACCGGGCGCAGTGACCGAATCGGTAGAGCGCAGGCCTCGCGTGCGGGAGATCGGGAGTTCGGTTCCCAGTCAAGTCAAACCAGTGTGTTATCAAATTTATACTTGTCGCTTCCTGGCCTGGCTCTCGGCCTTAATAGGATAGGGCATGATAATGTGACTGAGTGGGATATCAGGTTATGGTGTTGGCTGCCTTATTTAACAGTGGGGCAGCACTATAAAGTCACCATGAGTGCGCACTGCCACAAGTCGGTACCCGTCCTTATATGACCTTAGATGTTGCCAGGATGTAAAACTCCAACAACCAACCAACCAATCTAAAAAGATTGATGTACGGCCAACACGCTATTCAAAACTAGGACACATATACGCAACGTAGTTTCTTATCAATGCACTCGGCACATGTCTTCTCTCTTTGGTCTCTTTTTAAAAAAAATTAACCTATTTAAAACAAGAGGTGGGACAGAGCTTACAAAGCTGACAGCCCATTTGGCATTTTCAAAAAGACGATGAATGGCGTGACATTTAATGTATAAGACACAGAAGGTTGTGCTTAGATAAATTATTTAGATGAACATTATTAATTAACCTTTTCTGACATATACATATCAATAAATTTCCAAACCATGCTAATATCAAAATGTCATGCTGTCATTACTATGTAGTCTCATCGTCGTGCCTATATTATAATACCCTTAGATGGTGTTAGGACGTAAAGCCCTACCAGTGAAACAAATACACGTTCATGCAAATCGGCTGGGATGGTGGAGTTCGTAGAGCAGTCAGGTGGTTAAATGCATATTTTGGCCTGACCTGGAAAGTGGCTGTAAAGTTTTTTTCTCAGTGTTTTCATGTTATATAGGTATTGTACTCTATGAAACTGTGCGATGGCATTCTCCCATCATTGAGCATTTTCATAAAACAAGTTTTATACAATTGCGGCTATCGGGACCCAAATTACTGATTCTGTCCAGAATACAATGGATACAACGCTGAAACGATTCGTGGAAATGGACAGTGTGTGAAGCCCAAAAAATGTGTAACATATATGCCACTCATAGATATTCCACCGGCGCACCATGACACTATTATGACAACTATGACACAGGCGCAGACACTGTCACTGGAGGCAGGCCAGAAATTTACAGTTATGACAGCAGATTTGCAACTGTACAAAATCATGATAGATGTCCTTTGGGTGTATCCACATGGGAGGTTGTTGGTTCGATCCCTGGCTAACTACGAGACATTGATGTACTAACAATGTCAGAAACCTGGTACACTGACAAACATCACAACAATATTCTCAACATAGATGGGTATAGGCTTGTACGTAATGACAGAAAGACATTAAATGAAACGCAACAAACAAACAAGGGTGGGGTGTAGCTATATACTGCAAGCTCACCAAAAACTTAGATGATGAAATACTAGAAACAGCAAATATTTCAGAACAACACATAAAACTTCTATGGTGCTTAATAAACAATTATAAGCAAGCAAGCACAGCCATAGTGAGTCTGTACAGACCACCAACAGGAAACATAGACAACTTCCTTGAGGCCCTTGAAAAAAGTGTTAGCGCAGTCCAACAATTAACAACTGCAGAAATGTTCAATCTGGGTGATTTTAATATAAACCACAACTTAAATGAAAAAGACTAACTAATGCTGCAGACCATTATCAAAACCATAGGCCTTCAACAGATAATCACAGAAAATACCAGACTCAGTGAAAATAGCTTGGCAATTGACCTAATACTAACCAACACCAACCATGCAACAAAGTGGAGCACCAGAAGCTGGGGTATTAGTGACCACGAGCTAATATACGTAACCAGAAAAAAAAAATGAAAAAAAAATCAATATGAATACAAGATGGGTAGATCACTGGTAAACTACTCAAAAGAGTCACTTATGGCCCTGTCACACTACGACGTGACTACGTCAGCGTAACCACAACGTGAAAATAATGATATCACGTCGAAGTTATCGGCGTAATATGCAAATTGTGGACGTGAGCGTAACGTGAAAGTAACGTGGGTGTACGTCGTGACCTTAGCTGTAACGTGACAACGTTAGGGGGGAGGGGTAATTGGCGACGTGACCGGGCGTTAGTGTAACGTGAGCGTAACGTCGCCGTAACGGGTGCGACGTGGACATAACGTGACCGTAACGCCACCGTAACGTGACCGTAACGTGACCGTAACGTGACCGTAACGTGACCATAACGTGACCGTAACCGTGACCGTAACGTGACCGTAACGTGACCGTAACGTGACCGTAACGTGACCGTAACGTGACCGTAACGTGCAAAACGCTGCCCACACGTTGCTCCCACCCGGGCCGTTGGTCTGATGTGACATAACGTGACTCTAACGTCATTTACGTTGCTATAACGATCGCGGAACGTCAACCTAACGTCATTGTCACGTCATCCCAACGTAACGGCTTCACGTTGAGATACGTCGAAAGTTTTGAACAGGTTCAAAACCTCGACGCGCGCCAACGTAACACAACGTAACATGACGTAGCTCAACGTCACTCTAACGTCATTATGACGTCATCATAACGTGACCCAACGTACGGCAACGTAATGACGAAAAATCATCACGTTAGGCTCACGTTGGCTCGTTACGTCGTAGTGTGACAGGGGTATAAACAACCACCTAGAGAGTAAAAAAAACTAAATAATTAGTAACAGTAGTATTGTAGGGATAAAACCCTACCATACTGTGAAAGTACAACGTCTGAACACTTTGAGTTCTGGATACCGAATGACTTTATTCCCCTTCCAGGGGTCAAACCATAGCCGGCCAAACTTAGTCATGTGACGTCATCTCATTTGCCTATATTACATACGTGTCTAGACGTCTAGCCATCTAGACGTCTAGACGTCTCTTACGCATATATCACATCCCCCCCTCAAAGTATTTCTGAGACATGAAATGTTTCAAAATCCCCATAAAACATACCAGGTTTACTCATTCATCATACAGTAATACAATAAAATATACAAGCAGTTAACTTAAGCGAGTAGGCATAAGTAAGTAAGTAATTAACTTAACCAACAGGTTTAGCGAGTGTCCGAGCGCACTATGGCACTGAAGTCCTTTGAACTGTCCAGCTGGTTAGCCTCCACAAAACAATTACCATCACTAATAACTAGTCTATAGCAATATTATGATGGAATTATATATCAATATCACGGAGTTCTCTGTGGTGGAGTGGTTAGAGTGTCTGACTTTTTTCTAGGTCAGACTCCTAATCTGAGGGTCGGCGGTTCGATTCCCCAGCTCTGCAAATTTGGATTTCCACCGCTGTGTATAACTTACATCGTCATCAAAGGCCAGTTGCTCTCATACCATGTCTATGTGGTGTGGGAGGTTAAAAATCCCTTGGGTCGGTAACAGTGTAGGCTCGGGCTTTCTATCGACAAGCATCAACATTAAAACACTAGTCGTGTGTCTGGGAATATATACAGGTATAGATGTTCACATAGATATATTTTGTATGTAGGTAGTGGTAGCCTGCTACCATGCTGCAAATCAATGGCTAAAATGAGTAAATCTCTGTTTCTTCATTGCTTCTAATTCCACATACAGGCAACCTATGATATTATAAAGTCAATGTAGATAAAGTGGAAGAGTGGTTCTTGACTTCAGTATGGTTTGTTTATTAGTATTCTTTTGTAACAAGTTTATCTGCACTTGATAAACATAGTTTCACACAATTATGATGTAGCACATGCACATCCGGGTGTTCAGTACCTTCAGCATTGAAAGGGTCTGGCTATATGTAGGCTAAATATCTGTTTGTAGGATCAGCGAAAAGCTTATCCTATGAGCGTTCTAATGATATGTGGCAAGAAGGGAATGTATGAAAAATAACCTATTTTGGCTTCCAAAATAAACTTAAAATTCAAATTATCATATCTTTTCATATATGTACACCCAACACCTGGTATCATTTGCGAGCTGATTTAATTTAATTTTTAATGGTACGCAAAACTAAGCATATTTCAGTTTGAGGCAATGACCTTCTTTGAATATAAGCAGCTTTCTGCTCAAAATGGCTTCAACTTCAAGTGAGTGAGTGACAGACACTGAATCCTGAGTATCAGTGTCAACAGTGTGGTCAAGCACATGATCAAGTGAGGTAATTCTATGTATTCACTCTAGATTTGAAGCGTATCTATACAGTAGTTTTTAAGTTATGGTAATTTATGTTTTTCTTAGATCACTGCTTTGGCTATTCCAGGCTTCTATGCTCATAGCTAGTGTGCGTCTGTCAAAGCACCCACAGTTGGATCTTTCTGTTCTTTGCACAGGTGCCTCACCAGCTCTAGTAAATTTTCCACCCGTTGTCTTGTATTTTTCTACATAGTAAAAACCTATTATTCTCAGATGTGTTTCTCTTCTACTAGCATGCACATTTGAGCTGGGTTGTGTCAGTTTATTGTAAGATTATGTTTTCTAGTCCCAGAGATAGTTTCAAAGCTCTATTTTGTTGTCTTGTTAATTTCATTACTGCTCGTTTGGTCCCACACATGTAAATTACATCCCCATAGTTAAAGTATGGTAATATCATTGATTTGTAAATCTGGATAGCCATGTTCTTTGTCATAGATTTTCTTATCTTACTGAGGAACCATACATGCCATTGGACTTCTGTATGATATCGTATATGCAAAGATAGTAATTGACATGTCCATCTAATATAGATACCGGCATTCTGCTACTCTTGCCAGTGTCTTACCACCTTGTGAAGCTGCTTGGTATTCTTGGTTTTCTTACTACTGTTTCTAAAGATTACTGTTTTGGATTTCTGTGCATTGATGGTTATTTTATTTGCATTGGACCCCTCATTTAATTTCTCTAGTTTATGGTTCAAATTGCATATTAAATCTTTTTCGTTATTACCTATTGAGTATATTTCTATATCATCAATGTATAATTGTTTGTTGTCTGTTTTTAGGCAGACATCTAGGTCATTTATGTATATGATCAACAATAATGGACCCAGTACTGAGCCCTGTGGCACTCCACATTTGATTGCTTAGCTTGGAGATAAGCTTTGGTTTGCATTAGTTCTCTCTTCTCTTTGCGATAGGCAGTCCTCTATCCAGGCTAGTGTTTTTCCTCTTACCGCTATCTTATCCAGTTTTTAGTATGATAGTGTGTTTTCTACTGTATCAAGAAAGGCTTTGCTGAAGTCTATGAAAACTGAACCTACACTTTGTTTTTGTTGATTGCTGAAAATATGTCATCTGTCAATTTTGCTATTGTTTTGACAGTTGACTGGAATTTTCTAAGACCATCCTGTCTTCATTTAGTATGTGATTCTTTTCTAAGTGTTCATTTAGGCTATATTCCTCTGCTATGTTTTCTCTATTAGTTTACCTTGTAAAAATATACGGATTTTCTGTTCGGAATTATATATTGGCAGAGAGCATTAGGATTCTCAGGCGATGAAGTGGGTACCAAGGTTATGTAATCTAAAAGCAATGGGTGCCCCACTCGCTTTGTGACATATTAATCTATGAGGAATATAAATTCATACATAGCGACTGAGATTGTGATGAGATGTTCCTATATAAGAGACAGTGAATGTTTGGTGAAATGTCCCTCTATGCACCCATGCAGAGTGCAAGTGGAGGAAAGGGACATTTTTAACATATATATATATTTATTTTAACTGTCTGCAACTACCTGTTACCGCAGGGCCGATGGGCAAGCACACCAGCCTCATCTGCATACAGTATAGCTGGGGGTGTCGCCAATACTGGGGGTGTCGCCCCCAGGCTATGGAGGGTGCCTGATTGGCTGGCTGTGGGATGCCCAATCACCTGCGCTCCCTTGCCCACCTGACCACACTAGCCTCACTTTGATATTAATTATTCAAAAAACGGCTCCAGACACACTGGGCAAAAACACTCTACTCCTGACTCTAAAGTGAGACACACCTACTCTTGAGCAGGGACCCAGACACTCTGTCTGATGCTACCACCTTTGCTATATACAAACTGAGCTGTGTGCAGCAACCAGGGGACTCCGGTTCAATGGGTTGTAGGCACTGATTTATAGAGAGACTAAAGAGTCAATGAGGCTCTGTGTGGACAGAAGGTAAGGGGACAGAGGATCTGCTTTGGTAGCAGGTGAACAGAAGTTGATACCAATAAAGCACAACTTCTTCACTGTCAATCTTGCATGACTTGTCTTCCCTTTCTTGCTTATGAGTTTGTTTGAGAGGGGCAGCAGATACTCGCAGACTGGGGAAAGTTTATGGTATCTCTGGTGCTCAGACGGCCGGGCATACAGAAATATTATAACCTGTTGTCTGTTGTATCGAAATAGGCCTAAAGTTGGCCATGTCCTGCCTATCTCCTGCTTTGAAAAGTGGTGTGATGGTGGTCACTTTCCATTTTTCAACAATTTACCTAATTCAAACGAGCTATTGAATATTGCTGTCATTGCTGTGGGGGATTACCTGTAGGGCATCTTTCATTGCTATGGCAGAGATAATGTCTAGTCCACTAGTTTTATTTGTGTCTATGTTATTTATCAATGTTAAACAGACCCGGTATAGGCTGCTGAGATACGAACCATACTCTGACAAATGCTCTCCAAGCATACCTTTGCAGGTTTTCAGTGTATGTATAGGTGGGGGGAGAGTGCTGAAATTGGTTGCTCCTATTGTGTTGTAGTTAGTCCAGCAGCACTGACAAGGCTTTTAGACACCATATAGAGAAAGATGTTAGAATTTGCAATCTAAAATGATAAATATAAAGTTCAAATATTTATTTCTCATAACCAGCTACTTTTGTGTGAATAATTGATTAAATCATGTAGATTAATAGACTTTAAAAGTTGAATTGACAGCTTTCTGTGGCTGCCATCTTGGTGGTTGCCATAGCTTCCCCTGTGTGTGGGGAACCCCTCTACGTCATGTGATGATGGAATCCCACCTATGATGTCATTCATACATCACAGACATCAACACTCTCCTCCCACATGTTCAGTTGCATGAACTGAACAAACTAAGCAAAGGTATGTTTGGAGAGCTTTTGATGCTGGATTCGTTTGTATCTGGGTGAGGTATACCCGGTGACTTTAAGACTTCATCTTCATTTGTTGTACAAGGGTTAATTCACGAAGGCGGAGACATGAGTTGTAGGCTCATATAGTGGTTTTATTTATTAGAATCAAGTAGGCTTAGTACATTTCAGGTTTAGATCAATTCAGGTGCTAGTCTGCTGAGTGTTTGTTCATTACTCCCCAGGGACTTCGATCCCTGCGTACAACTTCACTTAGTTTTTCTGGTTATATAACCAAATATGTGGAGAGGGTAAGTAATAGAGTCACTGCATCGGAATTGGTCAAGGAGAGTGTTGAGGTCAGTGCTCCCCAAGCACAACCTTGTTTACTGTTCCTGTTTACATAACGAGATAAGTAGGGAAGAGCGCACTCGAGCTGCTGTTTTGAAAATGGCTGGGTAAGTGGAGAGAAGGGAGAGTAAATGTTAGGTACTTAAATTCTTTGATTCAGGAAATATATTTGGGGTAATGTAAAATATTGATTAGTACAATTTCATTGCATAATTTACGTACAGTGATTATTCAGAAACACATATAGGGGGGGGGGGGACTTTGGGTGTTTTTTTGTTGAATATAAAAGGTAAAGAGCCAAAGGGGAATTGAAATGCCAACTCCAGATTACAACGTAAAATACAAGGCTATATGTGTGCTGGAAATATATATATATATATAGGCGTAGATGTTCACATGCATATATGCATATACATATTATAATAAACAAAAATAATCTCCTGTTATTCATGACTAAGTGATTTTCCCGGGCTATCTCACCAAAATGACCTTGCTGTGATCGAGTTTTCAAGGTCATACATTCGTTATATATTCGTTATCAAACAGATGCTAGTAGTGACAATCATATGTGGTTATTTATAGAGTTGTTTACCTCCCTTCTGAAAAGCGGTGATAGTCGAGACTGTGTGTGTGTATATATATATACATAAATACATATGAGGTATATATATGAAGTGGGCGAGACTACTCGACCGATGGAAATGCGGGCTGGGCTGATTAGCTCGCATTCTGAAATGCGGGCTACTCACCAGGCTCGCATTTGCCACCATTTGTGGGGCCGGGTTCCCTGCTGTAATGCGTTGCTAGGATACATCAATTGTGACTTTCCTAGCAACAATGAAAGGTCGAGCGCTTGGGCTCTGACCCATCAGACGTGTTTCTGCATGCTCTGATGTTTTAGACAAGATTTAGGCTTTTATTGTCAAAATTCCAAACTGATTTAACTTAACAAATACGGGAGGGGATATACTTATTGTACTTAGTCGTTATTCAGTGAAATTCATCTTTGAAAGAACTCTTACATTGGTAGTTAGGGTCAGAATGAAGCCGTGAGCTCTTAGGAAGTAATTGGAATGTTCCTTGCATTCTTTACTCCAGTCTTATATTATTAACCGCTATGGTCAACCTGATATTGGTATTCGATTGTTCTATAAACATATTTAATTAAGGGCCTTCCGTCCCACGGACTGTATGGAGTCAAACTTCCCACTTCCGGGGATATAGTAGCCACCTTTCTAGCCCGGGTCAAGTTAGCGTGAAGGTGGTCAACCGGCGGCGGGATGAGAGGCGACAGCGGCCCGGTGACAGGCCCAGAAATTCACATGGAAACAATTAATTATTAACACGTAGGCTCGCCCTAAGTGGAGGTGGAATAGCCGAACGGTTCAATATATATATATATACAGTCATCATCATCATGCTGTTGGTCGCGATGCGACAAAGACTGCTTTCATTACTTGACTGCCGCTCGTAAAACCTCTCTAACCGACCACCTCCACATATCGACCCCTATATCGATCGCTTTATTTGGGTCTCAACAATACCATTGTAACCATATTATAACTCCCTAAACTGACCAGCTCCCTAAACGGACCACTTAAAGTTGGTCCCAAGGTAGGTCGATTTAGAGAGGTTTTACTGTATATGTCGTATCTATCACGCGCGCAGGCCCGTTGGCGTATCATATAATCAGGAAGGCGCCCAGTGTAGGACGCTCAAAACACTACCCGTTCAAAAGCGGTAGTATTTTGAACTTAAGTTCAAAACACTCCTGTTAAGTTCAAAACACTACCCCTACGTATGTTCAAAACACTACCCTAGTTCAAAACACTATCATTGGGGGGCTGTATAGATCAAAGATAGGTGCTGTAGTGCCGCAAAATGTAACCTACTGATTATGGTACATAGTGGCATACACTGACAGTTCTATGGCGTTTAAATCATGTATACTGGTTGATTTGGTTGGTGGGAGTTTTAGGTCCTGGCAACATCTAAGGTCATATCACTAGTAGTATACTCTGCACCACATATTAGTATATTCAAAATCAGGGGATCATGGTGCCGGCGGCCTGATTTCCCAGTGGGGCAGCACTCAGTCACCATGAGTGTGCACTGTCACAAGTTGGTACCTGTCCTGATGTGACCTTATATGTTGCTAGGACGTAAAACAACAACTAACCACAATAACCCCTACTGTCCCACCCGACTGCATACTTCCCCACCCTACTGCATACTGCACCACCTCATTGAATACGCCCTCACCCTTCTGCATACGCAGCAATTATTAAAAGAACATTAGAGTAGTGTTTTGAACTTAAAGATAGTGTTTTGAACTTAAGGATAGTGTTTTAAGTGTGACCACAGTGGTGTTTTGAACCTACCTTCAATGAGGTTGAAAACACTACCGTAGTGTTTTGAACCTAGGTTGAAAACACTACCATAGTGTTTTTCTCGGGTAGTGTTTTGAACTTACTACACCGGGAAGGCGGGTGCTCTGGTTATATGGGCGATCGTGTCGCCGACTAGCGGGCAAGGAGCGCATAATACTTAACTGAACCTGGCCAAGTGTCGGTGGCGCCGACTATATTTTGGGGGAGTTTTCAGTCGCATTGGTGCGCTGAAGGCTGCAAATCTGCAGTACTGTATGGGAACCGCTGATAATGGCCTTGTCACACTACAACGTAATGACGTCAGCGTAGGGAGAACGTGAAGAACGTTGAACTTCTCGGCGTAGTATGCAAATTTGGGCATAAGTTGAACGTGGATGCAGCGTAGTGGACGAGAGCGTAACGTCGGTAAAGCGTAGTGATACCGTGATTCAACGAGAGAGGACAACGTCATTACGCTAATGGAACGTTATGAACGTTATTCCATCCCCAGAAGAATGATACGTTACGTTACATATGTCATGAGACGTTGAACGTACGTTGAATGCACGTTCTCCTGACGTTCTCCTGATGTTCTCCTGACGTTCTCCTGACGTTCCCATTACGCCCCATGGGCATTTGCACTCGTTTTAATGTGGGTCAACGTAGTGGAACATAGTTGAACGTAGTGAGCAGCGTTGGAATAACATCCGTTTCACGTCATTGACGTTCACTGAACGTGAACAGAACGTATGGCGAACATAAACCCTTACGTTCAACCTATGTCAAAAGTTTTGAACATGTCCAAAACCTTGACGTAACTCGACGTAAAACGACATCATTCTAACGTCATTCTGACGTCATCATAACGTAACCCAACGTAATGACGAAAAATGACCACGTTAGCCTCACGTTGGCTCGTTACGTCGTAGTGTGACAAGGGTATAAGGAAAAAGGCAGCCTAAGAGCCCAAACACAGTCCTCTGAGAGGGCCGGGGGAGACTGGGTGGTTGTAGATTTATGCCCCAGGAAGACCCTAGGCCATACCAGGATGTGCACCGACTTGTGACTGACTCATGGATGCAACTTGTGACAGCGCACACTCATGGCGACTTTATAGTGCTGCCCCACTAGGAAATCAGACCGCTGGCACCATGACCTGATGTCCCACACAGTCACATTATCCTGACACTGTGTGCCCAGTCCCTGTCCTGACCTCATAATGCCAAGCACCAAGCAGCAACAGGTACCTATTTTATAAGTCAATGGTTTGACTCGACCAGGATCCAAACTTCAGTCCCTCCAGATTCTTCAGTATGCACAGTAAGTCCGGCCAAAGCCTAGCATAAATAACAGAACCATAGGCGATACGCGCCAGCCGCGTTTGTAAATCCTCTTATTTAATTAACCCGGGAGGGTGCCTACACTGGTATATACGAGTATATACTGACCATATACTGCTTTCGTAGATCATGGGATTTGAACCCCCGGCTTCGAACCCATGTCGAGTCAAACCAATGACTTAAATATTAATACCTATCGCTTCCTAGCCAGGCGCTCGGCATTATTAGGTTAGGGCAAAGACTGGATGGTTCAGTGTGATGATAATGTGACTGAGTGGGATATCAAGTCATGCTTCTGGTGCACTGGTCTCCCAGTGGGGAAGCACTATATATTCACCATGAGTGTGCACTGTCACAAGTCGGTACCCATCCTGATAATACCTTAGATGTTGCCAGGACATAAAGCTCCAACAACCAACCGTGTATAGTGGTGTATATATATATATATATATCTATATATATATATATATATATATATATATATATATATATATATATATGGCTCGATCCATACAATTTCAAATAAACTGTGTCGACCATGCTTACTTGTCCTTGTTGTCTGCGGTAACCTACATGTATATCATTCAGTATTAGTTAGTACTACTAGTACCAGTAGTAATACTGAAGGAAATGCATACGTATGTATATATATATATATATATACATATATATATATATATATATATATACATATATATATATACATATATATATATACATATATATACATTATATATATATATATATATATATGCACTGACCTCTCAGGCATGGAGGCGCATAGACAGGTAGGCGTGGGTAGTGTGTTGATATCAGGGAGCCTAGGTGGTGTAATGCGTAGCACACTGGCCCGGAATGGCTCGGACTGCAAACAGATCTGGGTTCGAGTCCGCTCTAGGCGCAATATTTCCCATTTTCATCAAACCATTCAGTATAAATTTAAGAACTTTCCAACACCTCTGTCAATGCTAAACTATAATTATGCCATTCGACCCCGACATCCAATGGTCGACGGCAAGATCTGTAACATATCGGCATCGCAATTATTAATCTGTTGTGTTTTTCTTAGTTTCATATTAAATTATTCTAGAAACAAAGAGGGTTGTTGTATTTTCTCTACCCTTACATCCAGTATAAATACAAGAACTTTCCAACACCTCTGTCAATCCTAAACTATAATTATGCCGTTCAACGCCGACATCCAATGGTTGACCCCAACATCTTTCCCCCATGCACCAATTGCCATATTTTCATGAGACTGACCACATATACACACACATACATACACACATATACACACACACATACACACACATATATGATCATCATCATCATCATGCTGTCGGTCGCGATGCGACAAAGACTGCTTTCATTACTTGACTACCGCTCTCCATTTAGCTCTCTGCTGTGAGAGTTGCATCCATGAGTCAGTCTTAATGTCTCTCAGCTTCAGGTTTCTCTTGATGGTTTCCTTGAACCGGAGATGAGGGCACCCTCTCTTTCTGTAATGAGAAGACAGTTGAGAATAGAGGATCTGCTTTGGTAGCCTGTCTGATGACATCCTCATGAGGTGTCCAGTCCACCGGAGATTCTTTTTGATCAAAAGATCTTCCATAGAGGGCAGCCCCGTCCATTCGAGTATTTCCTTATTTGTCAGGTTGTCCTTCCAGGTTAGCCTCATGATTGAATGCAGGACATTTCATGAAAGCTGCCTGCAAAAGTGTTGAAGTGCTGCTGGCTTTTGCAAGTTACCAGCGACACTCTCTCGGGGAGCAAATAGAAGTTTCACACTGGCAAGAACATGTCAAGACAGGTACAAACCTATTTGTCCCTGCAGTGGCTGATCGGGAGATGTTGGGAGTTCCATACATCAACCGCCCATAGTGCTGCCACAGTGACATGGTTTTCTGTTTAGGGTTTTCTCCCTTAGCCTTCGGTTCTGTCAAGAACCTGTACCACAAGGCAGTGGTTTACAACTCTGCAGGGCAGGGGCGTCAAACTCCCTGAGGTATTGCTATGCCTGCATATCATATATATATATACACATATATACACATATATATATATATACACACATATATATCATATGTACATATATATGCATATAAATACATATACATATACACATGTATACACATATATACATATATATACACATATACCCTATATCTATATATACATGTAAGCTACGCACTGAGACGGAAACGGAATGGAGGATACAACTTTATTTCACATAATAAGGCAATAGTCACTGCCCTCCAATTTGAGAAAAAAATTAAGGGCGCTCAGGTAGTTTGTAATGGATGAATACTTAAGAGTTTGTGCTAACCAAATGATGTAGATAGCCACCTGAGAGGGGGGGCATGGCAAGGGCGCAAGGATCCCCCTGAACTTGTCTATAAAGGCGAGATATTTCTTGAGCTGCATCGCCCTAGTTGAGCGGGAGTTTGTCAAGTAATAGCGGTCGCCCATAGCCCTAGCCGCCCCCCTCAAGTGATCCAGACCTGGAAACGAAGAGGAGTTAGTTAGAAAAGAGCGAAGTGCAACACAAGCGGCCCACATGATCGGCACATATTACCCGGTTCCTACTAACCGGATCTCTCCACCTGCTTAGGGCATCACAAATAATGTTATCACTACTTCTGACATAAGCAGATTTAATCTCAAAATTATAGGTAATCGATAGCCAAAAGAGCTCTTTTACGTATAACATGATATGCTTATTTACACAGCGCCCGGTAGATAGGGTGGCACGGACACTATTATTATCTGTTACAAAGACTATACAGCGGTCCCTCCATAAATGACACCAGCGTCTGGAGGTGGCAACGACGGCCCACATTTCTTTTATGTTAATATGCAAGTTATCGGTATCAGGGGAACAGCCGGAAAAATGATGGCCAAGCTACTCCGCCAATGTGTGATCTGGGGCAAAACTACCCACCAACCAGTCATCCGAGTGGGTCGCTCCAAAGCCCCAGTTAGAGGCGTCGCTATAAACTGAAAGGGTAGTGGCGTGGACGCCCAGCATCTTAGCAAAACCATTGAAGGAATCCACAAAGGTGAGCCACCAGCTCAACTCAGAGCGGTACTCGTTATTTAGCCTAAATTTATAATATGTTTTTTTCAGCTGGCGAATAGCGTCGTAGACCCTGGTGGAGAAGGAGCGCCCCCCCGGACGACCGTCGAGCAGTGTGCCAAGCGTCCACCCAAGCGTTCGAGTTCCCTGCGGGACGCCTTCTTTCGGCCCAGGAAGAGACGCAGCACATGTTTTAACTTAAGAATCTTGTCCACAGGGAGTCTGAGTTGCAAGTTTACAGTGTCTATATCTATCCCCAGGAACCTTAGGCATTGGGCTGGAGCGGGCAGTTTAGAGTAACTCAAGTAGAAGCCTATACGGCGTAAAACTTTCATTATTAATAGCTGATTCTAAAGGCAATCCTCGAAGTCAGTGCCGAGAACAGCAAAATCGTTAAGATAATTAACAATGCGAAGGACCCCATCCATGCGAGCACAACGTACAATGAAGTCAGAGATTCTACTGAAGATCAAGGGACTTGAGGAGAGGCCCATGCACAGACGATTGTCAAAGAAAATTGTTGTTCCCTCACCGAAGTCCCAAGATAAGGCCTGGCGAGGCCGGTCGGTTGGGTGTATAGAGATCGCCCTGTAGGCATCCTTAATATCTACCGAGGCAATGAACTCGCCTTGGATCATCATTTTGACAAGATCATCAACACCTTGGTAAGAGAATTTCTGTGTAATGTCATAGACAAAGTTATTTACTGAGACATCTGTCGGCTTACTACAATCGACAATCATTCTATAGCCAGCAGCAAGAGATTTAGGGACTGCAAAGATGTTATGAGTACATATGGGAGCTACATCGGCATAGCTTATATAGCCAGCAGTGAGCTCTGATCTAAGCTTATCATCAATAAAGTGCTTTGTTTCCCAAATGGAGCGGGGTGGATGGCTAACAGAATAGTTTGCGGTACAAGTTGGATTAATTACTTTAAAGCCAAATATGGCGCCGCGCATAATAAAGTCACAATCAGGGTCGAAATTGCCCCTGGCGAAGCAGTTGCAAAATGCATGACAAGGCTTAAATTGGGTGGCTCGGCCTGCTATAAAGTGTGTGCAGCAGCAAGTTGCTTCAAGACACGACAAGGTAACAGTAAAATTGCTTGATTCAGGCGAATAATTATCGGAGGCAGAAACATAGAGGCCTCTCTCACATGGAGAAATAGTTAGCCAATCGCGGCCGATGCTCGCCCAATTAGGACAAACAGCCCAGGCACCCGCCAGAAGCGCGGCAGTGGGAGCGTGACAGCCCCCCCTCAGGAGGCTCCTCCCCCGAGAGCGACACGCGCGTCTCGTCACAAAGGGCGAAGGTAGTGGGGTCGCCGTAACTGGCGGGAGTGATGGGGCAATTAGTGAGGTGGTTATCAAGAAATCCACAAAGGTTCAGGCTAATTGAGCTGGGGGCGCCATAGTGGCAATGGGCCATTAAGCCGCTGGGACACATACCCACACCCAGAACCAGTGAACGGTGAGTTTCGATATTAGTTTGGTTAACACAATTGGGGGGAGAGCACTCAGCCCCAGTTAGTGGTACAGAGTCATAGGGGCTATAGGTTGAACAATTGAATAAAGGAGCGATAACCGCATTAACACAAACAACACGTCGCTTCCTTCTCCCTCTGCCCCTCCCCCTAGGAATTCACTCCTTTCGCCACTTAGCCCTGATATGGTACTTACTCCCACAATGGGAGCACCAGTGTCCGAAATTACAAGTCTTATCGTCGCGTCCACAACCCTCATCCTTGTTGTGGGCGAAACAGGGCTTCTTCCCATCCTTGGTGTACAATTGTTTGGTGGAGCCCTGACTCGCCCTGCCCGTTGAGTTGTTCCCCTTGGAGTGCTGGCTGCGCATCGATTCGAAGGCATAGTGCTTTAGTGCCAGCTCAGGGTTCCCTGCGCAAAAGGCGTCATAGCCGTCCACCGTTGCAAGCTTTCGTATTGCGAGGTCATAGCCCGCGTGCACCTGGTCCTGGAATCTGCCCGACTTGGCCTTCCCTGCTATATACTTAAGGTGTTTGACAAACCGGCGCAAGTCTTGTAAGTCCAAGTCTTTTTTGTCCAGAACCCATGCACATGATGCCTCAACAATCTCAAAAGGCGACAGTTTTTTTATGTCTTTGCGGTCCTCAATGTAGCGCTTAATTGACCACTTACTTCTCTGACACCTTTTTCGGCTCGTTGTTCTGTAGGATGACGAACTAGAGCTTGTCGACCGCCGATGACGGCGGCGATGGCATCGTTCCCTCGAGCCGCTGCGCCTCCTGCTGGGGCTCAGACCCCGCTTCCGTCTAGACGACAGGTCGGCCGCGTTGTCCTCCAGGCGTTTTTCTCGACGATCCAGATCCGCCCAGCGCTTGCGGCGCTCCATCGCCCGCTCCTTTGCCGCAATGGCACACTCCCGCTCATCCATTTCCTCATCACTTGGCGCAGCTGGACGTCGCCGCTGCCTTCTCCTTCACGAAGTCACCATCACTTGACATGGCGCTCGATCTGTCAGCTGACCGCGTGGCTCGCCTAGTCTGCATTGCTGCAAGGTGACAAGCCTCGTTGACTGGTCCTCTGTGTTGGCAGCCACAAGGACCGCAGTACATTAGCGGCTTAGTGGGGTAGGTTCAATACTCGGCATAGATCAATTTGACAAGTTCAACAGAGGACGTCCGTTTGGCTGAGTATTAAGTATCTTGATTAAGTATCTCGATTAAGCGAGAGAGTCAGAATCATGATAAGTTTAAGTCACTACTATGTAGTTGACTTACCTCGCCATCGTCCGCTGGCCCTGACGTGTATTAATGAGAACACAGTAGATGTTTGAATGCGACTTGTTGGTTGTCGCGAAGATCCGCCAGGCTTGAAACCGCCCGGCACGTCGTCCGTTGGCCCATTAGTGAGAACACAGCAGATGTTTGAATCCGACTTGTTGGTTGTCGCGAGGATCCACCAGGCTTTAAAAACAAGCTGTGACGTCGTCCATTGGCCCGTACGTAATGTTCAGGCGCTCGCTTAAGAGAGAAAGTCAGAATAACGATCAGTGCAAATCGCTACAGTATGTAGTCGACTTACCTCGCCGTCGTCTGCTGGCCCAGAAAGACACAGCCGATATTTGAATCCGACTTGTTGGTTGTCGCGAGGATCCACCAGCCTTTGAAAACAACCCATGATGTCATCCGTTGGCCCTTACGTAACGGTTCAGGCTCTCGCTAAAGAGAGAAAGTTAGAATAACGATCAGTGCAAGTCGCTACAGTATGTAGTCGACTTACCTCGCCGTCAACCGCTGGCCTTGATGAATGTTATTGAAAGCAGAGGCGATATTTGAATCCGACTCATTGGTTGCAGCAAAGCTCCACCAGCCTTTGAAAACAACCCGTGACGTCGTCTGTTGGCCCGTAGGTAACGGTTCAGGCACTCGCTTAAGAGAGAAAGTCAGAATCAGTGCAAGTCGCTACAGTATGTAGTCGACTTACCTCGCCGTCGTCCGCTGGCCCTGATGAGTGTTAATGAAAACACACCGATATTTGAATCCGACTTTTTGGTTGTCGCGAGGATCCACCAGGCTTTGAAACAACCTGTGACGTCGTCCGTTGGCCCTTGCGTAACAGTTAAGCGGTTAACCAGTTGTTTACAGGCCGGCGGCACAGAGCAGAGTGAAGCCGCAGGCGAGCGGCAAGTGGGCTCTGTAAGCGGGTGCCGCGGCTCTTACAATAGCCGGCCCCTCCCACCTGGTTCGCCAACCAGAGGGGGGGGGTCTCCCCCATGCGACGCCTACATCCGCATATACGTAGTATATACGTCGGTATATATATACATATATATATATATACATTTCAGACCAGATGGGATAATCGAATGAGTTGAGCGTCCTTCTCCAGTTTTGGTAGATCGTGGGATTCGACCCTATGGGTTCAAACCCTGGTCAAGTCAAACCAATTATTACAAATTGATACTTGTCACCTCCTAGCCAGGCGCTCGGGATTATGAGGTAGGGCATGAGTGCGGTCTGCCACAAGTCGTACCCGTCCGGATATGACCTTAGAGTTGCCAGGGCGGAAAACTCCAACAACAACTGACATATATATATATATATATATATATATATATATATATATATATATATATATAGCGCATATACACACCCTCTGTATACGGATGTAAGTCAGAAGGACTCCGGCTATACTACTTCTCTGCTAATTACCACGATTGTGGTTCCCGGGTTCGATGCCAGGTGGACTGGCAGCGCTGCTGTCTGCGTACACCCCCCACCGGGCCAATGTGCACTGGACTTGCCACTTGCCTGCCAGCTGCACCCCAAGCAACACCTGCATTGGGGTTTTTTCGCGTTCCCAGACATATGAACACATGTCTGATTATTGTGGTCCATGTGGCCAAAAACAAGCATTGCCCGTAAACGAGTTATATATATATATATATATATACAAGTATATATAAGTATATATATATATATATATATATATATATATATATATACACACACACCACTGCAAGTACCACGGGTGGCTTTCAGTGCTACAGCTGTTACTGCAAGTCTACTAGATGGCGCCACCTTTGCTAACGATGTACGATATAATTTCCTGACAAGAGAAATAAACATGCATGGTCTTATGCGAATGAAGTTAGATATCTTATTATGTGATGGCCCACATTTTACATGACTATCTATACTCAGCATACACTATTTGAAAAGTTACAAGATAATGCCTCTAACTGTGTTTTCAGATACGCCAACGTTCATGGTGTTATTTCGAAACACCAGCAGTGAGGTAGTTAGTGCCTGGTCTACCTTCAGGGGGCAGCACTACAGTGGATTTGTCACATGGGAAAGCGGAGTGGCGACAAAAATGGTCTATTTGCTAGCAATTGCCCCTATGAATTTAGTATATCCAGATTCCTATGCATTTGGGCAAGTCAACCACCATACCCCATTTGTTGAGTTTTGTTGACCAGCCAGTTCAGTGGAATAATATTCGCTGAACTATCATTTCACATGTTACCCAGTTCTTTTATGTTTGTTTAGACATTATAAAGTAGTGTAATCCTATCGAGAACTATAAACATGGAAAAGGAAAGTGCAGTGTTTTGTCGAGTTGGCAAAAAAATAACCACCATTGGTTGACAATGTAGAAATAGGTACCGACAGCGATATTTAAAAATATGCATGGCTTGCAATATTTTGATTGCTTCTTGTAGACATTGTAAAATATACAAGCCCAAAACCAAAAACAGGAAGTATATATTTATTATTGCTGCTAAGATAATCAAGTTTGAAGAATTAATATATAGAAATATTTAAATATTTAATTGAAAATAGAACTTTGACCAAATATAATCAAAGGTGGAGCCAGTGATAAGGGAATATTAACTAATACTAGCATACTGCAAATGGAGTTTACCTAACTTCAAGTTTGGTATATATATTCAATCCATCGACAACATCAGATAGAGTATATATTGATCCTCTAGGTTATGCAGTTTTTCGAAAATCAAATAAATCAAGAAACAGTTATGAGCAGAGGTCATCGCTATATATATATGTATATATATATATATGTATATTTATATATATATGTATATATATATATATAAATATATATAAGAAATATATATAAAGAGCTCTTCATGTATATTTATATATATAACATGATCTATGAACTTGGCATTGGCATTGCAAACTCATTTTTTGGATTGGCGCTTATCACAATTTGGAAAAGAGCTCTTCATATATATATATAGGTATATATATATATGTAGACATACATAATATACAAATATATATAGGCAAGGAGCAATAAGACAAATACTTCTGGATATGGTGATTGCATCAAGAAACCTAGGTAGTGTAATGGTTATCCTAGGAATGGCAAGAGGTGCGGGTTCAAATCCTGCTATCGGCGCAATATTTCTCATTTTCATCACCCCCCCCCATACACACACACACACACGACACTGGTTGCATTGACCAAGATCCTGTAGAGCTTCATTTTGTATGGTTTTTGAACCTACCTTAAGTGCATTGAACAACTTACTGACGTAAACCTGCTTTTTTTTTTAAAGAAGGAAGGTTTTTTTTGTTTAAAGACGCCTCTAGAGCAAATGGATTTTTATCATCCACTATTGGACGTCAAACATTTGGTCATTCTGACACATTTCTTTAGAGGAAACCTGCTGCCACCACATAGGCTACTCTTTCCAATAAGCAGCAATGGGTCTTTTATATGTATGTCCCACAGACAGAACAACACATACCACAGCATTTGATGGACCAGTTGTGGACCACTGGTTGGAATGGAAAATAGCCCAAACTGCCAATCTGTCCACTGAGCAGGATCGATCGGATGACCCACACATACACAGCTGGACACGCTACTGCCTGAGCTACGTCCCGCTCCCTTAAGCCATTTAAAAGACTTACAATTTCAGCTGGACGAGGGTAGTATTAGTAGTCTACAATAACCTCTCAGGCAAAGAGCCACATAGACACGTACTCATGGATAGGGGGCTTGCATTACCATTCGAAGCTTGGAATGGCTACAATTACCATTCAACACTTGCCAGTACAAAGACCCACCTGCCACACTCACTGCCTCACAACACCAACTAACAGTAACAGCAACCAACACTCAATGGCCACCCCCACACATCTTCACACCGCCACCAACCACCACCATCACAACCCACCACCAACCATTACCTACAACCACTACCAACCACCACCATCACCATCCACCACCAACATGTACTTACAACCACTACCAACCACCATCACAACCCACCACCAACATTTCCCCTACAACCACTACCAACCACCACCATCACCACCCACCACCAACACTTACCTACAACCACTACCAATCACCATCACAACCCACCACCAACATTTACATACAACCACTACCAACCACCATCACCACCCACCACCAACATTTACCTACAACCACTACCAACCACCACCATCACCACCCGCCACCAACAATTACATACAACCACTACCAACCAGCATCACAACCCACCACCAACATTTACCTACAACCACTACCAACCACCATCACAACCCACCACCAACCATTACCTACAACCACTACCAACCACCACCATCACCACCCACCACCAACATTTACCTACAACCACTACCAACCACCATCACAACCCACCACCAACAATTACCATACAACCACTACCAACCACCACCATCACCACCACCACCAACACTTACCTACAACCACTACCAATCACCATCACAACCCACCACCAACATTTACATACAACCACTACCAACCACCATCACCACCCACCACCAACATTTACCTACAACCACTACCAACCACCACCACCCACACATCCACCACCCAACACCACCAACCCACCACCATTCAACCACTACACCACCACTCACACCACCACCAACACTACCACAACCACACCAACCACCACACAACTCACCACTACAACAACCACTACCAACCACCACCATCACCACCCACCACCAACACTTACCTACAACCACTACCAACCACCATCACAACCCACCACCAACAATTACATACAACCACTACCAACCACCACCATCACCACCCACCACCAACATTTACCTACAACCACTACCAACCACCATCACAACCCACCACCAACAATTACATACAACCACTACCAACCACCACCATCACCACCCACCACCAACACTTACCTACAACCACTACCAATCACCATCACAACCCACCACCAACATTTACATACAACCACTACCAACCACCATCACCACCCACCACCAACATGTACTTACAACCACTACCAACCACCATCACAACCCACCACCAACCATTACCTACAACCACTACCAACCACCACCATCACCACCCACCACCAACACTTACCTACAACCACTACCAATCACCATCACAACCCACCACCAACCATTACCTACAACCACTACCAACCACCATCACCACCCACCACCAACATTTACCTACAACCACTACCAACCACCACCATCACCACCCACCACCAACAATTACCTACAACCACTACCAACCACCACCATCACCACCCACCACCAACATGTACTTACAACCACTACCAACCAGCATCACAACCCACCACCAACCATTACCTACAACCACTACCAACCACCACCATCACCACCCACCACCAACATTTACCTACAACCACTACCAACCACCACCATCACCACCCGCCACCAACAATTACCTAAAACCACTACCAACCACCACCATCACCACCCACCACCAACATGTACTTACAACCACTACCAACCAGCGTCACAACCCACCACCAACCATTACCTACAACCACTACCAACCACCACCATCACCACCCACCACCAACATTTACCTACAACCACTACCAACCACCATCACAACCCACCACCAATAATTACATACAACCACTACCAACCACCATCACAACCCACCACCAACCATTACCTACAACCACTACCAACCACCACCATCACCACCCACCACCAACAATTACCTACAACCACTACCAACCACTACCATCACCACCCGCCATCAACAATTACCTACAACCAGTACCAACCACTACCGTCACCACCCACCACCAACACTTACCTACAACCACTACCAACCACCACCATGACCACCCACCACCAACCATTACCTACAACCACTACCAACCACCACCACCCACCACCACCCATTACCTACAACCACTACCAACCACCATCACCACCCACCACCAACACTTACATACAACCACGACCAACCGCCACCATCACCACCCACTACCAACACTTACATACAACCACTACCAACCACCACCATCACCACCCACCATCAACAATTACATACAACCACTACCAACCACCATCATCACCACCCACCACCAACACTTACATACAACCACTACCAACTGCCACAATCACCACCAACCACCAACATTTACTTTCAATCACTACCAACCACCACTATCACCACCCGCCACCAACACTTACATACAACCACTACCAACCACCACCATCACCACCCATCATCATCATTATGCTGTCGGTCGCGATGCGACAAAGACTGCTTTCATCACTTGACTGCCATCACCCCCCACCACCACCACTTACATACAACCACTACCAACCACCACCATCACCACCCACTACCAACACTTACATACAATCACTACCAACCACCACCATCACCACCCACCATCAACAATTACATACAACCACTACCAACCACCATCATCACCACCCACCACCAACACTTACATACAACCTCTACCAATGGCCTCCATCACCACCCACCACCAACATTTACTTACAATCACTACCAACCACCACCATCACCACCCGCCACCAACACTTACATACAACCACTACCAACCACCACCATCACCACCCATCATCATCATTATGCTGTCGGTCGCGATGCGACAAAGACTGCTTTCATTACTTGACTGCCGCTCTCCATTTAGCTCTCTGCTGAGAGAGTTGCGTCCATGAGTCGGTCTTAATGTCTCTCAGCTTCAGGTTTCTCTTGATAGTATATATTTCATGAAAGCTGCCTGCAAAAGTGTTGAAGTGCTGCTGGCTATTGCAAGTTACCAGCGGCACTCTCTCGGAGAGCAAATAGAGGTTTCATACCGGCAAGAACATGTCAAGACAGGCGCAAAACAATTTGTCCCTGCAGTGGCTGGTCAGGAGATGTTAGGAGTTCCATACATCAACCGCAGTTAATGCTGCCACAGTGACATGGTTTTCTGTTTAGGGTTTGCTCCCTTAGCCTTCAGTTCTGTCAAGAACCTGTACCACAAGGCAGTGGTTTACAACTCTGCAAGGCAGGGGCGTTAAACTCCCTGAGGTATTGCTATACCTGCAATACCATCACCACCCACCACCAACAATTACCTACAACCACAACAACAACCACCATCACCACCCACCACCAAACAATTACCCCCCCCTCCCCCCTCACGGCTGACACACCTTTCCAGAGCAAATTAAAGTTGCATAGTCCAGTGCTTTTCAGTTTTTGCCATTTTCTAATTAAAATACATTAGATTGATTGTCATAGTCTACAACACTTTACTTTGAAGTGACTTTTATTTTAAATGTCTGACTTTGGATGTATTTGAAGTACAAACATGCTACTTTAATCTTTGCAAACACTTTAAAACTCTAATACTATTGGCTTCAGCATTAACCCGTTCTATTAAATTGTCTTAGTGTACCCTTCGATGCAGCAACACATACGTACTAAATATATTCAATTCAATTCAATTCTATATTTCAGACTCAGGATCATGGTAGTTACATAATTCGGTCCATAGTAGGGAGATATAAAAATTAATGTGAATAGGATATAAGTAATAGCATGAATACTACCATACTAACCAATATCAAAATGTTGGTCTACATATAGTAGTTTGTACCAATGCCTCCATATGGCAGACATAAATCTGAGATCACTCTCTTCTATTTTTACAAGTCCCTGTATTATAACATTTTCTGACTTGTCAAGTCTAGTAATAAATTTGAATATTAGATTCCTGATAACACCCTGGAAGGCTGGCACATCGATATTGGCAAACAGCTGACTAGCATTGTGATACCTAGGTAGCCGGAATAATAACCTTATAATGTCATTATATGCTACATTCAGTTTTCTAATGCTATACATTCTATAGTTCCATCAAATCTGGGCAGTATACAAGGGAGTACAGAAAGTTCTAAATAGATTTACCTTCACATCAGCTGTACACATATGAAATTTCCTGATGAGCATATTTCCCTGAGCATATAACTTTCGACACTGTCTATTAATATCCCTGTCATCTCTAAAGTCATCAGTCATAAATGGTCCTAAGTACTTGACTTCAGTAGAGATTGACAGGGGCACACCAGTTAACATATAGTCAGGAAACACACTATCCGTGTCATATTTTGATCGAATGATCATTACCATACTTTTAATAGCATTGATTTGATATCAGCTTCTATGCCATATTCAGAGCATATATTAAGTAGCATTTGCAGTCCACTACTATATGGTGAGAATATTACCAAGTCATCGGCATACATGAGATGATTTAGAAGTAATAATCCATTAATACATCCAGTTTTACACTGATTTAACCTTTTCGACAAGTCATCCATATAAATATTAAATAAATAGGGGAACAATATCCCTATATTGGATATATACGATGAAATCTAGCTAGGTAGCTTGGTTTTTTAAATTTGATGTTTTCATCAGACTATGCAGCTATGACTACTTGTGGTGACTTATCCATTAGTATTTTGTGCGAGTACATCATTTCATTCACCAAGTTTTCACTCCTGTAATTGAACAGGTGGAACACAATGGATTCAAATTGTGGCGGTCGCTTAGTTTATTGTGGGCACTGTCCAGCCTTTGCTTTGCCGTCACTGTAATGTCATTAAGCAGGGTCCGACGGTTAATGTCACACAAACAATAGCTAGAAAAGCTGCTGGCTTTTTAATCGAGTTTAGATTCAGACATGCATGTATTTGTCCATTGAATATAATGTCTATTATAGTATGGGTATGCAGGTATAGCAATACCTCAGGGAGTTTGACGCCCCTGCCTTGCAGAGTTGTAAACCACTGCCTTGTGGTACAGGTCCTTGACAGAACCGAAGGCTAAGGGAGCAAACCCTAAACAGAAAACCATGTCACTGTGGCAGCATTAAGGGCGGTTGATGTATGGAACTCCCAACATCTCCCGACCTGCCACTGCAGGGACAAATAGTTTTGCGCCTGTCTTGACATGTTCTTGCCGGTGTGAAACCTCTATTTGCTCCCCGAGAGAGTGCCGCTGGTAACTTGCAAAAGCCAGCAGCACTTCAACACTTTTGCAGGCAGCTTTCATGAAATGTACAACCGCACAAAGCGGAGAGCGGCAGTCAAGTAATGAAAGCAGTCTTTGTCGCATCGCGACCGACAGCATGATGATGATGATGATATATATATGAAGAGTTCATGCGCAAAACCATGTAAACGCCAATCTAAATATTGAGTTTAAATAACAGATGTTTACCTGCAAATAAGATTGACAAAATAAATGAAGAATTGGCTCGCACCTTTGCTGGAAACTCGTCTTTGGCAAACTGCCTCCTGGGCTTTCGGGCCATCAAGGAACGGCAAGAGCGAAAGCTCTTGGACTTTTCCTCCGATGTCGAGGAGCACTACAACTCCCCATTCAGTATGGGTGAGTTGAGGTGTTCTTTGGAAAGCTTGCATGACACAGCAGTTGGACCTGATGGAATTCATTATCAATTTTTTAAACATCTCCTTGAACATGCACTGAGACTGTTGCTTCAACTCTTCAACAACATCTGGGAGTCGGGTGTCGTCCCAACCTTTTGGCGGGAGGCAACAGTAATACCGATTCCCAAACCTGATAAAGACCAGAGTGAAGCCAACAACTATCATCCCATAGCCCTCACAAGCTGCATCTGTAAAACCATGGAGCACATGGTAAACAACCGCCTCGTCTGGCTACTGGAGTCAGGACACCACCTGTCCAACCTTCAATGTGGCTTCAGATGGGGCCGCAGCACCCTCAACCATTTGGTGCGCATGGAGACCTTCATAAGAGATGCTTTCCTTCAGAAGGAGCACATTGTGGCTGTCTTTTTCGACCTCGAAAAAGCCTATGACACAACATGGCAGCATGGCATCATGCAGGATCTTCATGCGATTGGCCTTCATGGCCACCTGCCAATTTTCATCAGGAACTTTCTAGCCGTCAGGAATTTCCGCGTCTGTGTCAAGACTATCTATTCCAGCCTACACTCACAGGAACTAGGAGTACCTCAAGGCAGCATACAGGCCGTGGCCCTTTTCGGGGTCAAGGTCAATGGTATTGCTGCTGCTGTAAAGCAGGGGGTCTCCTGTAGTCTTTTCGTGGATGACTTTCTTTTCTACTACAGCGGTGCTAACATGAATGTCATAGAGAGACAGCTACAACCAAGCATAAATGGGATCCATCAATGGTCAGTTCTTAACGGTTTCAAATTTTCCAAGACCAAAACAGTCGGCATGCACTTCTGCCTGCAGCATAGAATGCATGTGGAACATGAGCTGACCCTGGATGGGGATCCCATTAAAGTCGTTGAGAAAACCAAATTTCTGGGCCTCATTCTCGACGCAAGACCCTCTTTTCTGCGACATATAAAGTACCTGAAAACAGGATGCATGAAAGCGCTAGATATTCTGAGGGTGTTGTCCAGCTCCGAGTGGGGAGCGGACAGAAATGTTCTGCTCTCTGTGTACAGAACCTTGGTTCGGTCAGGAGTGGATTACGGCAGCATAGTATACGGTTCCACAAGGAAATCATATATTGGGCTGCTAGACGCGATCCACCACCAAGGACTGCACCTGGCCCTTGGGGCCTTCCGCACCTCACCGGTTCAGAGCCTCTACGTCGAAGCCAATGAACCATCACTTAACAACAGGAGAATCAAACTGGCCGTGCAATGTAGTCAAGATAAACACTAATGAATTGAATCCTGCACACAATTGTCTATTCGAGCAACATGATGCATCCAGGTATGAAGCCAGGCCGAATTACATCCGGCCACTGAGGCTCCAATTGAAACCTCATTTGGAGGCCTTGGGCATGGATTTGTACGTGTTTGAGGATGCCAAAGTCCCAGAAAATCACCCGTGATCGTTGAGAAAGCCATCGGTTATCCTCTGACTCACGGAACTGAGGAAGTCTGGGACACATCCACTCGAGTACCAAGGACTGCATGCAGAGATTCAAGGCCAGTTTGCAGACCACCTCTCCATATACACTGATGGTTCGAAAGACCAAAGCCAGGTAGCTGCTGTGGCAGTCTGCCGACGGGACAAATTTGGCATACGTTTGCCTGATCAGAGCTCGATTTTCACTGCAGAAGCCCAAGCACTCCTCGCATTGGAGTGTATCGAGGTATCCAACCACACTAAGTATGTTATATACAGTGATTCGTTCTCTTCCCTCCTGGCTGTTGCTGGACTGAAAACGAATCACCCTATTCTAGCAACGGTCATTTATAAAATGAACCAACTGACAACGGATGGGTATGACATCCACCTGTGCTGGGTGCCTGGCCATGCCGGCATACAAGGAAACAAATGAGCTGATCGGGCTGCGAAGAAGGCACTGAACTGGGATCTTGAACCATGTCTGATCCCTCACACTGATATGAAACCATTAATAGCCACCCACATAAAATCCAAATGGCAACATGAGTGGGATGAAAACATGAATAAACTTAAAGAAATTGAACCATCTGTGGGAAAGCCACCACAGACTCATATGGGAGGTCGGCGGGACCAAGTGGTCCTTAGCCGCTGCCGTATTGGCCACTCATGGCTTACACATGCTTTTCTGCTCAAGGGGGAACCTCCCCCTGAATGTATTGGGTGTCAGTCCCCGCTGACACTCAAACACATTTTACTAAGTTGCGTTGATTTTTTGGCCCTGCGCCAACAGTTCTACACTGCAGACAGTATGCATGACCTTTTTACTAAGGTAAAACAGGAAAACATTTTAGCCTTTTTGAGGGCAGCTGGACTGTACCACCTCATATAGTTTACTAAATAGATTCTATCAATCATTAATAAAACTTTTCTTTTTCTATGGGAATTTGTTTCCCTTGACCACAAATATATGATTGTGAGCTTTCTAATTTAATTAGTGTCTATTGGCAAATAATTGATTGTCTGCTTTTACATGTGAAAGCGATGGTTTGAACAAAAAACAAACATTTCTCACCATGAATATGGCCTATGCTGCCGACACAGCGTAAAGCAACCACCAATCAATCAATCAGCAAATAAGTTCATAGCTGACTAATTCCACTATTCAAATGATCACATGATGATGGAGCAATACATAAAACAGTAGGAGTATAAAAATATAAACCTTTTGAAGGTTTGATTCCAAAGTTTCTCTCCATTTTTGGATAGGCGTTTACGTGGTTTTGTGCCTGAATTTTTCATTATGTATATTTATATATTTATATACACATAATACACCAACTCCCCAACTAATGTTGTTTTATTCAACGTTGTTTCGTTATAGTGTTATGGGGGGGGGGGGGGGGAGAATTGCATGATTCAACTAATGAATTTAAATTATTTGTTAATAAATAACGCTAAACCCGGATATTTAATTAATAAGTTTGTTGTTATATAATAATAGTAACCAAGAAACAATAACAAAGGTGAATAGATTGTAGGTTATTCCTATAATGAAGTTATTTGCAATAAATATGGTGATAATTTCAATATTCAATGCCTTCATTGTTTCAGGTAATGTGGTTTTCAGGAACCTAATCACGGTATTAATGGGGGAGTTGGTGTTCATTTATGTAAAATATTTGTTATTTTATCTGTGCATAAATATATGAGTGTAAATACCTTTCACTTCCTCTTGATAAACGCTTATTGATAATGACAATTTACTTCTTTCATCAAAACACTTTTTTGTTATGCATTTGTTTTTTTAGGTATAATCCCTCTTGCCACTCTCTCACTTTCTGTCCTCTCATGTTCACTGTCAAGTTCGGGGGCGTTCTCTGTGGCGGGGTGGTTAGAGTGTCTGACTTTTTTCTAGGTCAGACTCCTAATCTGAGGGTCAGCGGTTTGATTCCCCATGCCCCCAGCTCTGCCAATTTGGATTTCCACCGCTATGTGGTGTCGGAGGTTAAAAATGCCTTGGGTCGGTAAAAGTGTAGTCTCGGCCTTTCTATCGACCAGCAGTGGAATGAGGAAGACCAGTCGTCTATGACTGAAATTTCCCCTGCTTAAGCAACTAATGGACCCAAAGTGCAATCTGTAATCCGTTCTCTCACTTTCTCCCCCCCCCTCCCACCCACGCCGCCTCCACCCCTTCAATCCTACCATCACCCATACAGTGAGTGTGGCTAATACATATGTAGTAGTCTGCACTGACCTCTCAGGCAAGGAGACACGTGGACATGTAGGCGTGGATAGGGTGATGACATTAGGGAGCTTGGAATGCAAGAGATGTGGGTTCAGTTCCTGCTCTAGGCGCAATATTTCCCATTTTCATCACTCCCATTACACTGGTGATGTGTCCGGGATCCTGACTTGTGACAATGTGCACTCACTGGGATACCATGACCTGAGAGGGTGATGACATCAGTGAGCCTAGCTGGTATAATGGCTAGCAAGAGATGTGGGTTCGATTCCAGCTCTAGGCGCAATATTTCCCGAAGCGCAATATTTCCCATTTTCATCACCCCCATGACACAAGGTCCGTAGATTGTAGTGTTTGTTATCATATTGTCACCAGAAATTGGAGGTATTTTCTCAGAGATTGCACAATGCATGCCTTCAGAAATACCAAAGACACTGTCCATTAACTCAGTAGTTTTAGTAGTACTAGTTGTGGTAGTAGTTGTGGTAGTAGTTGGGGTAGTAGTTGTGGTAGTGGAGGTAGTGGAGGTACTGGTGGATCTGGTGGTAGTGGAGGTAGAGGAGGTAGTGCAGGTAGTGGTGGTAGTGGAGGTAGTGTAGGTAGTGGAGGTATTGTTGGTAGTGGAGGTAGTGGTGGTAGTGGTGGTAGTGGTGGTAGTGGTGGCAGTGGAGGTTGTGGAGGTAGTGGAGGTAGTGGTGGTACTGGTGGTAGGGGAGGTAGAGGAGGTAGTACAGGTAGTGCAGGTAGTGGTGGTAGTGGAGGTAGTGTAGGTAGTGGAGGTATTGTTGGTAGCTGAGGTAGTGGTGGTAGTGGAGGTAGTGGAGGTAGTGTTGGTAGTGGTGGAAGTGGTGGTAGTGGTGGTAGTGGTGGTAGTGGAGGTAGTGGAGGTAGTGGAGGTATTGTTGGTAGTGGAGGTAGTGGTGGTAGTGGAGGTAGTGGTGGTAGTGGTGGTAGTGGTGGTAGTGGAGGTAGTGGTGGTAGTGGTGGTAATGGTGGTAGTGGAGGTAGTGGTGGTAGTGGTGGTACTGGAGGTAGTGGAGGTATTCGAGGTAGTGGTTGGTAGTGGTGGTAGTGGTGATAGTGGAGGTAGTGGTGGTAACAGCGGTAGTAGGAGAGTGGGTGGTCTATGTAGCTCACTGACTTGTAGTCATTACTTCCTCACCGGTGTGGCATGCTCAGCCATGTCCCCTGCTCAGCCGTGTCCCTCGCTTCTGCGTATGCGTCAGAATCTAACAGCATCGTCTGCGCATGCATCAAAATCCATCCACATTCAAGCTCTCAGCTAAGACACTTCACTAAGACTTATTTGGATGTTCACTACAACCGTGGCCTAAGTAGGCTAATTCTAGACCCCTCCCCCCAGCCAAGAAAAGATAAATAAAAGTGTGGTAAATTCCTGCAGTAGAATAGAGATACAAAAACAATAATAAATCCGCACATGCGCAGAAGCGAGGGACACGGATGAGCACGGGACATGGCTGAGCACGCCACACCGGGACAGAGCCTTGCCGTTCTGGTTACGCTGATTTTAACACCAGGTGGTGCATTCCATGTTCCAGTAGTTTCTAGCTTTCCCACAGGTGGTGCATGGTGCTGACATGTGACCTAACAATAGTTCTTGTACATCCAAACTCCATTCTGACCGAGTTTAGGGTTTATGAGGGTCAACGTTACAACTACTAGCCAAGTGGTAGAATGGAGAGAAGGGAGAGTAAAACTGAGGTATTTTCAATTTTCTGTAGAGTAGTTCAAACAGGAAATATATTAGCTTTAATGTAAAATATATGTTAGTACCATTACATTGCATAATTCAATCAGAAACATATATAGAAGGAATCGTTTTTTTTGTTATTGAATGTAAAAATCGTTTTGATCTGTATGGGGTTTGAACCTACCACACCAAACAACTTCATATTACAAGTTCAACACCCTAACCGCTAGAGGTCACATATAGTTGGTTGTCTCAGTTCAGGCTGTTTGTATATACAACATAATATATACAAGGTGTGTGTATGTATGTATACCTTGTTTATATTGTATATCTATATATATACTCGACTAGTAACTAGTGCATATATCAAATGTATGTGCTGTGTGGCCATCATACGGCAAACCTAAAGTCACTGCACAGCTGTTGCACGATATTTAGAATATATGCACTAGTATATACGTTAAATATATATACAAGGTATATACGTACATGCATGCATGCTTACATACATACGTACACCCATAGCTGCATAGCCATAGAAGAGAATACGGGGTCACTATAATCCCAAATTAATATTGTATCTTTGTAGTTTATATATCTCCAAAGTTAGCCATTTAAAGTTAAAGTTACTTCAAACTAAATTATAATAGATTCTAACGATCAACCTAATATAATTATATATTACTTTTAATGACTGAAACTCAAGACAGTCGGAATGGGAAACTTTAAATGCCAATCTGCTGTAAAAGAAAGGGAACAGTATTTCGGGTTGTGCACACCCAAGCTGTAGCGCCATCTGATGGCGCAGTATAGACCTATTTCAATGTTTGTAAACATTGTGTATGCGCACGCAGCTCGGCTGCAGAACGAGTTTGCCAGTATGTGCAGTGCAAAACGTTTATTTTATTAAAAATTAATAGAAATGCACAACCCTAACCGTATAAATTTAATATAATCTATTCGTTGAATATGTTTTCTATATGTGTACCAAGCAGTTTGTTTCTAAGAGGTGTAGTTTTAGAGATATTTCACTTTTTCTCTATGAAGATTGCTCACGGCCATTGACAATGCACTGGCACTGACACTCAGAATATCCCAACTTTCACTATTATCTCTGTTTTTAATACTTTCAGCGTAAATTGCTCTTAGGTTACATTAAATACTTCAGATCTTCCTCTTCAATCGCGCATTAAGATATTTTTAATCGATCCAATGAAAGCTTTGAAATTTATTTTACAAAAATAAATGCTCCACGTATAGACATAGACATAGGTTTTAGAGATATTTAACTTTTTCTGTATGAAGATTGCTCACTGCCATTGACAAAGCATTGAGTTTGCCGGTACGCGTAGTGCAAAACGTCGATTTTATTCAAAATTTATAGAAATCCAGAACCCTAACCATATCAATTTAATATAATCTTTTTGGTAAACATGTTTTCTATCTGTATTCCACTTAGTTTGTTTCTAGGTGTTGTGGTTTTAAAGATATTTAACTTTTTCTGTATGAAGATTTCCCATAGCCATTGAGTTTGCAGTGTGACCGGATGTTGTCCTGCAGCCAAGCAGCGCGCGCACTGACCTAAATAGCCATGCTGACGTCATATGAAATTGGTCAATATGACGTCTGCTGTCCGGAAACTAGGCCAATGTGACAACAGCTGGCATTTAGCACACTAGTGATTCCACGAGCGTGTTAATGGGTGGTGCTCGGATGATAAAATACTGCAGTGCGACTTGCTCGCATCAGGCGACATTTGAGTGGCAGCAGACAACAATTTAAAAGCCACACTTTCTTGCAGTGTGCTCAGTGCAAATGTCACGTTCTGGACGCGTGTCCATTGATGACCTGGAAACAGTTTGGAAGGCTCGCAAAGTCCCATTGTCTTCTCAGCTTGCTCAGGATTCCCTAAAGTCGCCCACAGTCGATGAACAATGAACGAGAAGGTCGGCGGAAATTCGCGCCCAGGTACAGGGTCAGCTAAAACCAGCGGCAAAGCTGCCGCATTGCAAAGTCAAAGGTCATGCCCCATCCGGACCGGATAGGTCACGGGGTCGCCACCAGGGGTGCACTGTGAAAGGATAAATAAAAGCAGGGCATTGTTTGTGTTGTTGAATCTTATTGAATGTTATCAAGCCTATGCACGACTTGCCTTGCGAATAGCGCTCTGAAAGTAGTGTGATGTTTGGAGTGATGGTGGTGGTGGTGGTGGTGGAGGGGGATGGGGGTTGGGGGCGGGCGGGGGCTTTATGAAGTACTCTGTAACCTTCAGCGGGTTGGGCGTCTGCATAAAGCTGATGTCATCATCACTTTTCTCTCCTTTTTTTTCTTAGAAAAATAAAGTAAAACAGAATTTTCAATAAACTACTTTTTTTTTATATCAGCACTGAGGTAGGCCCTACTGGTCTTGTGGTGATGCAACATTGCATGATTTGATATGCCGTGTACAATACCAAGTTTTGATATGCATTGTTAATAAGGCAGGACTAAGCAATGATTATATATCTAGATGCACAGTGATGAATGTGAAATGATTGTCAACAATAGTGTGACTATGAAAGCATTGAAACTATTCATGATCTGTGAGGGGTAGTTGTGTTTCTGTTATGGTTGTTCTGAATTCCAATGACGTGGGTTACATTGTATGTAATCTGTAATGTCAGCTCAGTCACCTACGATAGTAGGAGTGGATTGGCTACATGTATTTGGGGGGGAGGGGGGGATATGAAATAGATAAAACCCCACCCCTCTTATTTTTGTATTTCAGGAAGTACCAGCAGTCATTTTGTACATCCTTAAACTGGATATATTAATATAAAATAGATAAACCCCCCCCCCTCCTTATTTTTGTATTTCAGGAAGTACCAGCAGTCATTTTGTACATCCTTAAACTGGATGTGTCAATAGGTTAATCACAGAGTCCTAATTAAATTCAGAAAAACAACAACACAACAGAAAGGTTATATCGTGTATATTTTTTTCAAGTAAAATGTATTCACAATTTACAATTTATTTAATTTACCTGAACAAACTTTGCGTTTAACACTGAATGAATCATAGGGCATGATTTGATTTTGTTTTAAATATATGTCTATCATATACCAAATTGAAGCTCATTTAGTGCTCTCTATTAATAGCCTGTGTAACCAACGGCGATTCAGCGTCCAGAAGGTCGGGAGTTCGAATCCTCGCCGAGTAAATCCAATGAACTATAAAATTGATACTTGTCGCTACCTAGCCTGGACAAACAAACAAACAAACCTAGCATGGATGTTTCTAGGATATAAAACAACACCAAACAAACACAGATGAGCTGAGCCTGGGCTTGACGCAGGCAGTGACATCCTAGTGGTCCGTGAAAACAGCTTTCTCAGACCTGACTGCTTCCCAACGCCGACTTTGCCCCCACCCCCACACCCACCCCCACCCCCACCCGCACCCGTCTATCTATCTTCAACCCCGCCCTACCCCCGATCTGTCGCCGTCCCCTATGTGTGGCATCTTTCTAGCTGTCGTTGGGCACAGCCACGCAATTTCCTCCACTCTCCCGGCCATCCTCTCACGCCTTTCTTGTGTTTGTATTAATGGTAGCGCGCCACCGAAGGTCTCATCAGAGTATCTTGGAATAAAGTCGCCGACGCAGTCTGAGGACCTTAGTCACGTGACTTCAGCACCTTAGTGGCAAGACGGACAGTCTTATGCCTGGTACACACCTACCGTTTGTGCGCACACACCTCCCGTATACGATCGAAAACTGCCTGTTTCACGCACAAAAATCGCTAGGTGTGCGCGTCCCGCGCACACCTAGCGATTGCGATTCGCGTATAAAACTCAGTTTTTAGGGCTAAAACGGGCCGATTACGATTGCGATTCGCGATTCGAAAAATGAATCGGGTCGAGTCGCGAGTTATGGCGCGCGAATCGTAAACGGTAGGTGTGTACTATGCATTAAAGAACGGGGGTTTTGTCCGCGATATCTGACACAACTCTCTGTTCTAGGTTGAATATTTATAACACCACGACTTGTGTGAGACATGTAGGTGGCTCATACTTGCAGCTTTGTTTTAATATCGCATGGGGCTTAGATCTATACACAATAGGGAGGAGGAGAAATGTCTATATTGTTGCTATGTGCATCACTAAATCGAGTACCGGTAATATTTTTTTACAATGGTCGGTTCGTTGTTGGAGTGTTACGCCCTGGCAACATCTAAGGTAATATCTGGACAGGTACCGACTTGTGACAGTGTGCACTCATGGCGACTTTATAGTGCTGCCCCACTGGGAAATCAAGCCACTGGCACCATGACCCGATATCCCAGTCAGCTACATTATCCTGACACTGAGCTAACCAGTCATTTCCCTATCCTATTAATGCTGAGTGCCAGACTATGAAGTGACAAGTATCAATTTTATAAGTCATTGGTTTGACTCGACCGGGAATTCGACTTCCCCTCTCCCACATGCGAGGCACACGCTCTACCGATTCAGCCATCGTGCCTGCTGAATTTATTACAATGTATTAGCATTTATATCCCTACAGTGTCAAGCCATTACATACTAGATGGATTTTTGTGTGAGTTTTTTTTTTAATGGAAGTAGGATTCCGAAATAAAGGTTATTGAATTGAATTTAAAAGATTTTAAACAAAGGGAACATTCTAACCTTTTGACGTGAGTTAATTACATTTCAGTTCACGAATACAAAACATCCTGAACGTTTTACTATTGGACAGAATTTAATTTAACATGTAGTCTTTGGAGACATGTAAATACAGTGAGTTTCTTCTCCTTCAAATACCGGACGCCGTGCCCGAATCGGTAGAGCGCAGGCTTCCCGTGCGGAAGGTCGGGAGTTGGAATCCCAACCAAGTCAAACCGATGACTTATAAAATTGATACTTGCCGCTATCTAGCCTGGTTCTCAGCATTAATAGAATATGGCAAGGACTGGGTAGCACAGCATCACGATAATGTGACTGAGTGGGGTATCGGGTTATGGTACTACCGGCCTAGTCACCCCCGTGGAACCATCATAAAGTCGCCGTGACTGCGGACTATCAGAGGAGGGGTGAAAAACCACCCATTAGGAAAAGTGGTGAAAGGCTGGGTAAATGAAATGAACACATACATTCTTAATTTCAGAAGCAAAATATCTCCTTCACATTTATGCTATTTTCGAATTGGTAAATAAATAGTATTATGTAGCTTAATTGACATCAGAAGTCAAATCGAGAGGATTGTTGGATCGACAATTTTCTTGTTGACATCCTCTGTCATTTCACCGTCTATAAGCCAATATAGGTAGACACTGGATACTGGAACCAGGACCTCATCTTCCCTAATTGGTTGATTGATGATAGATTAGCTTTCGCCACTTTTTCTAATGGGTTATTCTTCACCCCCTACTCTGGGTTTGGGTGAATCTTCTATCTAAACGGAGACGTACATTAACATATCATGCACCTCTTTTCGTAGAAATACACACTCATATCAACGCCCGTACAATTCCCTTTACCACATTTAACTGATGGTGCAGTCACACTACAACGTTTCTCTCCAACACGCGTCGAAGTGTGTCACTTTTGGGCGAAACGTCGGGAAGCGTTACGCGCGCGTTAGGCGCGCGTCGGTATGGCGTCGGTACACATCTGTACATGTTGGAGACGTTGACGGTCGGCGAGGATCGTCAGGGCGCGTCAAAAGTTTTGTGCTTGCGCAAAACTTTTCAAGGTGTACAAAAGTGTGGGTCTAACATTACGGGGACGTTAGGCGTGCGTCGAAATACGTTAAACGCGCTGGAATAACATTATGCGAACACTAGGCAGATGCCGGGCGCGCGTGAGGGTCGTCTCCACATGTTGCGCCAAATGGTTGCTTTGTTGTTTTATGACCTAGCTACATCTAAGGTCATATAAGGATGCCGTGCCAACCTCTTTTTGGGTTTTTTCACCACGCGTCGACAATACGTTGGCTGCACGCTACTAACACGCTGCCCTGACGTCTAACTTTTTCCCAAAACGCCGAAAAGTTGGACGTGTCTCGATGTGTACAACTTATTTTGTGCGTTGGCGGCGCGCCGGCGAGAAGCATCGTAGTGTGACTGCAGCATAAAAGAACATTTAACTATAATATCCAATTGCACCTACTTACTAGATGCCACACACAATAGCAGCAGTAGATTGGTTGGTTATTGGACTTTTACGTCCTGGCAACATATAAGGTCATATCCGGACGGGTACCGATTTGTGACAGTGTGCACTCATGGTGACTTTATAGACTACATCACCGTTCCAGCCGCGCGGTGCATTGTGGGATGTGTCAGAGCAAAACAAACCCGTGAGAAGCACATGGCACATGCTAATACACTGGGTGCAGTTATGAAATGTGCTAGTTTCAGCTCATCTCAGCTCTTATTTGAAACATAGAACATTAAACTAAAAAATATATATATAATAAATTAAGATATTAATCTTTTATCCAGCATTGCATTTACATCAATATAATCAGCACATCTTATGCCATGTGCATTTAGATTTAGACAAATCTGGACACCCAGTCAGTTTTACTCATTTTATTCATGTTTTTATTTATATCCTATGGTTAATGACATATGTCGAAATAGAAAATGTGTAGGATTATTCAGATATTGGTTTATATATTTCTTTGAAACAAATTTTTGCTGACACATTTTTGTAGACATTGGATACTGACACCAGGAATTCCCCTTCCTGTTCCATACTAAAGGAATTTCCGCCCGTGTTTAGACTACATTGCTATTCACCCCGACTGCAAGTATGGGGTGAATCTTTTAACTATACGTGGTCAAGCTGTGGTTGTTAGTGTCTTTTAGCTCTAATGACTCTGCTTGGTGATTTGAGAGTAGTACAAATAAGAAAAACATTGAAATTAATCCGATCTAGCTTAAATTCTAATTAGCTTTCAGTAGCATTTTAAAAAGTAATCTTCCTTATCCAAAAGAACATTCGTTCGGATTGAGGAACATAATTTATTGCAAGACTATGAGGAAAAGTGAAGAGAAGAAGAAAACAGGAAATAATCTTAACTCCGAAAATTACTCTGGATGCTACTTAAATATGATGGCAGAAATTGAAGTGATTCAGGTTATATATAGGGACTATCTACCTACCCAATTCGGAAATTCCGATTCCACTGGTCCCTCAGTACTTGTTTTTGGAGACCAGACGGGATGGCCGAATGATGGCCGTCTCCCATGCTGGTAGATCGTGGGGTCGTGGGTTTGAACCCTGGTCGAGTCAAACCAATGACTTAAAAATTGATACTTGTTTCTTCCTAGCCAGGCGCTCTCATTAATAGGATAGGGCAGGGACTGGTTGGCTCAGTGTCAGGATAATTTGACTGAGTGGGATATCAGGTCATGGTGCCGGCGGCCTGGTTTCCCAGTGAGGCAGCACTATAAAGTCGCCATGAGTGTGCACTGTCACAAGTCAGTACTCCTCCTCATATGACCTTATATGTTGCTAGGACGTAAAACAACAACAAACCAACTTGTTTTTGGAAGCAGTGAATCAGAGACCGAGTAGGGGTGGGGGGGGGGGGGCTGCACCAGGTGACAACTGCGGCTTACCTGGTGGAAGTTGGGGCTGATGTCACTCCCAGCCTTATGGCCAGTACACACCTACCGTTTACGATCGTTTTTCCGCACCCACCTAGCGTATACGATCTAAAACTGCCCAAAAGTCGTGAGGTGTGCACTCCCCTAGCACACCTACCGATTGCGATTCGCGATTTTTAGGGCTAAGACGGTAGGTGTGCGCTAGCCTTACGATTGCGATTCGCGATTCGAAAAATGAATCGGCCCGTTTTCAGTTTTAAGCAGATCGGGAGTTTTAGTGCGCGAATCGTAAACGGTAGGTGTGTACCGGCCATTATGCTTCATTTGTACTTTAATGTATATTTCAAACTCACTTTGCACCTACAACCTTATGCCTTCTAATAACCAAATTTGGTAGAATGATTACCACATATTTGTTTCTAATAGATTGCAGCAGAAAGTGTCGTATTTTACCAGATGAAATACCACTTCCTGTGTCATGGCGTATGTGTAGTCTCGCAAATTCTCCCACTTTTCGTCTTGGAAGGCTTCAGCCACACGATGGCTCGCGACCACTTTGTGACCACTTCGCGACTAAAAGCAAGGTGATTACTTTGTGATCAAAAGCAAGGTGACCTCCTTGCGACCAAAGCAAAAAAAGGCGGGGAAAACAATGGCCAGCGACCGGTCGCCAACTGACCAGTTCTTCAAGTTCTTCAAAAGTGGCGGGCAAGCAAGGTACAGGTATGCGCATAGACAAATTCCAAAAGTCGCTGGTGTCGGTCGACGCGGGTGGTTGCTTTTATAGTGAAGACATCACTTTGCAACCACCTTAGAACAAAGAACCCACACTCACCCGTGATGTCCTTGCTACCAAAACAATGGTTGCCGATGTCTGGGCATCACTGGTGAGTGTGGGTTCTTTGGTCTAAGGTGGTTGCAAAGTGGTCGCAAGGTAGTGTGACTGGGGTATCACCGAGAGGTTGCCGAGCGGTCAGAAACTGCTCAGCATCGTCGCCCAGTGAGTGTGTGGCCAGTCACCCACTGGTCACCAACTAGTCATAAGCGCTTAAAATGGTCGGCAACCTCCAGGCGACCGTTTCGGTCACAGCGAGTTTTTTGGTGCAGCACCTGCAACCTCCTTGCGACGAAAATGGTCACCCAAACGTTGCCAACCAGTCATTGATTGGTCAGTGACCAGTCACCAACCACTTGCGGTCATTTGCGACCAATTTGCAACCGCCCCTTTTTGGTGGTTGCAAGGGTTACAAAGCGATCACAAGGGGTGTAATCAATTAACACGACCGGGCGATTCGAGTCACCCGAGCTGCTAGAATTTCAAATCGAACACCGCGAGTGGAGTTGACAAAGACACGTGCCGTGTGCAAAACGACCCGACCCCAGTAACCCACCTCTTGGCTGGGGTTTGCTAGGAACAATGACATCACATTTGTGCTGGTACCATCCTGCAGGATAATAGCTACGTCTACCAGTCCTACATGTTTTTTTGTTGTAATAACACAGATTAATGAAATGGAAATATAACTAAACTATGCAATCATAGAATATTTTCAATCCTATTTTGCTGCAGTTATATCGGTTATAATAAAAAAGCTTTTGATTAAGCCACCAATTTTCCACCCCGAGCATGGAGAAGCGTATTTGATTATTTGACCTGAGTCTGTAGGATGTGCGCATGCGCCAACAAGTGGCTAGGATGACCCGAGTTGATTAATCGATTATGCCCAAGCATAGTGTGGGTGGAATATAATGGTCCTGTCACACTGACGTATAGCCTCAACAGGCGCCAACGTATGTGATTTTGTGTCAAAACGTCGGTGTCGAGCCTCTGACAATTTTTAGAACATGTTCAAAATGTTGAACGTGTGGCAATGTGTGTCTTATACGTTAGGCATACGCTATGTGTATGTTAGACATATGCCGTCATACATTAGGTTACGTTAGACATACAGTGAGGTACGTTGATGTATTTTAGCCATGCACACAGCCGGTGGGAATGTACAGTCCACGTACAGTCCACGTAAAGTCCACGTACAGTCCACGTACAATCCACATACTGCCACCGTATGCGTAATGTACTCCTAACGTACTTCTAACATATGCCTGCCATATCTCCAACATGTCTTGACTTATTTAACGTATATGCCATACTTCTGGTAGATATAACATTGGCCAGTGTTCTGCCAACGTCCCGTGAGCATATGCGAGCGTTTTGCAAACATTTTGCATCACATGATACGCACTCATATGCTAGCAATATGTCAGACATATGTTATGAATATGTTCTGCGTACGTTACGTACGTTGTGTATACACCCAATTTTACACCCAAGTTCGACGAATGCCGAAGCACTGGGAAATCAAAATACATTAAGCATGCGCTGACACCATACGTCATAGTGTGACATTCGTTTGTTTGTTGTTTTATGTCCTAGCTACATCTAAGGTCATATCAGGACCGGTACCGACTTGTGACAGTGCGCACTCATGGCAACTTTATAGTGCTGTCCCACTGGGAAACCAGGCCACTGGCACCATGACCCAATATCCCACTCAGTCACATTATCCTGACACTGAGCTAACCAGTCCTTGTCCTATCCTAATAATGCCGAGCACCAGGCTAGGAAGCAACAGTATGAATTTTTATGTCATTAATTTGACTCGACCAGGGCTCGAACCCACGACCTACCAGCACGGAAGACGGGCGCTCTACCTCATTCGGCCATCCCGGTGTGACAGGACCATAAGCTGTAGCTACGATCCAGTGTACTAGGTCCCAGCGCGCTGGGTGTCGAGAAGGGTCCACAGCGAGGAAAGGAGCAAAAACGGCTGACCACTGCAGGATGAGTTTCCCATTCTTTAAGTCCTGATATTGTGTGATTTAAACAGAAGTCGATGTTGATAAATTTTAAATATATTTCAAGCACTTTAATCTGTGCAAAAGATACATATATATGTGTAACTATGTCTGAACAAGAAACTACTTAAAGAATAATGTGATCGTTCCATAATTTGAGCCAATCAGAGCTGTTCTTTTCGATTGCAAATGGCTGCCCCTTATGGGGCCCACCATTTGCAATAACTAAAAAAGAACACAACATGCTTATGATAATTGAAATAAATATCATTTTATAGTAATAACAAAGTTAATGTTTATTGTCAAGTATTTCTGTTCTATAATATATCAATAACGTGGATAACTAATCTACCTCACTGAGTTCTCACGAACACGAGAAGAGGAAAGTCTATCTCCGGCAAGTTCAAACGGGCTCAAACAAGTTCAACCGTGGCTGGTTGGATCGCAACCGTGGCTGGTTGGGTCGCTCCGTTTAGCGCTGAATATGCTTATGTGGGTGTCAGCCTCAGTCCTTACTGATGGACCAGTGGAAGGCAGAATACTGGTACCACACCTACCCAATTCCATTTTCAAACCTGTCACGGTATAGGCACACCAGAACTCCCGCCAGGGCATATACCAAAGATTACACCATGGTTACACATTATAAGTTTCGTGTCTCTCCCGCTATGACAAATGCTTTTTTATTTACAGCGGGTGTTCCGAGAAACCGCTTTGACCTAGTTCCTCGGCAGAATCGGACCAAGTTTGCCAAATGGATGTGCCTGGAATCACCGGAAACCAGATTGCCGCTCCTTCTGTTGGGTGTTGCGTAATCATATCCTTCACCCACACCAACTCTGGCGGTACAATAGTCTGAGCAGTTGGATGGTGCGCGCCAAAGACTGGATGGCTGAATGCATCATCCAGCGTGACACCCACCTTCACCTGTCTCCTCTTACACTGTCAATGGTTCTAAATTCAACCGCCAGGTTAAATAGGATTACATCAGCCGTGGGTTGGTTGTCTGAGGCGGTCTGGGTGACATCTCCTAATGATTCGCCGATTGCTTTCGTTAAAGACGGCGCGACGCGCCTATACTGTCGGCCTATTTGAGTCAGAATGTGATGTGATGCACATCCGCGTGTCAAAAGCCCTTTCACGAGCTAGATCACATGATGCACAGTGTGGACATTTACCATGGAAACATGATAACTGATAGCTGATATGGGAGACGGTGGTTTGTTAGCAATACACGGACCAAAGGTCCAGCCTAATTATCTGCATTGACTAAGGCCATTGAGGCTGAGAGACCAAAAGAATCTAAATGTCACAATGAGGAGGATTCATTTTAGACTCATGCTAGGCGGATACTATCCGATTTGTCTCTTCCTGGCCAAAAGCGTACACTAATTGACTTTTGTATTCATGAAATATATTTGAAGAGCTCTTTTCCAAACCGTGATAAGCGCCAATACCAAGTTCATAGATCAGCATTTGGAAAAGAGCTCTTCATATATATATATAAAGATCTCTTAACGTATTTATATTATGTAAAGAGCTCTTTTCCAAAATACGATCTAGATTGACATGGATTCTTCTTTCTGTCTCTCTCGGACTGAAAATGTTTACCACAATCAGAGGACACCTGTTGAGTTTTGTCGGCATGATGTAACTCGCCTCTTGTATTCCCATGTTGTAGACAGCATCTTGTAACTAAGAATACTAAGACCACACTATTCATATTCACAACTACATTGGCTTTCACATCTCAAAGCTACATTAAGGCAATCATTAGTGGATTAATTTATATATACAGTCAGCTTCCATTAATCTGACCGTGGTTAATCAGGAAATCTCACTAACCGACCAGAACATCCAGTGTGCAAATTCCAGACATTGATATTTAATTTATCTAATCTTTTAAAAATCCAATGGCTTCTCAGACATTGTCGCTAACTGGGTGCTGGAAACAAACTAGTGTGGGGCCTAATGAGGGTTGACTGTAAATAAAAAGGCATGCTAGTTGTTGTAAGCCTCAGGAGTGATCTTATTGGTGCATCTGATGAATATTCACAACTAAAGAGAAACTTGTTGAATAATACATGGCAACACGTTCCATTAAAGTAAAAATCTTTCTAGAGATTACCTGTCACATACAATGTAACATAATAGTGAATATCCACAATTGTACTATCACATCACTGTGTGGGAATTATCGTAAGTATGTGAGCTAAAAGCTTAGCAAAATATCGTGAGTTCAGGGGAAGATGTGGACATGGTCGGTTATAGTTGGGGAGTTGCTTTTTTGTTGGGGGTTTTATTACAACTAAGGTCATGTCAGAATATGTATCGACTTGTGACAATGCACATTTATCGTGACTTCATAGTGTTGTTCCACTAGGAGGACAGACCACCGTCACGTCGAGCTGATAGTCATAGTGGGACAATGCTAATAGATTAGTTCTCGGAAGCATTTATTTTTGTCAGGTAAGTACACTTAACACCATGTGGGAAAACTAGACTGGTGTTTTGTAAGACCTCACAGTATTTTCCCCAAATACTACAAATGTAATGTTGTCTATTATGTACATCAGGGGTAAGTAATATTAATGTAAAATTTAAACCATATTGGGTCATGGTGATGGTGGCCTGATATCCCAGTGAGGCAGCACTATGAAGTCGACATGGGTGCACACTGTCACAAGTCAGTACCCGTGCTGATATGACCTGAGATGCTTAAAGGGCCATTTATACTTTTGACGGCATCACACGCCGTCAACTTTACGCCAGTTGACTGCGCAAAACGGTGGGGAGTGCTATGAGTGGAATGTGGCTGTGAAAGTCTGAATGCTTTGACACACACGGTCACTAACGTTGACCTATGTTGTCCATGTTGTCCATGTTTTCTGTATAGATACTTGTGTTTGCTATATTAAGTATATTATTATATTGCATTTGTGCATCCATGTTTATGGCAAATTTGTCTGTATATCAACGGTTTGCACTGTGCATATCGGCAAACTCAATGGCCGGGCATCTTTGGTTTGCTCTCGATGCCGTTTTCAGTGCATGCCCAGTCAGAATGATGATCTCTGATTGGTTGAACTGCCAATGTGTGGAAGTGCTGACCTTGAAAGTTTAACATAGTTGAACGCTGGCCAATTCTTGCAGTGTGTTGTGCCATCTAATGCCGTTAAGCGTCGAAGTAGTCTAAATGGGAGTGTTGGCTTGCACCGTGTTGCGCCATCTAGCGCCGTCAAAAGTATAACTGAGCCTCATCAGGTGAACCAACATCTAAAAGTTTGATATGTAGCTAAGTGTTTTGGTTCATGAAATTTGATGCTATCAACGGACTATGCCGCTTTAATATAGTTGACAATTCTAGTATCTGGGTATTTTCTTAACACATAACAAATATTTGTGGGAAAAAAGTAAGGGTTCCAACTTATCCTTTCTAATTGCCATGTGGTGTCAAGAAGTGTGATTAGACTAACTGCCTACCAACCATCCTGTAGTGTACGCCCGTCATAATTAGACAACCCGTTTTAAATAGCGCATCTCAGTAAAGAGAAATAGAATAGCGACACTCAAAAAAGTGCTGCGGCGACCAAAAAGCTTGGCGAGATTCTAATCTGACTTTAACCTTCAGTGAAACCTTTCTATAGGTAAATGACATTTTGATTCTGACTTGTGCCATGTACACCCCCCCCCCCGATCCGGGGGGGGGGGGTGTAGTCGGGAGTTTTAACTGCATATTACTAAAATTCTCTTGGTGTCAACTTTTGTGAATCTTTCATTTAATTTGGCCAAGAATAGAATTCACTACCTCGTGGATTGGAACATGAAGGCCATGTGCCTATTAAAAGTTCCATGAGTCTCTCTCTTGTGTTTAGATAAATATATTAGGTTATTTCGTTGCTGTTTATTCAATTTTACTTTGAAAGAACTTATTTTGTAAATGGTAAAACCTTTGAGATATTTGAGATGAAAAGCTTGCCAAGCTTATTTTGGTGTGCACACCAATATGCTGGATATAGCGGCTTTGTTTACCTATTTTCTATCATATCCTAGGAGATTCAAACTGCAATGCATGTTTAATAAGTACGCCGGTATCTAAGTAGGATCAAATCTATTTAGGCTAAGTGTTGCGTTCATCAGTTGTGACAAACAGCTTTGCTAATTGCGACGGAGCCTTCGGGTTTGCCGTGGCGATACATCTCTTGGCAGTTTCTTGGTTGGTTGGTTGTTGGAGCTTTACTTCCTGGCACCATCTAAAATCATATCAGGATGGGTACCAACGTGTAACAGTGCACCCTCATGGCGACGTTATAGTGCTGCCCCACTGGGAAATCGGGCCACCAGCACCATGACATGATACCCCACTTAGTCAAATAGACGGGATCACGGTTCCGACTGCGCATGCGCTGAAAACGTCATTGGCAGCAAAGCAAATGCGAATGGCCATTGCGTTTGTCGATACGTGTAGGAAAAAACTTTGATTTGATTCAAAATGAATAGAAATACATAGCAATTTGGCATAAACATGTATGCACACATGCAATATAATGATCTGATGAATATACCTAAGACAAAACTAGCCATAGTTAAACATTTTGAGCTAAGAAACATACAATTCCACACAACACAATCAGTGATATCCACATCACCATTATTAATTCTTGTTCTAAATATTAAAATGCCAAATGTGTCAACATACACTTGTTTCAGAAAAATATAACCAATATCTGATTAACCCTACTAATTTTCTAGTTCTATGTATGTCATTAACCATAAGATATAAATAAAAACATTAATAAAATAAGTAAAACTGACCCTGGCTATGGATCCAACACTAGTCTGAGTGCCCAGATTTGTCTAAATTTAAATGCACATGGCATAAGATGTGCATATTATATCGATGTAAATGCAATGCTGGATAAAAGATTAATATCTTAATATATATATTATTTTTTTTTTTTACTTGGTATTTTATGTTTCAAACAAGAGCTGAGATGAGCTGAAACTAGCACATTTCATAGCTGCACCCAGTGTATTAGCATGTGCCATGTGCTTCTCATGGGTTTGTTTTGCTCTGATGCATCCCACAATGCAACACGCCGCTGGAACGGTGATGTAGTCTATTATCATGAGAGTGACACTCAGGTAACCAGCCCTTGTCCTATCTTATTAATGCTGAGTGCCAAGCTAGGCAGCCACAAGTAAAGATTGTGTACGTCATTGGTTTGACTCAACCAGGAATTGAACTTCCAAACTCCCGATCTCCCGCATGGGAGGCATGCGCTCTACCGATTCTGCCACCGGGCCCAGTGGCAGTTTCTCGGAGATGCTGATGGAGTCCAAGCAACGCTCTGTACTGCACTTCTCAATGTGTCGATTGACGTCAAAACCACACCCAGGAGGCGGTTGTGTGTGAGTGTGTGGGTGATTGTGTGGGTGAGACAGAGTTGACCTTTATATGCTCCCAGTCTCCTGCGGCTGATACGACCACTGACATGGCCTAGTCCATAAATTACTTTGCATTTCGTACTCGTTTTGCACCTTGCTCATATTTGTCTCCATCTCTCCAAACTCTTTCTTATATCTATTTCATTGACTAAATTGTTTCCCCCGCAATTGATTATGTCAATGATTACATTGCAATGTCACTGTGTAATTCTAACAGTTGTAGCTTTGTTAATGACGTCAGTAGTCTAGGATGGATTGAGTACCATTTTGTTATTAAGAGAACAACTGGATATCTTCTGTTAAACCTCTTTGCATTACTGTCCTATGAAATAATAATCATAATACCAAAAATAGCTACGATAATATTTAAAGTTATTGTCTCCTTCTCATGTATTAAGGAATACATAGTAGCTCAGTGAATTGATGGGCTTTGTAAGTAAATAAGAAGTGCTGAGAAAAGGTCTGTCACGAGGGAGGTAAGTATTGCTGCCTGCCTATGAGAAGATGTCCGAGTACCAATTCCAATGGCTCAAACTAGTTTTGCTGGTCAAAAATGTGATTTTTGTTGTGGGGTTCATTCATTAAGCAGTGGCCATTATAATCCTGACCAATTAGCCTTCCTCATTCCAAGGCTTCTTGCCCTATTCTAATAATGCAGAGCACCAGGCTAGATAGCGACAAGCATACAATTTGATGTCAATTGCTGAATCGGTCAGTTGCACATGGGAACCAGGAACTAAACTGATTCGGCTATCCTTTCTGGATAAGTTTATTTTAATAAAGGTATGCTTCCTAATTCGATAGTGGATGCACAGCCAGAGAAGTATTCAACACCGCTATTTCTTTGTAATTATTATGATGGTGATGATGATGATGACGATGATGCTGATGCTGATGGTGGTGATAATACTAATGATGATGATAGTTATGATGATATTGATCTTGGTGATAATGATGTTGATAGTGGTAATAATGATGGTGATAATGATAGTGATGATGAGGATGAGGATGGTGATATTGATAATGGTGGTAATAAGGCTGAGGATAGTGGTGGTGATGGTGAGAGTTATGATGATAGTGATCTTGGTGATAACGATGTTGATAGTGATCATCATGATGGTGGTGGTGATCATGATGATGGTGATGGTGATGGTGAGGACAGTGATGGTGGTAGTGATATTGATGATGATAATGAAGGTAAGGAGGTTGAGGATAGCGATGGTAATGGTGATGGTGATGGTGATAGTTATGATGATAGTAGCTGGTGATAATGATGTTGATAGTGATGATGATGATGATAATGGTGATAGTTATGGTGAGCATGAGGATGTTGATAGCAATGATTATGGTGGTGATGGTGATGGTGAGGACGGTGATGGTGGTAGTGATATTGATGGTGATAATGAAGGTAAGGGGGCTGAGGATAGCAATGGTTATGGTGAGAGTTATGATGAGAGTGGTCTTGGTGATAATGATGCTGATAGTGATGATGATGATGATGATGGTGGTGATAGTGATGGTGAGGACGATGATGGTGGTGGTGATGATGACCAGGATGAGGTGCGGTGCAATATGGCTAAAGTATCACTTGCTCAACAGGGCTAGAATTATTACAATAATGAGGCTATATGCATCAACCTTAGATGAACTTATATTTATTGGCAAAGTTCTGATTAGTTTCCTTCTCGAAGGATTCGAATAGTTTACATCTCATATGCAATCTGACTACTGCAGTGGAGAGATATTGGACTTGCGCCAAATGCCTGATTTTTAAATGGTCAGAGCATTTAACACAAAATGGAAAACTGATATGCGGACTGTAGTGTGGAATGTAGTGTGGACTGTTGTGTGAACTGGTATGTGGACTGTTGTGTGGACTGTTGTGTGGAATGTTGTGTGGAATGTTGTGTGGACTGTTGTGTAGAATGTTGTGTGCAATGTTGTATGGACTGTTGTGTGGACTGTTTGGTGGACTGTTATATGGACTGTTGTGTGGACTGTTGTGTGGACTGATGTGTGGAATGTTGCGTGGACTGTTGTGTGGAATGTTCGATGGACTGTTGTGTGGAATGTTGTGTCGATTGCTGTGTGGACTGTTGAATGGATTGTTGAATGGATTGTTGAATGGACTGTTGAATGGACTGTTGAATGGACTGTTAAATGGACTGTAGTATGGACTGTAGTGTGGACTGTAGTGTGGACTGTCATGTGGACTGTTGTGTGGACTGTAGTGTGGACTGTTGTGTAGACTTTTGTGTGGACTGTTGGGTGGACTGTTGGGTGGACTGTTGAATGGACTGTAGTATGGATTGTTATGTGGACTGTAGTGTGGACAGCAGTGTGGAATGTAGTGTGGACGGCAGTGTAGACTGGTGTGTAGAATGTTAACTAGAATCAGTTGACATTTGAACATAGCCAAAAGGTACTGCTAGAGCAGACCTTGCGGATCCTTCTAGACTGTTGACTGAGTAACCAGTGGCAAAATGTCCGTGCTAAATATTCAGTTGAAAGAAATATGTACGCAACAATAACCCAGCACATTCATCTGCCGCACCCACACCCACACCCACACCCACACCCACACCCACACCCACACCCACACCCACACCCACACCCACACCCACACCCACACCCACACCCACACCCACACCCACACCCACACCCACCCCCACACCCATACCCATACCCATACCCACATCCACATCCACATCCACATCCACATCCACATCCACATCCACATCCACACCCACACACATACCAACCCACACACCCACACTCATAATCATAGATTGTGAGCCTTTTAATTTAATGAGTGTCTATTGGCACATAATTTATTGTCTGCTTTTACATGTAAAAGCGATGGTTTGAACAAAAAACTAAAATTTCTCGCCATGAATATGGCCTATGCTGCCGACACAGCATAAAGTAACCACCAATGGATCAATCAACCCACACTCACCCCACCCCCACTTACCTCACCCGACCCCATACACAGTGACTCCTCGTCGTAGCATGACATGTGCGCATGCCCTTACGTTGTATGCTGTATGACGCCCACGCTACGTAAGCTGTGTGATAATGCCGGGGGTTGATGTGATATTCAGTTGAAGAAAGGCTCCTCGTGAAAGATACACTCAACCACCATTCCTTGAGTCTCCTACCCCATTTTACACTTCCTGAAATAGTGAAGGACCTGAGAAATCGTCGACAAATTATAATCGGTTTTTTTCCCCTCTCTCCATTTGTGGCTACAATTACGAGGAACCTTCCTTTGACATCATCCATAATATATCACACGTGCATTGTCAACACCGACATTACGAGTCACTTGCTAGTTAGTAGCCGTTGGTCTTTGACTAAAAAAACCAAAGCTGCCACCTGGCATGTTTAAACCTCAGAAGTAAATTAAGTATCTCCTAGCGATATCTTTCCCTATTGGCAGTCGACTTGAAAGTCGCTGAAACCCTTAGTTAAACACGCGATTTCTACTGACCAAACTTAGTAGGGTTCTTGCCCTATAATTACTTCTCACTTATAGGCCTGTCACACTATGACATAAGGAGATAATGTAAGCTGACGTAGGTGACGTTTCATCATTATGTTGAGGTACGTCAAGTTACGTCATGCTTACATTAGACTGACGTCGAGTTACGTCAGGTTAAGTCGAGTTACATCAGCGCTCGTCGAGGTTTTGGACATGTTGAAAACTTTCGACGTAGCTCGACGTGATGCTCTGATGTTCGGATGACATCACACTCACATTACGCTGATGTTGGATGTGTGGGAGGGATGTGTCGGCTACGTTAGATCAACGGTGCATTACGTCATAGTGACGTACAGGGAGCAGGACTTTGCGGCTCACACCCATGACATTGGACTTTTGCCAGCCTCTCAGTTGGTCGACGTCGACTCACATCGGAGAAAAAGGGTTGTGTCGGACATGACAATGTTAAGCAATGCTAAGCGGCCGCTACTGTCATACCAGGCTGACGTCGCATGCTGGGGTTTCGCAAGCCTCACATTAACATAATAAAAAATTCCTTTGACCTCTCTTGTTGGCACGATGCTATACCGACTTTATGCTCACGTCCAGTACGTGGCATTGACATCCAACTTGTATTGTATATTATGTCGAGATTTTCGATATGTTAAATTTATTTTCACATTGTCCCTATGCTGGCGCGTTGCGTCATAGTGTGACAGGGCCATTACATGTATTCTAACTTCCGCTGGTCCCTGAGTAACAACTGGGGTTGTGACTCAGCATACCGGGTCGCAGCTATAGCCTACAGGATAGAAGATGGGGAGGAGATGGAAAATACACTTATATTTTTATAGGAAGTGATATTTCACCTCATGTAAAATATTTGCTAAGACAATTTCACTGCTGTCTACATTAGAAACAAATGCATCGCAATATTCATACAAGCTTAGTCATCAGGATGCATGGGTTTGTGGGTGCAAAGTGAGTTTAAATTTACATAGTCTGATGACAACATAAAATCTTCAAAAAACAAAACACGTATCTAGATTTTAATGCCACGTATCCATCTTAGATCCTAGTGCACTCATTAAGCACGTGTTGCTACATAGAAGGAAACACCAAATGAATTCAATAGAAGTTGTTACTAGTGTTACTGTAAAGGCCCTGTCACACATCAGCAGATTGGGGGAAACGGAAAGAAACCGAACAAAGTCCGGTTTGTGTCCATACAAGATTTGAACATGCACAAAACTAGGAACGGATGCTGCCGGATTGATGTCTATGGTTCTTGTCCGGTTTGAGTTCATTTTGTCCATTGGCTATACGTTCTTGTCCGTTTCATGTCTGTTTTATGTCCATTTCATGTCCGTTTCATGTCCGTTCGTCCGGCGGCCTTAGACCCGATGTCGCAACACTTTGACACATTTTATTACATTTTGATACTTATCACCACCGGACTAGGCAATTCTATCTGTTGCTCAACCAGGTATACTGTGACAGGCACTTTAGGGTCAAAGCGTATGGGGTCCATGGTTTCGATGTGCATGCCAAAATTAATTTAGCATATTTTCTCCTTCAATATCTTCTAAATCAGCAATTTATAAGGAAAAAGTAAACAAAGGTACAGTAGATTATATCACTCCATCTAATATATTTATCTATGCAAAACAAAATGGCGGCAACTTAAAACCATCGGAGTATTTTAATATTTACAACTGCTCTAATTACCAGATTCTATTCTTGATAGTTAATTATCTAAACCATGCTTGGCCATGCTATTTCCTTTACCGTCTCAAATTTCCATGCATTATCTTCATGCTCACCTCTAAATTATTATATGCAATCCCATCGTGACAAAGAATTAGTTATTCAGAATTTATATTCGGTATGTATTTACCTTAGAAAATGGTAGAAACTCAAAACCCATCGGACTATGCCAATTTAAAGCATAGGGTCTAGAGTCAATGATAGGGCTGGGAGTGGTGATGATCTCTACCTTTCCGGTGTGTAAGCTAAGGCTGTGACCGGTGTGGCGGTTTCAGCTCGTTCCCGTGCTCAGCCGTGTCCCTCGCTTCTGCGCATGCGTCAGAATCTAATAAGCATGGACGCGTAATGCGAATGTAACGACACCGACCCGGGCGACTCGGGGTCATCCGAATTTCAAATAGAACACGGCGATGTGGCCATGTCGAAAATACACGTGCAGTGTGCAAAAAAAGAATAACTAAGATTAATGAGATGGAGAATATAGGTAAAACTAGGCCATCATAAAATACTTTAAATCCTATTTTGCTGTACTTTTATCGGTTATTTAAAAAAAAAGAACAAATTGTCCACCCGAGCGTATTCGATTATTCGACCCGAGTTTGTAGGCTGTGCGCATGCGCCAATAAGTGGCTCGGGTGACCCGAGTTGAAGAGAAATCTGCCCATGCGCAGAAGCAACGGGACACGGCTGAGCACGGGAACGAGCTGAAACTGCCACACCGGGTGTGCTGGGTCACAGCCTAAGTCCTTACTGAGGAAGCAGTGTAACTAGGGATACCTGTATTGGGTTGCGGCGTAATTGTGACAACAACTGCTGTGCTTTAAATCAAACAGCAGGTGAATCCTTGCTTTTCTTCGCCCCCATTCTACCATGGCCAGAAGCCTGAGTGAAAATGTTTGGCGTCCCGGAAGTGACGTGGTAAACCGCACCTCTGGTACTAGCTATCCCCTCTAGGTGTTGGCTGACATAAAGCCGCATATTCCGATAAAAGGATTAGATTTTCAAAAGCAAAACGCTTATCTAGACGTGATTCTATATATCTGACTTAGAAACTCATGCACTTAGTAAGCAATTGTTGCTGCATAGAAGGGGATACTAAAACAATTTAACAGAACCTGTTAGTGCCAGAAACAATGGTGTTGGCTTTTGGCTTTACAACAATTAATTTGACATGTCTTCATATATAATATCTCAAAAGTTAGCCATTTAAAATAAAAGTTACTTCTATCTAAATTAAGGTAGAATATGATGATCAACCTAATTGATTTATCTCAGAAAATGGCAGAAACTCAATATCATCGGACTATGCAACTTGAACCATAGATCACCTCCTAGTCATAGTGCCTATGCACAGCAGACTCTGGGGATCCGCAACCAGATCATCCTACTTTGACACTGCTCACGGAGCCACGCCCCACTAACTGTCTAGTGTCATGGTGTGGCTGGTGTGACTCAATTTACGCACGTGGCAGTGGAAGCAATTATCGCAAAGTGACTATACATAGATATATATATATATATATGCATACGCCAATCCAAAAATAGAAATAAACATTGGAATCAAACCTACAAAAAGTCGTTTTCTAATATTCCTATTTTGTTTGTTTATTGTTCCGTACTCATGTGATCATTTGAAAAGTGACATTAGGGAGAATTAAAATTATTTTCATGTAAAAATCTTCTATTTAAACTACATTGTTGGATTAGCGTTTACCTGGTTTTGCGCCTGAACTCTTCATATATATATGTATGCATATATATGTATATATATACACACACATATATATACATATTCACTGTCACTGTCAGGTGCGGCCGGTGTGATTCATTTACGCCTGTGCCAGTGGAGGCAATTGTCGCAAAGTGACTCTAACATATAATTGCAAAGTGACTCTAATATATGGGCTGTATAAGCATTATAAGTATAATTATCCGTAAACTTATTCCTTTAATGGTGCCTCTGGTGACACCTTGTATGGACACCTCACAACTACTGACACTTAAAGTTGCATAGTCCGATGGTTTTCAGTTTCTGTCATTTTTCCGAGATAAATGTATTAAACTGTTTGTTATAATCTATATTACTTTAATTTGATATAACTTTTATTTTAAATGGCTAACTTTTGATATATTTGGAGTGTAGACATGTACATTTAGTTTTGGCAAGCACTCCAAAACTCTGACACCATAGGCTTCTGCAGTAACAGGTTCTAATAAATTGACTCAGTATTCCCTTCTATGTGGCAACACATGCTTAATAAGTGCACCAGTATCTAAGGTATTTATGTAGCATCAAATCCAGATAATTGTTTTAGTTTTGAAATGTGATGCTTCGTCGGACTATGCAGCTTTAACAACTGAGGCGGAATGGGCAGGCTCTCTGCCTTGCCTGGTGCTGCCACCTGGCCTATTCACCTGTCACGACTCAGCCTCTTGCCTGTACCACTCGCCTCCGAGGCGACCAGACACAGTTGGCTTATAAGTTATAGTTATACTAAGTTATAGGAGGTTAGAGCCCCTGACAGGAGGCGCCGCGTGGCCAAATCTGGAACCAAGCGATGGCATACACTGGCTGTGGTTACAAATATAACTGAAGATGGTAGTGTCCTACTTTATATTCCCATAATAGATTTTAGAGCACATACATATATGTATATATACATATATTCAAATATGTTATCTATATATATATATATATATATATATATATATATATATATATATATATATATATATATTATATATATATATATATATATATATTATATATATATATATATGGGAAGATGGATAATGGGCACAGTTGAAACCTGTCCTATCATAATATGTTTCCCTGCTGTCACTGTCAGTGTCAGTGTCACTGGCTGGACACGCGGTGTGTGTAGAACGCTGCCGGCTGACCAGCGGTAAACTGGCGCCAACCTGCTTCCCGCCACGCGCGCCACCACTGCGCGCTGTCTGTCGTCTGCTGATGGGCTGTTGCCATGGCACCGAAGACCCGCCCCGACCTGTCGTCATCCATTCAATGCTTTCTTATCGAGGCTCCACTCCATTCACTCGCGCGCCCGTGGACGCAGGAGGCTTCCTCGTTGCTAGGTAACGCCAGCCACGCCTAAGTATGACCGCATTGCTAACAATATTACTTATTATCAGATTTGCCAAGCGGATTTCGCGAGCGGAGCAGCCTCGGCACATGTAAGCTAGCTCGCACAAAAGCAAATAAAGGTCACCACAACCGAGAGCGGGCGCCTAAATTGGACTATGCGCCGTGTTGATTGGGCCCTTCCAATAATGATTATCGCGCTTAATTATTTAGGAAACGGTTTTCGAAATGATGGTTTTGCGCGGTTATAATATGAAGTCACTGGATCATTTGCCCTCCCTGAACAGTTTTTTTTTAAATTTTAAATTAATTTTAATTCACAGACGCAGATTGACAATTTTGGCCAGGCACCCGAACGGGACAGCTTTAGTCACTGCGTGCCTGTGAGTAATTGTCTTCGTTTTTGTTCCGAACGGTAGTTTTTCATTCATACGTCCAGGTAACGACTTCTGGGGGCCGTCGGGTCACACTGCCAGTTTGATGGTAGCGATGCTGGGCAGAGTGGAAAGCGCGAGGGGAGGGATTAGTGTGTGTTTGTGTGTCTGTGTGAGTATGTGTGTGTCTGTGTGAGTGTTTGTGTGTGTCTCGTCTGTATGTGTGTGTGTCTGTGTGAGTGTGTGTGTGTCTCGTCTGTATGTGTGGGTGTCTGTGTGAGTGTGTGTGTGTATGGTGTGTGTGTCTATCTGTGTGTATGTGTGTTTGTGGCAGTTGTGATGTGCATCAATCAATCAATCAGTAGTTCCATCCTCTAGTCGAGGGTTGGATGCAATGGTTCTCCACTTGTCCCGATGTTGTGCTGTTCTGATAGACTGTGAATAATTCAAGCCTGTCTACTGTGAAATATTTGTAAACCATGATGTTCTTGGTCTCCCTCTCCCTCTGCTGCCATTCACCTTCCCTTCCAACAATGTACGGTATATTGAACTCTGACGAATGATGTGGCCAAAATAAATAAGTTTCTTTGTCTGTATAGTGGCAAACAAGCTTTTCTTATTTTAAATTTTTCTGAGAACTTCTTTGTTGGTGATCTTCTTTGTCCATGATATTTTCATCATCCTTCGATAAGTCCACATCTCAAATGCTGCTAAACGTTTGTACATTTTCTTAGAGATTGTCCATGTCTCTGCCCCATACATTAGAGTAGACCACACATAACACTGAAGAATACGCTTCCTTGTTTGTATTAATATCTTACTTGATGTTAACACTCTATACATTTTGGAGAATGTTGTTCGGGCTATTGTTATCCTTCTTTTAATTTCTTCCTCACATCTCCCATCATTTGTAATCTTTTGTCCGAATTATATGAATTCGGATACTTGTTCTATGTTTGTGCCATCTATGGTTATATTGACATTTGGTTTATCTGTCTTTTTACTTATAACCATTGTTTTGGTCTTCCTGGCATTCATCTTCATGTTGAATAGTATTCCAGCTTTATTGATTCTATTCACTATATCTTGTAGGTTTTTCTCACTGTCTGCTAGTATTACACTGTCATCGGCATATCTAAGATTGTTGATGTTCATGCCACCTATTGTCACTCCCTTGCAATCTTCAATGTGTCTGAAAATCATCTCTGTGTACAGGTTAAATAGACATGGTGACAATACACACCCCTGTCAAACTCCTCGTTTAATCATAACTTCATTCGATAGGCCCTGCTCCATTTTTATAAATGCACGTTGTGTCCAGTATAAGTTCACAATTAGTTTAATGTCTTTGCCATTGACACCAATATCTTGTAAACATTTGGTTAACAGTTCATGATTGACTCAGTCGAAGGCCTTCTCATAGTCAATAAAGCAGGCATAAACATCCTGGTTCACTTCACAATAACGTTCACAAATCATTCTCATATTGAAAATCCCTTCATGTGTACCTCTTCCAGATATAAACCCACTTTGTACGTTACTGATTTGTTCTTCAATTTTCTGTCTGTTTCTGAGTAAAATTATTTTCAGGATCATCTTCAACATATGACTCATCAGGCTTAGTGTTCTGTACTCAGTACACAATGTTGGTTTTAGCTTCTTTGGGAGTCGTACAAATATGGATTCATTCATATTCAATGGTATAAATCCAGTCTCATAGATGTCAGTTACTAGCTTATGAATGATTTGAATCCCCACTTCATCTAGTCCTTTTATCATTTCTGATGTTATCTGGTCACTTCCAGGAGCCTTACCTGCCTTTAGATCATTGATAGCCTTCTCAACCTCTGATACTAATATAATATTCCCATCTTCTTTCTCAATTGTGGGTGGGTTCCCTCTGTCATCATTGTATAGTTCGTTTACATATTCTTCCCATCTGGACTTTATTTCATCTTCTTCAAAGAGCATTTTGCCGTCTTTGTTCTTGATACATTTACTGCTTCATGATGTGCATAGACAACAATAAACAAAAGACAGGCGTGGACCATTAGACTCACAGAGCCGCCACACATTGGCAACTGGCCTCTTGTCGGAGACTTGCTTCTTCTGGATACTAATGGTGCAGTCACACTACGACGATTCTCTCTGGCATGCCGCTAGCGCACAAAATAACTTCTACGCGTCGAGAAACGTCCAACTTTCCGGCAGTTTGGGGGAAAAGATCGGCATCAGGGCAGCGTGTTAGTAGCGCGCAGCCAATGGGTGTCGACGCTTTGGGGGGGGGAAAAAAAAAAGTTTGGCGCGATGTCTTCATCTAACCTTAAATGTTGCTAGGGCGTAAAACAAAAATGCCCCAGTTTGCCGCAACGTGTGAGCAACGACCCTCCCGCATGCGCGCCGTCTTCCTAGCGTTCCCATAACGTTATTCCGGCACGTCCAACGCATCGCGACACGCGGCTAACGTCCTTACCCATATATTTGCGCGCGCTGCCGTTTTTTTTGTTTTTTTTGACACGCTTAAAACCTTGGGCGACCAATAACGCGCGCCGACGTTGTCCGCCGACCGTCAACGTCAAAGATAGTGTACCGAAATGTACCGACGCCCCCATAACGTGACCCCAGCGCGTCCCGATGTTTCACTTATTATCGCCCAAAAACACCACACGTCGCCGTGTCGCCGGCGAGAAGCATCGTAGTGTGACTGCACCATGAAAGAGGTTCTATATTCTTGAGTAGTTGGAAACTTCAGTTCTCCAATAGAGGGTATGCACTGACGTCACGCTAAACGGAAGTACGGCCATTGTGGTGATAGTAACCACAATAATAAACCCCTTGTCACTGCCATTGTCAATGGCTGTGAGCAATCTTCATACAGAAAAAGTGAAATATCTCTAAAACCACACCACCTATAAACAAACTGATTGGAACACATACAGAAAACATGTTTCAGAACCAGAGTCTATCAAATTCATAAGGTTAGGGTTCTGTATTTCTATTAATTTTGAATAAAATAGACGTTTTGCACTGCGCGTACCAGCAAACTCAATGCATTGTCAATGGCCGTGAGCAATATTCATACAGAAAAAGTGAAATATCTCTAAAACTACACAACCTAGAGACAAACCGCTTGGCACACATAAAAAAACATATTAAACGAAATGATTATATTCAATTTATAAGGTTAGGGTTCTGCATTTCTATTAATTTGAAATAAAACTGAGAGAATGATCTACCTCTCTATGGACTATGTTACTGTAACCGACAGGTTGTTTACTAGTTGATATCGCCACAATGGCCGCGCTTCCGGTTGATGACGTCACGGGAATACCCTCTATTGGATGGTGGCAATACGGGTATTCCAATAGACTTATTTCATATGACGTCAGCATAGGTATTTAGGTCAGTATGCGTGCTGCTTGTCTGCAGAACGACACACTGTCACATTGCAAACTCAATGGCTATGAGCAATCTTCATAGAGAAAAGGTGAAATATCTCTCAAATGAAACCACCTAGAAACAAACCGCTTGGAACACATATAAAAAACATATTTAACAAACAGATTATATTAAATTTAAGGGCGCATTCCTTACACGCGGCATGCGGTATGCGAATGCGACAAAACATCGAAACGCCTTGAAGCCTATGGGCTACATTCCTTACACGCGTTATGCGGCATGCGGCATGCAAATACTGAATCGGTCCATGTAGCGATTGGTGCGGCATGCGAATGCGAATGCTGCTGCATTTGTCATAGAGAACAGTGGTGAGGAAACCTGGCACTGTGTGTGGGTGTGGGTGTGGGTGTGGGTGAAAGGACCCATCCCGTAAGCACGCCGCACGCCGCACGCCGCACGCCGCACGCTGCATGCCGCATGCCACATACCGCGTGTAAGGAATGCTAGCTTTATACGGTTAGGGTTCTGCATTTCTATTAATTTTGAATCAAATTAACCTTTTGCAGTGCGCGTACCGGCAAACTCAATGCATTGTCAATGGCCGTGAGCAATCTTCATACAGAAAAAGTGAAATATCTCTAAAACCACACAACCTATTTACGAATTAGCACCATGGAGAAGGGAGTACATATAGCAATAATCTTAATGCTCACAATTGCCTTGTTGGTGGTGAAAATGGGAAATATTGCACCTGGAGCAGGATTTGAACAAATACATCTTGCCATACCGGGGTTAGGAAAAAACTTGAAAATTAAAAAAAACAACTAATATAGAAACTACTAACACCCAAAACCGCAAAGGTTGGCCCGAGAAAGATCAGGTAAAGACTCGTGAGTATGGGACCAGACCAATCCAGTATCACAGGTGTCCAGCGTTGAAAACAAGCACCCTCACAGGAGCTTATATGTTATGGGCAGAATAAAAAGCTTGTCACAAAAAACAACAACATTACATTACCTAGACTCCCTGATGCAATCACACTACCCTCGCCCACCTGACTACGTGACTCCTTGCCTAATAAACGTGATAGTTCATTCAGTTCTTGCCATTCCGGGGCCAGCATACCAACGATTACATTACCTATGCTCCCTCATGCAATCACGCGATCCATTCCCACCTGTGTATATGGCTCTTTACCTGAGAAGTCAAGGCAGACCACTACGCTCATTCCCCCATTACGCTCATTTAATGGTTTACATCCATTAATGCCTATAATTACATATATACAAGCAAAGCACGTACACACACATACACAGTTCAATAATCACACATCATGTGCCTTGCAAGTTGCATAGAATCCTGGCCATGGAACAAGTGTGATGGAGGTGATGGAAATAGGAAATAACTGTTCGTTTGTAAAAAATTAACAGGTGCCAAGTTTCTTCCTACCATTTTACTTGGTGATCCTTTCTGTGAGCCACTGCAAACTAGGTCAGGCACATTCAGCGCTGCTTGTTTATCTTATCAGAAACCGCCCGGTGTTAGGAATACTTCACGAGATGAACTAGTCATAAGCCGTGTTTACACGGGAGAGTTAAATCGCTTCATATAAATCGCCTTGCCTAGTTCGCTTCACATTCGCCGTGTAAATGCTCCGCTGAGGCGGATTAGGGCTGATTCGCTTCATATGATTCACTTTATGTACACCACCTCGCGAGGTGGTTTATATGAAGCGAACTAGCTTAAGCACTGGTTCGTATGGACTTGCTCATGTGCAGATATCGATTTCCGCCTTAAACCGCTCCGTGTGTAAACGCGCCTCTAATTCGCTTCATATAAATCGATTTGTCTAATTCGCTTCACAATTGCCCGTGTAAACACGGCTTTGGCTAATGAGAGAATGCAGACATTCTTGGCGCTTGGAAGTGTTGCTCATAGACCTATTTCATATGATGTCAGCATAGCTATCTAGGTCAGTGCGCGCGCCTTTGGGCTGCAGGACGACACACTGTCGCACTGCAAACTCAATGGCTATGAGCAATATTCATACAGAAAAAGTGAAATATCTCTAAAACCACACCACCTAGACACAAATCGCTTGGATCACATATAGAAAACATAGTCAACGAATAGATTATATTAAATTTATAAGGTTAAGGTTCTGCATTTCTATTAATTTTGAATAAAATAGACGTTTTGCACTGCAGGTACTGGCAAACTCAATGCATTGTCAATGGCCGTGAGCAATCTTCATACAGAAAAAGTTAAATATCTCTAAAACCACACCACCTAGACACAAACTGCTTGGAACACATAGAGAAAACATATTCAACAAACATATTATATTAAATTTATATAGTTAGGGTTCTGCATTTCTATTAATTTTGAATCAAATTAATGTTTTGTACTGCGCATACCGGCAAACTCAATGGCAGTGTGCCTTCGTTCTGCAGCCAAGTTGTGCGCGCATACACAATGTCTATAAACATTGAAAGGGGTCTATTGAACTCGGTGAACCAGGCTAGGATCCACACAGCCTCATCACTAACATGTTCTATTAAGTATTAGTATTACATTAACTGACTATGTTCTTCCATATAGCAACACATACTTAAGTACACCAGTATCTAAGTTGGCTCTGTAGTTTCAAATCTAGATAAGTGTCTCGCTTACGAAAATGTTATGCTTTTATCAGATTATGCAACTTTAACTTGGAACAGTCCACAACAGGACATGGTTTAGCGATTAGTTCCTGAAGTGTCCCGCAGAGAGCGCCAGGGGTGCAGGTCTACACCCGCAAAGGAGTCAGCGAAATAAATCGTTGGTTTGTTGTTGGAGTTTTGCACCCTGGCAACATATAAGGTCATATCAGGATGGGGACTGGGATATCAGGCCGCCAGCACCATGACCCGATATCCCACTCAGTCACATTATCCTGGCACTGAGCTAACCAGTCCTTGCCCTATCATATTAGTATTAACGCCGAGTGCCAGACTAGAAAGCAACAACCGAATCGGCCACCTATATAAATAATATAGATCAGTAGTATTAAATGCATTCAAATGTGATGTTAAATAATATATATATATTATAAAGATGTATATACATACGTACATTTGTATGTGTATATAAATGCATATGTTTATGTATATAACGGTAATTAGTTCTTGAGCACTGCGTTATGCAACCAACCGAAACATTCTAGGACATCTAATCTAAGAAGGGATAATGCAGCCACTGTTTCAATACAATACGGATATTCCTATTTCCGCTGATCCCCGGGGAAATACTGAAGCTGCAATATTTACCCAGCATGCGAGATTCACAGCTACAGTTTACAAGGCAGGAGGCAAGAGGCAGGGATTGCACCCCCCCCCCCCCACCCCGGTCAGCTCAAGCTGCCTGCCACACATATCCTTCACTGTAAGCTCTATATTTTAATCTCAATTTGCACCTATAACCATATGCCTCCTAATGACCAGACTTGGGAGGATGCTTGTTATACATTTGTTTCTAATATAGATTGCAGTAAAATTATAATGAGAACATATCACGAGATAACATAACAGTTCCGAAGTCATGGTGGATTATGTGCTCCCCCATGTCCTGCCAAGTAAAGCTAAGATTCCATATATGTGGTATCGGGAATGCGAATGCGAATGCGAATGCGAATGCGAATGCGAATGCGAATGTGAATGCCAATGCCAATGCCAATGCCAATGCCAATGCCAATGCCAATGTGAATGCCAATGCCAATGCCAATGCCAATGCGCCAAGTGAATCAACCCATAGACCGATCGTTGAAAATGCAAATGCAAATACTGCTGCGTTTGTCATAGGGTAAAATATTCTGATATTCGGCATAGGGGGAATGCAAAGGTTCTATTACTGATCGGTGTACGTGACCAGGCACATGTATGTATATATATATATGTATGGGTTGGTGCCTGAGTGGGAGGTAAATAGACATAGTGGTGCTGGCAGGTCTGGGTGTGATTGCACTCAGGGCATAACCCCTCTGCTGGGATAGGGATCACCACACTCAAAAGGTCAAGGTTGGTGGTGGCCATGGGGTCATACAGTTTGTGGTGGCAGGCAGACCACCGGTATCCATGGGGACCAGGAATGCTGGATCCCTATTGGGAGGGCCAAGAATGTTTGATTCCCATTGGGTGAAAGGGGTGGGGTAATACTCTACAATGAATCCATGTAACTATATAAGTAATAAACCAGAGGGCTGGACTCTCTCTTCTTCTTTACACTTTATACTCTTCCTTTCTCTTGTCTGTATTGGTATCACCATAGCCTGCTTACGCAGCCACAGATTCGAGCATTATACTTTACAATAGGAAACAACAGGAACTTTGACTTTCCTTCACAAATTCAGGGCAAAAAATCCTGAAAATGCCATGGGTATCTATATCGCACACTGCATTTGCATTTGCATTTGAAGTTGAATTTGCATTCCGTAGGCCGTATGCCACATACCGCGTATAAGGAATCTTAGCTTAAAGCTGCATACTCTGTTGAAATCATCAAATTTTCAAAACCAAAACAATTATGTAAATTTGATTATACATATGTAACTTAGATACTGATGCACTTCTTAAGCATTTGTCGCCACACAGAAGGGAATATTGAGGCAAATGAATAGATCATGTTACTGCACAATGCTATGGTGTCAGAGTTTTGGCAAGGTTGCCAAAATTAATTTTGCATGGTTGCACTTCAAATATCTCAAAAGTTAGCCACTTAAAATAAAGGTACTTCAAGCTAAAGTAAGGTACATTATGACAATCAACCTAATGTATTTATCTCAGAAAATTTCTGAAACTCAAAACCATCGGACTATGCAACTTTAAGCTATGGCTGCGACCTGGCATATTGAGTCTCAGACTCAGCCCTTACTGAGGGACCTGCGGAGCTGGGAATACCAGGGCCTGTATGCACGAATCAGTGTTAGGGCCGTAACCGCGGTTTGGCTAGCTCCACACGGCTAACGGTGGAAAATCTGTATGCATCAATCGGTGCCAGCGCTAGCCGCCGACTGTAGCCTAGGCTAAGCTACCCTACTTTCAAGTCAGGTTTAACTGCTGTCCGCACCGGTTAGTGTGCATGTGTGGGTCTCAATCTATTCAATGCTATCATATTTAACAGAATTACATACTCAATAAGTGAAATTTGATAAAATTAACCCTAAATTCGAACCGCAGCTACTTTGGCGGGGATATTAATATTGTCGAATCGACGAATGTAAAGTAAACAAAGCGCCACCGCCGCATCGACGTTGATATCCATACTGTCGAATATCAACAAAACAGATCGCCGGCAATATATTAGGCCCAAATCTATTCAATGCTGTCATATTTAACAGAATTACATACGCCATGAGTGAAATTTTATCAATTTAACCCTAAATTCAAACTATTAACTATTAACGCCACCGCTGCATTGGTGGCGTTATTCATATTGTTGAATCGAGGGACTTCCCAAATCTATAAATAATTTCATGGTTAGCTATCCATCCCGGCTTGGACATTGGTGCATATGGCTTGACCTAATTAACCAAGGCCCTCCTAGCCGCGGATAGCTACCCCAGAGCTAGCACCTAGTACCGGCTAAGCCTAACTCCGATTCATGCATACGGGCCCAGTATTGCACAGATGTCCTTCCTGCATGGTCACTTCAGGGATCCCCCGAATCCTAGGGTGATTTATGATTAGTTAACAAAACAAGATGATTACATTTGTTTATGCACTAAATCCTCTCTAACCGGCCTCCTCCACAGTCCGACCACTCCCCTATAACGATCGCTTTATTTGGGTCCCAAACAATCGCCCATACAAGATCATGGTAACGATAAAAAAAAACTACCCTAAATCGACCATGCACCTCCCTAAGTGCGCAATTTAAAGTCGGTCCCATAGTTATTCGATTTAGAGAGGTTTTACTGTAACATGAATGTGTGCACCATATGAAATATGTGGAATGAACAATACTATAAGGCTAAAATCAAACATTGCCATACTAGTTTCTTAAAGTTGCATAGTTAAAAGTCTTTTTATGCCTGGTACACACCTACCGTTTGTGCGCGCACACCTCCCGTATACGATCGAAAACTGCCCGTTTCGCCCACAAAAATCGCTAGGTGTGCGCGGGGAGCGCACACCTAGCGATTGCGATTCGTGTATAAAACTCAGTTTTTAGGGGTAAAAGCGGCCGATTGCGATTGCGATTCGCGATTCGAAAAACGAATCGGCCCGTTTTCAGTTTTAACCGGGTCAGGTCGAGTCGCGAGTTTTAGTGCGCGAATCCTATACGGGAGGTGTGTACTAGGCATTAGTTTCTGCCATACAAATCCATCATTGTAATTATGTTGGAACATAATTGGAGTGAAAAGATGCCAAATTTATTGTGATTTGCATGTCACCATAAGAAGCACCATATGCTAGGATTCAGCACTAATAGTAATAGGTGTGAAATAAGTGATGGCATAGGTTTTGTTGAATTGTTTCTACACAACAACAAATGCTTAATAATAAGTGCACCAGTACATCGTTGGATATTCAGGATAAAATATAGGTACGTGTTTGTGGTTTCCAATTGTTGATGCTTTCACCGGACTGTGCCTATTTAATAATAATAATAAAAAGTCCTTGAGATTCTCAGCACACACAACTTACCCCCATCAGGGGCCATATGCACCAATCGGAGTTAGGGCCTTAACCGCGGCTAGGCTAGCCCCACACGGCTAACGGTGGAAAATCTGTATGCATCAATCGGTGCCAGCGCTAACCGCCGACCGTAGCCTCGGCTATGCTACCCCAGTTTCAAATCGGGTTTAACTGCTAGCCGGGGCGGTTAGTGTGCGTGTATGGATGTCAATCTATTCAATGCGATCATATTTAACACATTTACATACTCAATAAGTGAAATTTAATCAAATTAACCCTAAAATCGAACCGTTATTAACGCTCCAGCCGCATTGGCGGCGTTATTCATATTGTCGAATCGACGAATGTAAAGTAAACAAACCGCCGCCGCCGCTTCGACGACGACATTCATACTGTCCAATGACAACTAAAAATGGCCGTCACCACCACCGCCGAATCTCTGGGAATATATTAAGCCCAAATCTATCAAATGCTGTCATATTTAACAGAATTACATACGCCATAAGTGAAATTTAATCAAATTAACCCTAAATTTGAACCGATAGTAACATTCCCGCTGCATTGGCGGCCTTATTCATGTTGTCGAATCGAGGGAATTCCCAAATCTATAAATAAACCCACGGTCAGCTATACGCCCCGGCTAAGACATTGGTGCATACCACTTTACATCTTTCGTGGAACCCCCGTTAACCGGTGCGAGCTGACCGGAGATATCGCCAAGCTCCGGTTAAGCCGAGCACAACTTGGTGCATACAGCCCCAGAGCGTAAAGCGAAGCGATTGTAATGGAATGTGAATATCAATGCAAAACGGAAATAGAAATGAGACTAGACCAGAGACTCAGAACCGCTTAACTGCATGTTTGGCTTGTGAACAGAATAATCTCTGTCTCTTCTAGACTTCAGCGCATAAACAAAAGTTTGCTTTATTTAACTACACCTCTAGAGCACATTGATTTTCATCATCGGCTATTAGATGTCAAACATATGGTCATTCTGATTTCTTTTGAGGAAATGCACTGCTGCCAAATAGGCTACTGTTTCCGATAAGCAGCAGGGTACCTACTGTTTCCGATAAGCAGCAGGATATCTTTTATATGGACTTTACCACAGACAGGACAGCAATTAACACATCCTTTGATGAACCAGTTGTATACCACTGGTTGGAATCGAAAATAGCCCAAACTGCAAATATGTCCATGAGCAGGATCGATAGGATGATCCACACCTTCACAGGTGGACACTACCGCCTGAGCTATGTCCCGCTCCCTCAGCGCATAAAGCCATCCCCAGAAGGTTTGTTTGTGTTTTATGTTCTAACCACATCTAAGGTCATATCAGGGTGGATACTGATTGTACAGTGCACATTCATAGTGCTGCCCTACTGAGAGACCAGGCCGTCAGCACTATGGCCCGATTAATACTGGAGTCTATGACAGTGATGTCACCACAGGTTTGTTCAACCTCAGGACAAACAGTAACACCAAAGGCCATCGGTATAATATCTTCAAGGAGAGGACCAGACTTGAGGTCAGGAAGCACTCATTTTTCTTTTGAGTGACAGATCCATAGAACAGTCTCCCAGACCAAGTGGTTAAAGTTGCATGGTCCGATGAAACATATTTTTTTCAAGGCCAAAACACTTACCTACAGTTGATTTTATATATCCAACTTAGGTTCAGGTGCATTAACTAAGGCTTTGGGGAAGCATATGCAGAATAATCAATAAATTTATGACCCTATCCATTTGGGCACCTACTTTGAGACAGCCATCAGGCAGGGCATCCACTCAACAATTAGGTCAATCTTGTGACCTCATTAGTCTTTCCCCCATTCCCAGTACCATATATTGGATTAGTCAGGTTCCAGACTACCTACACATTAATAGGTCATTCCTCATCACATGACAATCGTGAGATGTGAATGTGGGTCACATCAACAAGACTTTTGACAAGCTTGCCGAAATGATGGTGGGTCCTTTCAGCTCAAATTTCTCCAAAACTAGCTATTTTTCATCCAAATGAGTCCAGAATAATGAATAGTGGGTTATAATAGTCAACTTAATACATTTATCTAAAAAAAAAAACGATGCAAAAATTCGAACGTCAAAGCCCCAACAGTACAAGCATTTGAGAGAAGGCTGGACAGACATTGGAGAGGACACGCACATTTATCTGACCTCAGGGCACCGTCGACCACATGTGTGTACAAAATAAAGTTATTTTTTGCCGTAACGAGCTGGCATTAGAGGCCCATTAGGGCCTAGATCAGCCAAAAGAGGATCTGTAAGTTAATATCCCACACAGTCACATTATCCTGATACTGTGTTAGCCAGTTCTTGTCCTATCTTATTAATGCTGATTGCCAATTCTATAAGTCATTGGTTTGACTCGGCTGAGATTCGAACTTCCGACCATCCACTGGAGAGGCCTACGCTCTACCGATTCGACCACCGCGTCCGGTGACCCCGTGGGAGTTGTTCTAGGTGCACGTCAGCACATGCAGGACAAAGCTACTGGCAGCCAAGCACGACTGTAGGTGTATGTACACATTGGCGGCTTTGTGTACTTATGTTGTCAATACAGGGTGTGTTTAGCTTTAATACCAACTGGAGGACAACACTAATGCTGTGCACATCAGTGAGAGGCGCAATGACATCAAGCAGTTAAAGTTGCATAGTCCGATGAAATATGAAAGTTTCAAAACCAAAACAATTATCTAGATTTTTACATATCTAACTTAGATACTGGTGCACTTTTTGAACATTTGATTCTGCATAGAAGGGAATACTGAGTAAATTTAATAGAATGTGTTACTGTAGAGGTCTATGGTGTCAGAGTTTTGGCAAGCTTGCCAAAACTAATTTCCCATGTTTGCACTTGAAATATATCAAAAGTTTACCATTTAAAATAAAAGTAACTTTAAACTAATGTAAAGTAGATACTAGTGATCAATCTAATATATGTATCTCAGAAAAATCACAGAAACTCAAAACCATCAGACTATGCAACTTTAACGTTTCGCAGACAAGCGTAGACTATTATTTTATTAACAACAAATCAAACAAAAAATATGTTTTTGACAGCATCTACCAGCATACACGCACACTGCAACGCTTATTGTTATAATCCCCTATGCGACTCTTCGTTAAAGCTGAAAAAGCCTTGTGTTGCAGTGTGAGTAACTGTAAGAAGCGGCTTGGGTTTTCTTAAGACCTGTCTGTAGGACTGACACGCACAACCCGCCACCGCACCCACCCTCACTGGGGCTATTGTATATCCCCTATGCAAACTGCGGTAACAGGTGACTGGCGGCAGGTACACACGGCGTGGAGAGCCCTGCCGTCTGGGGAGCCCTGCACTCTTGACGGTTCTCATAGGCACAGGCACCGGCAGTGACTTGTCCGAAACACCGAGCGGGCAGTTCGCCGAGCCCGGCCTCCGGCACCACCTGCATACACACCACTGTAATCCTTCTAATCTGCTTTAACCCGATCTATTAATAGGGGAAGAAAATCGCCATGGTGATTTCATGGAATCCCCAATGTATGAAACATACACACTATACAATGCATGATGAATGAACCGATGAATGGATTTTCGTTAATGGTCACAAATAAGGTTCGATTTGAAAACGCTTCAGCGGTTCCCGTCCCGTGGTATGCCTGCGATGGTTGATATTGGATTCGCAGAAGCGGACGCTTAAAGTGGTGAGAGGGTGGGAGGTGGAGTGGGTGGACAGAAGCGCTGAGAGAAGAGTGGGCAGCGTAAATAGTAAACATGGTTTATTCAGAACGGTCTCCAGTTGCATGCCCAATGACGTCAGTGTGGGTCACCCAATCCACGCAGCCAGGATTAATGAATGCTCTGTCTGATAAGACCCCCCCCCCCCCACACACACACCTCCCCATCTTCCCGCCGCCATCCTATCTCACCATTCAGGACTCGCCTTCCTAGACGTTGCCGCCTCCAACGGCTCCCTCCAACGGGCACCTAACCCGAACCCTGGGGCGGCAGCGTCCGTTGAGCAGGTACCTCCTCCTCTTCTTCCCGCCACCGCCACCGCCTCCCTCCCCCCCCCCCCCCCCCCCCCCCCCCCCCCCCGCCTAACCCAAGCCACGGTCACGGCGCGGGCAGTCACGGCTGCGGCGCGGGGAACCGACCGGCCTCGGCCTCGTCCACGGCCGTCACCGCGCGAGCCACACCTCCCGGCGCTCCGATGTAAGCGGCGCGCTGATTGGTCGAGGCGAGCTCATTGTTGAGGTGGCGCACATGTCTGCGTAGTGTTGTGGCGGCGCCCGGTAGGATAAGGGAGTGTTCAGACGGCGCCCAGGCCGAGGGCGAGTAGGTGATTGTGAGCCCTGAGTGTATTTAGACCTAAGGTGCCCACGAATACATATATACACATATATACATACACACAAGGGACTGGACTGATTGATTTTGCAGCAAGTCAGTGTTGCCCAAATTGTGTAGGGCCAGGCACGCACCTCCCCCCACCCCTCCTAACCCCTAACGCACATCCAGCCCCGCGGCGCCCCGTTCCTCCAGTACCCTACCAACCACCACTCGCATCGGGACCGGTTGCCGCCGTGCATATCGACCCTTGTTTGAGTGTTCCGCCGCCACCACCGCCGCCTGACCTCATAACTTGTTGGTCCCTGTAGCAGTGTAGGCGGCGAGGCCTTCCTGCACCGCACCTAGCTACCCACGACGCCACCCGCCAACTCCAGGCGCCGACTTGGTGTGAGTACGCCACACGGCACATACTACCTACCGCACCTATAAGTACCCCGCGTGCGTCAGCTGTAACCACCGCCCGCCTCACGGCCACCACAAGGGGGCCGGAAGCCGCCCCGACCACCCGTACCTGACCGTCAGTCCTCCACACACGTCACCACCGCCCGAACCACACCACACTGGAGGAACAACGACAGAGGGTAGTACTAGTAGAGGAGTAATAACGGAGCAGACCCAGTTTCCATAACTGTAACCACCAACAACAACGACATGGAACGCAGCATGCCCGGAGAGGCAGACCCGGCAACGCAACCCTCCACCTCTACGGCGGCATTCGGCGGCCAGCCTACAGGACCTGCGAGCGGAAGCCCAAAGCAATCCCCGAAACCCCCACCGGCTTCCTCTAAGGTAGTGCCCGACAGTTCGGCCGCCTCCACGCAGACAACCCCCGGAACCATGGCGGGCAACACCCGGCTGCCACTGGTGCCGCGCCCGACCCGCAGCATGTGGAGTATTCATATCTGCCCGACGACAGGTGGACAGTTTCAGCTGTGTGCCTCCCCGGACGAGACCATAGACGGACTCAAGAAGGCTATTGCCAAAAAGCTGAAACTTACCAAGGAGAGGATTACTCTTCTCAACAAAGAAAGGTATGTGTGGCAGAGCGGGCTGCTGGAATGTGCTTGATTTGTCAAGTACCATGAACTGGTGTGGTGTGCCGCACAGTGTTGCCTGTTGGTGTTATATACCGTGATATATTACATACATGGTAATGTAACACACAGCTACTACGCTTGTGAAGTTGTGTTGTACTGCGGCAGTAAACGTAAACTTGAGCTGCTGGGTCCATAATTCACAACTCATTTCCATCTCCATAACTAACTTAGCTACTTCTACCTTTAAAGCTGTGGGTGTGTAAATAGATAAAACTCATGCTACCCATTATCATCTCTTATGGAATTTGGTTATGCAATGCTTTAACGCAGAGGCCTGTTCTTTACGTTCTTTCGTTTTCTGTTCAAGGGTTCTCAAGGATGGCAATCTACGAGACAACGCCATATTCGAAGGCTGCAAGCTGACCCTGTTACCCAATGTAGAGAGTGGACTGATGGTATGTGATTCCAATTCATTCACTGTAGTGTAGTCTGTGCCGCCATGTTCTTACCATGACCCATTATGCTATTCTTTCTTACTACTTCTTTTTTTTGTATATAATTAAACTCCTAATTTAAAATTGGTGTTAATGATGGTGTCTAAACCAGTGCATGCTTGTTGGAACCCGTTCAAAATGTATGGTTCAAACGATTCCAACCGTTTAAACCATCACCCCACCCCCCACACACACCCTACTCCCCTCACCCGCACCGGTCTCCCGCCACAACGTGACCCCCTACCCACCTCCCACATGAAGCCCGACCCCGGTGGTTTCAAATTACACACATAGCAAGGCGTCTGGTACATATTCCACAGACCACAGTTAGAACCCCCACACTTCTCCCACCACTATCCTTTATCCCCGTGTTCAAACAACTTCATTAAAAAAAAAATATATATACATAATCAAAAAAATAAATAAATGAAAAGTTCACGGTAATGGCGTTTGTCTGTTGCCTCTTCACGGAGACCTGCCTGGCAACAAGCTGTGACCTAATCACCGACCGAATACCCTCCGCCTCCGAGATACCAGCGACCGGTAGCCGGTTTCACTAAAATTTCACATAGCTGCGCGTCTCCTTCCTGACACACACACCTATGATGTTTTTGTTATCTATGTGAACATACTATCCGAATGCCATGTATGTTCATTTTATATTAATATAGATTGCCAACCCCAGATAATTCCTGATATAAAGTTACTTCTACGTGAATTTTTAGTTTGTGGTTTTTATTATCGCTTTTGGCGTTTTGTTTGTAACACGTGCTAGCCGTTCAGACGGGTCTCCCGCCCCAAGGTCTGCACCTGACAATGCGGTCTTTGATGTCTCTTGCCCGCCCACCTGCCTACCTCTCCCCCCACCACCACAACCAGCATCAACTCCCCGCCCCTTGCCCGCTCTCACGGGGTCATCCAACAGTTGGGCGGGTGTTCGTACCGGAAAACCCTGCATTTACACCAGAGGGTCTGTGTTGCCGATGGGCATGTATCCATGCGGGTTTTGTAGGCGGTGTATGCGGAAAATGTCAAACCATGTTATAATATCGATGGAATTATGGGATGCATCGCATAATGAATTAAGCATCCGCTTCCACGGTGGTAGGTAATTAAATTCGAACCAGTGAGGTTGAAACCCTGGGCCTGGCCGAGTCGGCGAGTGAAACCCAACCAAGCACTTGAAAATGCATTGTTGTCGCTGGCTAGTCATGACTCTACTAGGATAGAGCATACATGACCCAGTTGTTCGCGATTAAAATATTCCCTCATTTAAGCCTAATAACTCTAACGAAAAGTTAGTTTGGTGGTGTTGTTTCGATTCCAAATATGATGGTGCGCCATCATGATATTCCTATAGTGGATGGATGTAGTGTAATTCCCACTGAGTAGTTCACTCTTCGCTGTCACAAAAGAACGCCTATGCCTCATTATCATAACGCCGAATTTTAAGCCAATTACTTTCTCTTGATGTGGATATGGGGATTGCTTTGGATATGTAAGATAAATCTACCGACATTAATAATATTAATAGCTACACGGGGGTACGAGTGCCCCATGATAGGTTGGTATGGGAGTTGGAAAGTCTGTGTGGCGCCTAACTATAGAGGGAGTACGCGTGACGTCATTACTTAGCAATCAGCGGGCTGCCATCTTGGATTACGAGCACCCTCCCTAGCCATGTTGTGAATGCATGCAAATGCAGTAAAACAGAGTTTTTTTGTGTTATGGGAAGTTCTGGGCAGTTTACTTCCAATGTGTTTACTTACAGCACTTTAGCAACAACTTCTGAGGCCAATCAGCTCAAAACAGTGAAAAATAAACCAACAAATCAGTAAATAACCACAGTGTAGGCAGTTGCAAGCCTTCTGTATGTCATCCCATATGGCCACCGAAAGTTGCCTCGTGACGTCATTACACTCCCTCTATATGTGGAATGTCTACATTTGTATCCGGTAGCAAATCTTTGAACCGTTTGTGGGGTTAGCCGGGGGGGGGGGGGGGCTTGCCATACGTTACTGGTTTTATATTTATATATGTATATATTATATGCAAAGGGTTCCTCAGTGGTGCACTCTCCAAACGGATGTTCGGAGCGCACATTCTATATTCCTGTTGTGTGTGCGTTCGGGTGTGCGCCCGCGCACACATAGAAAGCCAACGACGCTGTTCGTCATTTGGCATATATGAGGGATGATACACCGCTGTTTTGTGTGTGTGTGGGGGGGGGGGGGGGATAAGATTTCCCGAGGCAGCGGTTGGTGGCGACCCGATTACGTGTTGGGGGTCATTCGGCGGGAAAATGTGGCGTCCACCTCATTAGTCGGGTGTCCGTTAAACTAGGGGGCCTTCGGTCATGGCTTTTTTCTGTATGAGCATTTCATTGCATTTGAGTAAGCGCATTAATATTACATAGGCTCATCTATAAATAAATCAATAAATGGAGAAGGGTCCGCCTGGGGATGTCATATGCATTGACCCTTATACAATTAGCCGCGCATTCACACATCATCATGGGGCTTAGTTCCCATTCCTCACACTGTCGCCACTTGCCACTGTTCAGGTACCAGCATTCCCGGCGAGTTTTAAAGTGATTTGATAATATATGTAGTGTTTTATATATAAAACATGTTATATATATCAAATATTTTATATATGGGCAACTCTCCTGAAAACTGGTCAGCATGGGATGGGATTTTAAAACATCCATTAAAAAACATCCTACTCATTTCCCCCCTTGTTCTTTTCATATTCATGTTCAGATTTGATCTAGGAAATAAGGAAAATAAACTGCGCAACTTTGGTTATGACGTGTTTTTGTATCAAAACCCCCCATTTTACAGTCAGCCATTTGTAACATGACATGGTTGAATCCTTACTAACATCTTGTATTGCATTGATATATCAAACAAAACAGTTCTCAAATCAAAAAGAAAGTATTTATTAATATGTATGTATTCTTAATTTAAAAAAAAAGTAATTGATGTCTTCAGAAATAACATTACAAATTTCCATCACAGATGTAACCATCTGCTTAGATTTTTATTAAGCAGACTAAAGCTGCGTTTACACGAGCGAGTTAAAACGCCCTAGGTAGAACCACTTGCCTAGACCGGTTTACCTTTGCCCGTGTAAACGCGGCGCTGAGGCGTTTTAGGGCTGAAACGTTTCACGTATACCACCTCGGGAGGTGGTTTACAGGAAACGTTTCAGCTGGTTCCCGGGCGGCGATAGTGTACAATAACGGTGCTCGCCGGCTACAGGCTCAGCTGTAAACTATACACTGGTGCCCAGCAGTGTTAGCGACCGATTAGGCCAAAATCTATTGAATGTGATCATATTTAACAGAATCACATACTCTAATAATGAAATTTAATTAAATCAACCCTAAATTCCAAGCGATATTAACGTAGCCGCTACATCAGCGTCGTTATTCATATTGTGAATCGACGAATGTAAACTAAACAAATAGCAGTGCTCGCCGGCTACAGACTCACCACTAAGGCTGGTTGCCGGCAGCCGAAACACTTTCAAATTTGGTCCGTGTAAACGTGCCACTAAAACGCCTCAGGTAAAACGCTTTGCCTAGATCGTTTTACTTTTTGCCCGTGTAAATGCAGCTTTGAGTGGTGCCATAACCATGTGTTACATCTGAGCAACACATGTTTTTTAATTTTTTTTATTGAGGCTGTATTTATACCGTCCATAGCATGTAAGCCCGGATACCCAGGCTTGTTTTCAATGCTGGCCAGCTGTAGTTTTGGTGTTGTTTTACCAAGCAGTAGCTGCTGATAAGTTATTTGATTGTCTGCATTTCAGTAGCAGATAGATAGTCTGTTGGTATGGTTAGTAGTCTATGTTAGTTTGTTTGGGGCCCTCTTGGCATTGTATCTTTGTTCTATTCTTATTACTATGTTAGTTGTTTTCTTATGGTTCTATGTTAGTGTTTTGGGGTTTTCTTGGGAAGAGTTTTCCACTTTTTTCTACTTAATTCTATACTAGCCTATTTTATTTACATGTTATACTGCCATAAGAGATAGCTTAATAATGGACTACACCATTATTTTTTATCTCATCAATTTATATTTTACATAGATGTAAAGCGCAGATTTCCAGCTTTCATTTGCAATCAAAAGATGTTTAAAATTCAAATATGAGATTTTAACCGTCCATGTGACACTTCTGACCAGTTTTCAGGAGACTGACCCATATATAAAACATTTGATATAACAGGATTTATATTTAAAAAAACGTTATTTGCATTTAAACATGTATGTATCGAGATTTAGATGTTCTATATTGACACAAAAAACAGTTAGATATTTCATGTTTAAGACCATTTACATTTCTGTAAATATAAATGCATATATGTAGGCCTGCATGATAGAGATGTATACGGCATCGGTGAGACTACTGTACATGCTAACTTTGATGCGTGGTGATATTTGCTGTCCCGATGCACCTGCCCGCTGGTATTTAACGGTTGGTGTTCTCTTTCAGTCTCAGCGCCCGGAACACACAGTTATGCAGGCTTTGGAGAACCTGTCCGATATCCAGGTCAGTTCCCTTGTCTGAGCTTGCTCATCATGCACACATGTATTATTCTGTATCATTACACTCTGTATAACATGTCAGTCTGTGTTGAAGTCGTGTCTTGTTATCCATGCATTGTGTATGTCATGACACTTTCTAGCAAGTATTATATAACATGTTTTATATATAACGTGTTTATATATTACATGTTATATATATATTACATGTTATATACAGGGATGAAAGATCTCCGCGATTTCGCGGATTTCCGGGATTTTTCCTGTAGCTATAAGTGTATACTAATAAGTTGCGCCCGTCCTGATATGACCTTAGATGTTGCAAGGACGTAGAACTCCACCAACCAACCAATACGTTGTTTCACGTTGCAGCACCATCAGCGTATACTAATATGTGGTGCAAACGCCACAGCACTAGCAGCGTATACCACTAATGCCTTCATGGTGCAGCACTATCAGTGTATACCGATATGTGATGCAAACGCTGCAGCACTAGCAGCGTATACTACTAATCCGTGGTTCAAATGATGCAGCACTATCAGCGTATACCAATATGTATGAAACCCGACTTCCGAGAATTTTCAGCGATTCCCTAACAATGCTAAGTCTATGGGAGAATATCAGCATTTCCGCTTTTTTTCCCGGAGACCCCTTTCATCCCTGTATATATAATGTTTTAAATATATATAATGTGTTATATATGTATAATGTTTAGATATATATAATGTTTTATATATATATATATATATAATGTGCTATATATATATAATGTGTTATATATATAATGTTTTATATACATATCTAATGTATTGCACCAGCCCCTCGTATTTAAGCAGTGTAGACCTTTCATCCATTGTAATGTGTTTAGGACGCACTCTTTCGCTTCCTTTGGGCTGGTAATCAAATGTGTCTCTACTATACATGCGGGCTATTGAACAGTTCACACAGAATGTTGTTTTGTCATGAGCCTCGGAGGTAAACTATTTCTTGATTGACTAGCTCATTTTTGGTATATTATAGTCGTGGATATGGAGATTAGGATATATCATAGTAATGGAGACGAGGGGCATTGGTACATCATAGGGAGAGGATTTCTAGATCCTAGCGATAGGGAGAGGATTGGTATATCCTAGTGATAGGGAGAGGATTGGTATATCATAGCGATAGGGAGAGGATTGGTATGTCATCGATATGGAGAGGATTGGTATATCATAGCGATAGGGAGAGGATGGGTATGTCACAGTAATAATAGGGTGTGGGTTTATATTAGGCGATGTGACTGCTTGTTTCTCCACGTTTGTTGCTACTTTCTTTGCAATATGGTAACCATTCTCTAGTATCAGAGGCCAAAACCACTCGGGTTAAAAAGTTGCACAGTCTGGTGGGGTTGAGTGCCAGTCATATTCTTTTTGGAGATAAATATATTAGGTTCATTGTTATAAACCTAACGTAGTTTGAAATAACTATCATAAAGTGGCAAGTAAAACATCCCAAATTAATTTGGGCGTGCAGGTCAAAATGCGCGAACTCAAAAATTGTCTCAGGAGTTCTTTTAAGTAATGACAAATTACTGTGAAATACCAATCGCCCTCCCCATTACTGCTCCATGACAATGTAGGCTGCGAGCAAGAACTAGTACTACCAGGTAGCTAGCTTATTATTTTCAGGTGAATATAACACCAGATTGTACTGAACTGCGTATAGGGAAACTAGGTCCCTGACAAAATGGCCGCCATGGTTTAAGGTACTTTTTCGGTTGGGAGTGTTTGGATTCTTTCCTCTACTTAGACTAAGTAATACCAGAGAGCGTGTATATAAACAGATGAGAGGGACAACTCCCATACTACACCGTGTAACAACTGCCGACTGTGGCGCTCCAAGTGGTGGTTGTTGAACAGTATATGACACAGCTCTCAAACTCAAGGCATTGTCAATGGTCGTGTGCAATCTTCCTACAGAAAATGTTAAATATCTCTAAAACTACAACACCTAGAAACAAACTGATTGGAATACACATTGAAAACATGTTTACCAACAAGATTATATTAAATTGATATGGTTAGAGTTCTGGATTTCTATTAATTTGGAATAAAACTGACGTTTTTCACTACGCGTACGGCAAACTCAAGGCATTGTCAATGGTCGTGTGCAATCTTCCTACAGAAAACGTTAAATATCTCTAAAACTACAACACCTAGAAACAAACTGATTGGAATACACATTGAAAACATGTTTACCAACAAGATTATATTAAATTGATATGGTTAGGGTTCTGGATTTCTATTAATTTGGAATAAAACTGACGTTTTTCACTACGCGTACGGCAAACTCAAGGCATTGTCAATGGTCGTGTGCAATCTTCCTACAGAAAACGTTAAATATCTCTAAAACTACAACACCTAGAAACAAACTGATTGGAATACACATTGAAAACATGTTTACCAACAAGATTATATTAAATTGATATGGTTAGGGTTCTGGATTTCTATTAATTTGGAATAAAACTGACGTTTTTCACTACGCGTACGGCAAACTCAAGGCATTGTCAATGGTCGTGTGCAATCTTCCTACAGAAAAAGTGAAATATCTCTAAAACTACACCAAATAGAAACAAGCCGCTTAGTACACATATAGAAAACATGTTTACCAACAAGATTATATTCAATTTATACGGTTGGGGTTCTGGATTTCTATTAATCTTTTAAGAAAATTAATGTTTTGCACTGAGCGTACCGGCAAACTCAAGGCTTGTTCAACAATAACCGCCAGGATCGCCACTGTAGCCTATGTTACCGATTTTCGCGGGAGTTGTCCCTCTCATCTGTTTATATACACGCTCTCTGGTAATGCCGCTGTCACAATCCAACGTAACATGCCAGTGAGTGGGCAACATAAAAATCTAAACGCAATGGCCTTTACGTCAAACTACATTGAAAGTTGTGGGTCGTCCAAAACCTTGACGTGTCTCGATGTAACTCGACATAGGCTTAACAAACGAGTAACGTATCTCGACATAATGGCCAAATTTCACCTACGCCGGCTTTCGCTACCATGTTACGTCGTAGTGTGACAGGGCCTTTAGAGACCACGCCACATGTTGACACGGACGATGTAGTACCAACAGGATACCAGCATCACGTGACAGACCGGAAGTGCGCATGTTGTGACGCGACCTGCCGTCTGTCTGTGTCTATATTTTTTTTTGCGTGCGTGGTACATTTGTGCACTGTGGGCACACAGTAACACTGAGTAGCCGTGGGTAGGCGGCGCCACCCGTCTGAGTAATCGTGGACCTTCTCGGTAATCCACCTCTACCCTCTACCCTTGCCCCCAAGGATATATATGCTTCTGTATTGCAGCTAGTACTCATGGTATGCTAGTACTAATGATGAACCTGGCGTGGTGGTCGAATCTGTAGAGCGCGGGCCTCGCGTGAGGAAGGTCGGAAGTTCGGTTCCCGGTCGAATCAAACCAATGACTTATAAAATGTATACTTGCCACTTCCTAGCCTGGTGCTCGGCATTAATAGGACGGGATGGCCGAATGAGTTAGAGCGCCCTTCTCCCGTGCTGGTAGGTCGTGGGTTCGAACCCTGGTCGAGTCAAACCAATGACTTACAAAAATGTATACTTGTCGCTTTCTAGCCAGGCGCTCGCCATTATCAGGTCAGGGCAAGGACTGGTGTGCTCAGAGTCAGGATAATGTGACTGAGTGGGGCGGCCTGGTTTCCCAGTGGGACAGCACTATAAAGTTGCCATGAGTCCACACTGTCACAAGTCGGTACCCATCCTGATATGACCTTAGATGTTGCTAGGACGTAAAACAACAAACAAACAAACATTAATAGGATAGGGATATGCCTGGTTAGCTCAGTGTGAGGATAATAAACTCATGGTCCCGACATGCTGATTTCCCAGAGGGGCAGCACAATAAAGTTGCCATGAGTGCACTGTCACAAGTCGGTACCAATCTTGATATGACCTTAGGTGTTGCCAGGACGTAAACCAACCAGTTTATATGGTACACTTGCCAGCATGACATTTTGGTGGCGAACACCAGTGTTGTCTCACTGAATATAAACCACGGAGTTGGGCGGATGGTAACACAGATCCGCTAATTAGGTCAGCGCGCTCCGATTCCACAGTTTGTGATGGAACATTTAATGAACACAAAGAGTATCATGTGGAGTAACTGGATGCGCTTCTAATTTAGCCGGGTGTCTCGGGCAGTACAATACATTTGGTGACGGCAGTGTGTGGTGGGTCTGATGACATCGTGTGTTCCGACCCAAAGCGATTCTTCTTTCGTACAGTGTGTCCCCCCAACCCCACCTCCTACCACTTTCCCGCAACTCCACACAGTATGTAGGTCAGAGGTCAGTGGTGGGTTAGCGGATGGTGGGCCGGGATCCAGAGTTGAGTGATGGAATGTCGCTCGCCTGTTTCTAATTTTGAGTAATCGCAGCGCCAACTGTTGGGTTGGGTCCCCTAGCGAGTGCCTTTGATTCATAGGGTGAGCTTGCGAACCGGACCGTAGGTGCCGCGTGTGGTTGTGGGGCGGGAGGGAGCGGTATAAGGCTAGCAGTGTGTACACAAAGGACCTTCGGTATGCGTATGGTGTGGGCGGGTGTAGGGGGGGGGGGACGACATTGTGGTTGGAGAGGGGCCACAGCGAGGTTCCCCCCATCACCACCACCACCACGTGTGCACTTAAACCCCTGTCACACTATGACGAAACGAGCTAACATGAGCCTAACGTGGTGATTTTTCATCATTAAGTTGATGTACGTTGGATTACGTTATGATGATGTCATAATGACATTAGACTGACGTCGAGTTACGTCAAGGTTTTGGACATGTTCAAAAATGTTGATGTAGCTCAAACGTAAGGGTTTACGTTCGCCGTACGTTCTGTTCACGTTTAGCGAACATCAATGACGTTAAATGGACGTTAGGCAAACGCTGCTCACTACGTTCCATTACGTTGACCCACATTAAACCGGGTGGAAATGCCCACGCGGCGTAATGGGAACATCAGGAGAACAGACATTCAATGTACGTTCAACGTCTCATGATGTATGTAACGTCATGTAATGTTCTTCTGGCGATGGAATAATGTTCATAACGTTCCGTGAGCGTAATGAGGTCCTCTCTCATTGAATGACGATATCACTACACTTTACTGACGTTACGCTCTCGTCCACTATGCTGCATCCACGTTCAACTTGAGCCCAAATTTGCATACTACGCCGACAAGTTCAACGTTCTTCACATTCTCCCTACATTGACGTCGTAGTGTGACATGGCCATAAGGCTGACGTGGGGGAGCTTTCTTCTCACCTTTCTTCTCACCTGTCACAAGGCTTGTCTCTACAGCGAGATGCCTCGTTCTACTTTGTATAAAGTTCTTCACTGTTATTTGCTCTCAGAAGTGGATTTTCTCGCTCGGACACTCGCTCTCCTTTTACTCCCTCGCTCCCTTTTACTAACACACCTATACCTACTTTTTCACTTCAGCTTTTACTCACTATAACACCTTGCTCACTGTCACCCCTGTGGCTTACCTATTGTCACACCTACACTTTACGCAGTCATACCTACACCTTTACTATCATATCTATCACACATTTACTTTGCCCAAGTAATGTTTCCATCACACCTACACTTTACTCACTACTATACCATTACTTTACTGACCACCACAAACCTACACTACACCTCGCCATAAATATGGCCATGGCTGCCGATATGGCGTAAAGCCTCCAACTAGTCCAAGTCACTCATCTACACTACACTACACACATTTTAACTTCTTGCAATTGCCGCGTCCACCCCCTCAACGCACCAGATGACTTTATTTATTACAAGTAAGCCTAGCCGTCCGGTTGTTTTGTGTTTGCGCCATTTGCCATCTTCTCAAATATGACCGCGACTTGCTAGAAGCGCCGGTGATCCATTCGTCAAGCCTTACGGCGCCATTGTGAGGGCCGGCATTTACAACGGTAGAGCCGGTGCGATAATCAAGATAGCGTAATGTATGCTAGTTGTGGCGGTGTGTGTGGAGGAGGGGGCGGGTGGGTTGTGTGCTTGGCGGTGGTTGGTCCCGGTGGTGCTGGGTGGGGGTGATGGTGGTTTTGGGGTGGGGGGGAGGGTCCCGTTGCAGGGCTCTCCGGGAGGTATCCACATTGTAAACCAAGGGGCAGGGATCGAAATAAAACACGCCATACTCGCTTGTTTGTACCAGGCATCGGCTGCTGCTCTTAGCTTAATACCAGGAAGTTAACATGCGGCCCACTGGCGTCTATATCTAGCAATATATAGAGTTTTGTACACACTAGGTGTTTTATTATTTAGTGACCTGGATGAATTCGGTGTACAAATCATTCAGTCTAACCTCCCTCCACCTTCCGTTACACCCCCCCAACCCGCACCACACACACACTCAACAAACACCTCACACCACCACGTAGTTGTTCAACCAGTGATCACTTCCGGTGGAGACGCGGGACTAGCTGGATTGACAAGAACGAGGCTCCCTCTCTCCCCGTCCCTTTCTCTCCTTCTCCCTTTCTCTACTTCTCCCTTTCTCTCTCCTTCTCCCTTTCTCTCCTTCTCCCTTTCTCTCCTTCTCCCTTTCTCTCCTCCCTTTCTCTCCTTCTCCCTTTCTCTCCTTCTCCCTTTCTCCCCTTCTCCCTTTCTCCCCTTCTCCCCTTCTCTACTTCTCCCTTTCTCTCCTCCCTTTCTCTCCTTCTCCCTTTCTCTCCTCCCTCTCTCCTCCCTTTCTCTGCTTCTCCCTTTCTCTCCTTCTCCCTTCCTCTCCTCCTTTTCTCCTTCTCCCTTTCTCTCCTTCTCCCTTTCTCTCCTTCTCCCTTTCTCTCCCCCTCCCTTTCACTTCATTTATTCAATTTATTCATTCCTTCCTAACTGCCTAACTTCCGCTCCCATTCCAATCACGATGGACCTATATAAGCTGAAGCCTCTTTCTTTTCCCAGTTTATCCTTTCCAGGTCGGTACTGCCCACCACTTCCGGGATGTACGGCCTCCCCGGTATCTCTGAGTCATTTCTGAAACATGGGGAGTAGCTCCTTGTCGTCCGTCACTCCGACGGTGGGGTGAGGAGGGGATGGGGGGTGGGTGTTAAGGTGCCCGGTCCGGCCTCCCGCCCACCATCCGGGCGTCCGCTAGAACTGTCTGGATGGCTGAACTGTCCTTGTGAGCGGGATGTCTAGTACTGAGGGATGAAAGATCTCCGCGATTTCGCGGATTTCCGGGATTTTTCAATCCCACAGCACCATCAGCGTATACTAATATGTGGTGCTGAGACCGCAGCACTATCAGCGTACACTACTAATATTAATAAATGCTCCAAGCACCGCAGCAATATCAGCGTACACTACTAATACATGCTCCAAATGGTGCAGCATTATCAGCATATACCAATATATATGTAACCCGACTTCCGGAAATTTTCCGTGATTCCCTGACAATGCTAAACCTATGGGAGAATATCAGCATTTCCGATTTTTTTCCCGGAGACCACTTTCATCCCTGAGTACTAAGCAGCTGCATCGATTTAATTTTTGTTTGTGGTGGTGGTGATGGTGCAGGCTCGTGCACCACCACCACACCTTACACTCACATGTGTAAGGTGTGGTGGTTGTGCACGAGCCTGCGACCACACCTTACCATGTAACTGCACCTTACCTCCTAACATCTATGGTAATATTAGCAAGGGTACCGGTACATTGTAGCCGACTTTATATGCCTATATATGTGTGTGTATTTTATGGATATATATATATGGTTTTAATAAAGATGGAATGTATTGGATGGCAGTATCCACTAACATTCAAAACCAATTTGATTTGATGGTGTATCATTTTAGTGTCTCGTGCCAACAATCTTCCTAATGTAAATAGTATGCACAATCTCATTCGAAATATAATAAGTGGACTCGACTGTTGCTTCTGGTAATTGTTATTATGGCATGAAGTTTTATTGTCTTATGACATTTGTTTGTAGAAAATACAGTACAAGTAGAGGGATTCCATTTCTCCGTGAAAGGGGGAGGGATCCTGTCCGTGACAACCAATTTATTTGTTAGTCTTGGAAGTCTGAAAACAATTGGAATTTTAAGGCCAACATATGTGTAAGATTGCATCATTCTTATCATAGGTTTGAACAAATCAGGGATTGGGATAGGGGGGGGGGGTGGGGGGGAGGTGCCCGCGGACGGCCTGAGTTTTTCTGGAACCCCTGTATAATAATAGCTCACCTTCTGCAGTGAAAATAGCCTTTGCATAAAACGGCCGTCAACCTTGCGAATAGCAGGCGTGTTTGCGTTGTTACTGTGAAATGTTGGGGAGTCGTGCCGACCAGATTAATGGCTTGGGTTCCAGTTATGTCAGTGGGATCGGTGTAAGTGTCGAGTCACGAGGTTTGTCACGTGACATGTGATCATATTGTTGACACTGGCCTGCTAGCTGACTGCTTAGTTTCCTCTGCCTTTTTGGTGGTGTACCCGTTTGTTAGTTGCCTAGTCCGATTGATTTGAGTTTCTTGATCTTGAGTTTCTTGATCTTGAAGTATCCTTGATGGTAAATGGCTAAGTTGGGATATAGTTGATGTCAAATTAACTTTTGTATGCACATCGACATTCTGTTACCGTCGACTTCAGTTGTGGGATGTTGCAAACCTGTGCATACTCCGTCTTCGTCCGTGTTTCTTACGGATTCAAACACTGAATAGGGAAATACGGAGTTGTTTGTTTCGTTACGGAATCATCTGTGCACAAAACCGAAAGCTGCAAGATCGGGTGCACAGGTCTGTATGTGACGTGACCTAAGCAAAAGTCAATTCGGTAGAACCTGCTGAAATCTCATTAATTTGGAATCTTTCCAATTTTAAGTCTTTGCCTTTGATTTTGCATTGCTTTTGTTGTGTGATGCATGGAATGTTTTGCTCGTGAATATTATGTAATTGTCTTATATTTTCACGGTAAAGGTGTAACTGAAACTGAAAGTCATTCAAGAATACGGAAAATAACTTGGACAATATTTGAAGCTGCGATATCGGGTGCACAGGTCTGATGTTCTATTCAGTTGGCTTCCTGTTCCCTGCTCTGCAGTAGATAAATGTTCAATATGTTTACTGGAAGCTGCGATATCGGGTGCACAGGTCTAATGTTCTATTCAGTTGGCTTTCTGTTCCCTGCTCTGCAGTAGATAAATGTTCAATATGTTTACTGGAAGCTGTGATATCGGGTGCACAGGTCTGATGTTCTATTCAGTTGGCTTCCTGTTCCCTGCTCTGCAGTAGAAAAATGTTCAATATGTTTACTGGAAGCTGCGATATCGGGTGCACAGGTCTGATGTTCTATTCAGTTGGCTTTCTGTTCCCTTCTCCGCAGTAGACAATTGTTCAATATGTTTACCAACGTCAAAGTTGGACATATAGAATACAACCTGGATAACTGGTTTGGTTTCAAACATTTGAATCATTCACTTTTAACTTGCATAGTCCAATGGTTTTGAGTTTCTCTCATTTTCTGAGATAAACATATCAGGTTCTTCATTATAATCTACCTTACTTTAGTTTGAAGTGTCTTTTATTTTAAATCGTAAACTTTTGAGATATTTGAGATGGAAACATACTAAATTAATTTTGGCAAGCTTGCCAAAACCTTCACCATAGGGTTCTGCAGTAACAGTTTCTATTAATTAACTCAGTATGCACTTCTATGTGCCGGTAAATGCTTAATAAGTGCATCAGTATCTAAGGTAGATAGATATGTAGAATCAAATCTAGATAATTGTTTTGGTTTCCAAAATTTTCATCAGACTATGCAGCTTTAAGCAATTGGTAAACATGTTTTCATCTCGCAATTCCAGATTTACTTACTAGTTAGCTCAGTGCTAGGATAATGTGACTCAGTTGGATATCGGCTCATGGTGTCGGCGGCCTGATTTCCCCGGAGGGGCAGCACTATCAGGTCGCCGTGAGTGCGCACTGTCACACGTCGGTACCCGTCCTGATATGACCTTAGATGTTGCCAGGACGTAAAACTCCACCAACAACCAACCAACGAACCAACCATTCATTGCTCATGTGTGTAAATTATGGATTCCTGATTTAGATTCCCGTTCTCAGTTGTCAAATTGTCGCGTTGTGTGCGGTGGACTTAAGTTACTTACTGTTGGCAAGCAGACCGGGTCACGATGCGTTTGCTTCTGTTGCCAGGGCCTTTATTGTGTATCCAGGGTGAAATTGGGGATTCAAAGGAGGCAGTCGTGACTGGATTTGCGAGTATATACAGGGACAGCCGCATTTGACCTCTATGACCTCGTGTTGTAAAGTTTTTCGGTCTCACGTTTTCCTGCATGTTGCGCTTTGATTACTTGCAGCGCGAAACATCGTCAATGCCAGAAATACAAATAATACCTCATGCTTGTCGACGCACACATAGCCACATAGACCGGCCTAGGTCCAGACAGCGTTTCTATATCTAAATAGGGCGGTGGTTTGACGGGGTCGGGGGGGGGGGGGGATGCTTCCGTTCTGTCGTGCCCTCCGTCGACAAAAATACCTCCAGCACCCTGCAACAGCTCCTCACCCCAAACGGCGTTCATTTACATACGGCAGGAAATAGCGGGCTGTTCCAAGAGCGCATGCGTACACTGGACTGCGACTGGCCCCCCATCTCTCCTCGTGTATATGTGTGTGTGTTTGGGTGTTTTGAACTTATCGGTACAGACAGCCCTGGACTTTTCACGTGGCACTCCCACAATACATATATATACACCGATATACATACACATATACATATACATACACATATACATACACATATACATACACATATACATACACATATACACACATACACATATACACATATACACATATACACATATACACATATACACACATACACACATGGCTAGAGACGACTAAAAAAAAATCAATTCGGTTACTGCCTCGGTTCAATTCAGTCGGACTTTCTCCCTCATCTAATCTGTTATGAGACTTCTAGGGTGGCAATATAATATGTCATATGGCGGCATGGCTACGGTTCTAGCTCGCCAAAAACACACACGTCACTTTTAACGTTGTGTGCTACGACCACACCCACACTCATACCACCCACATCCTGATTGAGACTCAGGTTTGTTTGTTTGTTTGTTTGTTGTTGTGTTACGTCCTAGCAACATCTAAGGTCATATCAGGACGGGTACCGACTGGTGACAGTGCGCACTCATGGCAACTTTATAGTGCTGTGCACACACGTCAGCTTAGATATGTGTGTGTGCGTTTTTTCTGTAGTCATTTCTGAAACTTCCTCAATCCTGCACTCATTGGTAACCATGGCTGTGGCTCTCCCACTCAGCCTCAGCCCCAGCCCCACTCGCAGGAGTTTGGTGTGGGGGGGGGGGGGGGGGGGGGGGGGGAGGCAGCAGGGCGGTGTACCCTCTGAAACCAGCAGCCCACGCCGGGGGCGACCCAATGTTCCGCCGCCCCGGGTTCTACGGAGCTGCAGACTAGACGCGCCCGATGGCGGCAGCCTCGTCCTGCCGCGCCCCGTGCCCGATCGATCCCACCGGGCGCCCGGACATTGATCACCTGCTTCGCTCCAGGGTCCCAGTCTCCGGGCGCCTGCCTCTCCATCCATCGCCCGCCCACTCAAATGGCAGCCACTCTTCTGGCATGTGCTGTTCGCCGCACCACTAACCGTTACAGGCCGACCCCCCCCCCCCCCCCCCCCACACACACACTGTCCTCTGTCGTCACCCCCCCCCCCCCCCCCCTCCTGTGTCATTTGCAGGCATGTGTACGTACACGTGCATATGTATCTACATATAAACTGGAGTTCTACCTGAGGTGGAGGAAAGGAGAACTGTCTTTTTGGAGCAAAGTGATTCATACATCGAGTACGCGGAAGTACCAAGAACTGCCGGCGGCGGCGCCAGCGTAGGCCACCAGGCTGCAAATAAACCTCATCCCGAAGATTTATACCCGTATATCCATATACTAGCTATATATACACTAGGTATATATGTAAATACATGCATAGCACATATAATGCATGAATAATATAGGTACATATAATATATACATCCACACGTACATACACAGTACAGAGACAATGCATAAACACCAGCCACGCACAAGTTTTAGTCAGTCAGCAAGGCACATCACTGCAACATAGCTTCTACAAAGTACAATATATGAAGAGTTTAGGTGCAAAACCACGTAAACATCAATCCAAAAGCAATGGAGACAATACATTATTCAAATTTATTTCAATGTGTACATTATATATGGATAGTTTATCTTGGTATATATCCTGCCTGCAGTACATATGATGTCCTATAATTCCACATTCGTGCATATTACTCATTAGCAGGCTGCTGTGTGTGTGTGTGTGTGGGGGGGGGTTCTTCAGTGGAATCGGCGGCCTCTCCTCTAATTTGCGACATACCGGACGTCATGTCCTACGATATTCTGCCCCTATATTTACATAATATAATTTAACATCCCTTCAATACTGATCTACTTATTTATATACATGTATATATACTGAGTGTATGGGTATGTATATATAGTACACACACGGTAAAACCTCTCTAACCAACCACCTCCAGATCGACCACTCCCCTATATCGATCGCTTTATTTGAGTCCCAACAATACCATTGTAAAGATATTCTAACTCTCTAAACCGACCTCCTCCCGAAATGGACCACGGTCGGTCGATTTAGAGAGGTTTTACTGTACATGTATATAATACACACATTGCGCCAACCTCAATTGACCTCATTTTAGATCCATTTTTAGGATATTCACCTTGTCCGCAGCTTTAGTGCTGGCAAATCTTCCTAATCAGAATTTCTCCCTCTGTCCTCCCTCCCTCTGTCCTCCCTCCCTCGACTGTTTGATTCGATCCATGTCATCACGAATACATGATGTGGTCTAGATGCCCCCCCCCCCCCCCCCACACACACACACAGCGTGAGTCACGCTGCGCCCTGGAGTGTTGAGGCTGTCTGCCCGGAAACTCGATCAATGCCGAGACTGGCAGGTCATGTGAGAACACCCACACCCACATTTCCACATTTGCAGCTGGGGTCAGTGCACGGCCAGGCAATCATCTTTGTTTGGCAAAAATAAACAGCGATTAACAAAAATTGGAAAGCCAGTAATTCAGGATTTAGGGACAGCCATTATACATATGTATGGAATTATGGTTTGAGTCATGTGAGGTTTTGTTGTGCCCTCCCAAATAGGATCCATTCTGATTAAGGTTGCCCCCCCCCCCCCACACACACACCCACACTCATATATCCTTACTCCGAAACCCTCTGCTTTGTCTCCTTCAGCACTTATTTATTTTATCGTCAGCGTTAGATATTCTTGCCCATTTGCAAGGCACAATGGTTAAGCTGTGGTGCAGTGCTCGTGGTGCTAATTCCTAACACGACGGACGATATGTTCAAATTTCTTACCGAATATAACCATGTCGTTCTAACTAAACTGGACAAACCGGGCATGTAGTGAAGAAAGGGGGGACGGGAAGTCAGCTCCGAGGTAAAACGAAATGAGCTCTTGTTCTGCATAACGGCAACAGTATGACGTAGGCACCACCACCTGGTCCCAGGGTCTGCACCGATCGACAGCCGGGTAATGTTTGTGAATGCATTTAATCCAGGCCGCCGGCTCCGTTGCCTGTCGTGCTCGGTATCCTTGGCTGCTTCAGTGCTCGCCCGCCTGCCGCCGCCACCCTGCCGGCTAGGGCTGGTTTCGTAGGGAGGGAGGTAGGGGTGGGGCGGCTTGGTCAGCAGTATTGACGAGCCGTCGGCGGGCAAGGTCACGAAATGGCGCCCTGCTGCTTATCACCCCCCCCCCCCCCCCCCCCCCAACACACCTACTCCCCCGACAGACCCTCTCACCTACTCCCCCGACCCCACCCATCGCGTCTCTGAAGCCCTATCTGCGCAGACTCACGGCTAATGGCCTGGATCTGAGGTCGATGTACCCGACCGAGTCCGATCAGTGTGCGCGCGCACCCAGAGAGACTCGGAGAGAGGTCATCAGAGCTTTTTATTCATGATTAATCAGGTTCAACGAGGAAACACTATCAGACCAAGAAACTATGGGAGAGGGAGGTTATTACGCTGTGTATCCATAGCCTGTTCCAATGTGGTGTGTTCCCTTGTTCTATGTTCACTTGTGACCTTATGTTGTGCCACACAGATAATGAACATGCTCCTTCTATATGTTCCCGGTTAGTATGTCACATGTGCCATGCATAAGGCCAAACGGTCCCTGCGTCCAACATATGGGAACATTCACTAAGCAAAACACAGGTTCATTTTCTGTGTGGCGCGTCACAAGGTCACATGGGAACATGTCACAAGGTCTTATGGCCTCGGGGGGAAAGACTCAGATTGAGAGACTCTCAGATTGAGAGGGTATCAGAGGCAGACAATTTCAAGACTCAGATTGAGAGACTCTCAGATTGAGAGGGTATCAGAGGCAGACAATTTCAGAGGCAGAACTGAAGAGAATCCTTCTTTAAAAAAAAAAAAATGCTCCAATCAATTCCCATTGCTTAACCATCATCGCTTATTGACCTTGATTTCCAATGCCGGGTAGTCCATTCAATCAGATCGGAATGTCGCCTCACGCGACCTGATTTATTTACTACACGTTCCTGCTTCTCGGATGCTTCTCGGATGCTTCTCGGATCCCACTCGTGCCTCCCCGTACCGTACCGTACCGTGCGTGCGTGTGTGTGCCATCCGCACTCAGCCGACGCCCATTCTACGCACACGCCGCCGTCCGTGGCGCTTTGTGATTCGGCGCCCATCTCCCGACGCCAGATCGATTCACCAGCTCCTCAATGGTCGGTGTTTGCTGTCGCGGGCGGTGTCGATCCGCGCCTCGCCCCTCTCTATTCTCCATCTATCTACCCCCGCCCCGTACACACAACTCATCTCTACGTATTATATTAGTGAGTGTGTGTGTGAGAGGGGGGGGGGGGCGCTTGCTGCGCCCGGCCCGGTTTATCTAGTATCAATACATAGCCCACCATATCCATTAGACGCCCTATGCAATATTGACGCAAGTCATCAAATTCTCACGCTCTGCGTCCAGTGCTCTGATATTGCCAGCTGACAAGTTATGCTATAGTTACGCCAGTTGGAAACCTTCGGCTGTTGGAAACCTTCATCTGCTGCAGACGCACACACGCAGTGACAATCGCAGTCAGGCAGTGCTTATTCGCTGTTGTATAGGCAAACTAGGACGTGCACAGCCCACCCATTATGACCTTGGATCTTGTTTGATGGTCGTTTAGGGGTGAATGACCGTAGGCTCCCTTACTCATATACATATACAGTAAAACCTAGTTCGACCGACCATGGGACCGACTTAAAATGGTCCATTTAGAAAAGTGGTCGGTTTAGGGAGTTTTTTTTTGTATCGTTACAATGGTATTGTGGGGGCGATCGTTTGGGACCCAAATAAAGCGATCGATATAGTGGAGTTGTCGATCTGTGGAGGTGGTCGGCATATAGCAGACGTGATGGCCGAATCAGTAAGACATTTATAACAGGGTTAGCACGCTAAATCTTCCCATGTGAGGAGAGTTAATGCGTGGGTTCGAACCCCGACCAGGTGAAGCCAGTTGATATTTGCCGCTACATATTCTGATAAGGCAAGGACTAGTTATCTCAGTATCAACATCTGAGTGAGTTTGTGAATCAGATATTGGAGCAGGGTGCTGGCGGCTTGGTTTGCCTCTGGGAATGCACCATGCACAGAGATGAAAGAAAGACCTGCGGTTTCGCGGATTTCCTATATTCACCGATTAACGTCAAACAAAATTCCAAAAGATGGGATGTACATGACAACACTTGGGTGGTTCGAATCCCGTTCTTATATGACCTTAGATGTAGTTAGAACATAAAACCTAAGCAAGAAACTGTTAGATTTGGGCGATTACAACAAGGCTAGATGAGATCTGACTTCCGGTATTTTCCCGCGATTCCCTGACAATGCTAAACCTATGGGAGAATATCTGCATTTCCGCTTTTTTTCCCGAGCAACTTTCATCCCTGCATACATTCGCCATGACAAGTCGGTATATACATATACATATACATATACATATACATATACATATACATATACATATACATATACATATACATACACATACACATACACATTCACATACACATACACATACACATACACATACATACACACTCACATACATACACACTCACATACATACACACTCACATACACATACGCGCACACTGACGTTGAGCTGCGACCTGGACGGCTGCAGGGTAGGCTTCTAGGATGGTTATCTGGAGGTGGCCCCCTGGCGGCAGTCATGCGACCCCCGCACCCCCCTCCCCCTGGCCGGATCCTCGGCCGTCGCTTCCACATAAGGCAGCCTACGGTCGGCCTCCCCTACCTCCCGGATACATCCGCTAAAATACCCATATAATATTAAATATTAATACCCGCCGCGTAGATGCCAGTCTCCTTCACTGTCAAGGATATCCGTTGAATAACAGCACGTGCTATTGACCTAGTTTATTTACACGGATGTATAGCCAATGAGCTAGTATGACCTTTCCCATTGGTGCATTCTTCGTTAATATGAGAATCGTAGGTCCAGTTATAAAACAACTCACGACCGGTGCCGAGCATGCATTCACTCACGTTCCGACCTGATTTGGACTTAAAAGGCGTCGTTATTGGACTAAGTTGGAATGCTCGGTGCATTGGTGTAACATTGCACGTAGCCTTCTTTTTTTCTTTTTTTGTTGTTGGTTGTTGTCAACAGCTAAAGGCTAAATGAAACAAATTAGATTCTAGCTGACGTAAAGCAGGTCTGGATTAGTGTTACCGCTGTTCTGTAAATACACTGACTCACCCATATTCGCCGACTCACTCATTCATTCATTCATTCATTCATTCGCTGATTCACGCACTCACTCATACATTCAATACGCATTCGCTTACTCATTCACTTACTCATTCAATTACTCATTCAATTACTCATTCAATTACTCATTCAATTACTCATTCAATTACTCATTCAATTACTCATTCAATTATTCATTCAATTATTCATTCACTCATTCACTTACTCATTCACTTACTCGTTTGACATACATTTGACTCTATTTTGACATTAATTGAGAGGAAGAGCTCAGAAAACAAGATTCTACTTACCTTTTGCCATAAATAGATAACAGTGTCTAAAGACTATAAAATCGATTATCAATCTCACTCGTTCACACACATTAGACACTCCATTACACACTCTATGTCTCCGCCTGCCTCCATTCAGAGTGGCCAAATCGGTAGGGTGCAGGCTTCCTGTGCGGAAGGTCGGGATTTCGAATCCCGGCCGAGTCAAACCAATGATTGATACTTGTCACTACCTAACCTGGTGCTTGGCATTACTAGAACATGGCAAGGGTTGGTTAGCCTAGTATCAGGATATAGTTCCTGAGTGGGAAGGGCTGGTTAGCCCAGTGTCAGTAACATGATATGGAAATCATGGTCATGGTACTGGAGGCCTGATCCTCCCCCCCCCCCTCCCCCCCATGGGACAATATTATTAAGTTGCCCACAGGGCGCACTGTCACAGATCCTGATGACCCTTAGATGTTACCAGGATGTAAAACCACAAACAAACAAGTCTCAGAGAGAGCCATCCACAAATGTGGTCGCCGCGATCCATACCGAAAAGAATAAGTGTTGGCTTTTGACCTCGATCTAGCTGAAGACAGACACACACACACACACACGCACAGTGGAGACGGAGTCTTCCCATCCTAATGCCCCTTCCAACATTGCTAACCCTGAAATGTAATTACAGAAATCAACCAAGAAATCTTCATAAAAGCGTCACATGTGGGAGCCTGATTGCCTGGTTTGATAAACTATCCAGGCATGGCACTTTTCTTTATATAGTCGTTCTGTGGTCATCTACCTTTTTCCCTGCCCATTCTCCCAGCTCCAATTTATTCCAATCCTTTCCTATGTAAGATGAATTGCAATGCATTGAAGTTGACACTGGTGTCTTAGCAGGTCCTGGAAATCTTTAGTGTCAGGTCCTGGAAATTCCTGGATTGTTGTCAAATGTCAAGAAGGTGCGCGAACCTTGTAGCAATTGCTTCACCAGGTGCTGGTTGTATTGGGTCCATTTAGAAATATCCTTTCTTTTTGTGTGTGTACATTGAACTCATCTCCGCAGGCATAATGAGACCGGAGAGCAGTAGTTGGGGAGTTGATCGTGCTTCTCAGTAGTAACGCGAGCCCGCTGAGTCTTAATAGGAGCTGTCACGTTCTGCCGAGCCTTGTATGGTCTTCAACTGGGCGGCAGAAAAGGAAGATTCCATTTAATAATAACAGGTGGCTTTGTCTTGGAACACAGTACGCCAGCGAGGCAGTGTGATCAGCTTCAGTGTGCGATATGAATGGTCTGGTCTATCCAAGAGGCCGGAGTCGGCTAGTTGTATTCACTAGCCTCTGTTGTATTTCTATATGTACGTACACATTTATATACATACATACATACATACATACATACATACATACATACATACATACATATGTATGTATGTACATACGTATATACATACATATGTATGTATATACATACATACGTATATACATACATATATACATACATACGTACATACATAGGTACATACATACATACATTCATATATACATACATACATACACACATACATACACACATACATACACACACATACATGCACACATACATACACACATACATACACACACATACATACACACATACATACATGTACATACATACATGTACATACACACATACACTTGTGTGTATTCATATATGTATATGTAAATCGTAGATCCAGTTATAAAACAACCAAACTGTACACACACAAACGATAGATATACAGATTCACATGTATGCGCATACTTATATATATTATATATATGCGCATATACACACACACACACACAAGGGGCGCGGTGGCCAAATGGGTGCAAGACCTCCGTGACGGAGATCGGGAGTTCAATTCCCAGTGGAGTCAAACCAATGACGTACAGAATTGGTACTTATCGCTTCCTAACTGGGCGCTCGGCATTAATAGGATGGGGCATGGACTGGTTGGCTCAGTGTCAGGCTAAAGGCCCTGTCACATTACGGCGTATGGCGGGAGTGTATTGAAAACCTACGTAAGTCGTGCGGGTGCCAGCCTATGATGACCTTCGGTGAACTTTCGGGTGGGTTGGAGCGTACAAGGAACGTATGAGGAGCGTACCAGGAGCGTACTGTGAGATGTTTTGACGGCTTTGATTGGCATGTGGAGTGTATGCATAGCATATGCATAGCGTATGAGTAGCATATGCGGAACCTCGATGTCGAGACCTATGGCATATGCTGCGCATATGCTGTGCATACGCTAGGAGTACGCTCCCATACGTAACTCGTAGGTTATGCGTACGCTACATACGCTAGAGATACACTAGAGATACGCTGGTGATGCAAGTTGAGCGTATGAAAAACCTATGCCGGCGTACCCCTAGCATACGAGGAGTGTATGCCAGCGTATGATGAGTGTATGCCAGCGTATGATGAGTGTATGCCAGCATATGAGCAGCGTATGGGCCATACGCCCTCATAGGTCGAGATTTTTTTAGCATGCACAAACAAATTTGGACGGACGGATTTATGAAAGTGTATGGCGGCATATGCCGTCACCTGGCGGCGTATGCATTGCGTAGCGTATGCATAGCATATGCGTAGCGTATGAGTAGCGTATACGGCGTATGCCGCCGTATATGACGTAACGTGCCTACGCCGCCATACGCTCCCGCAAAAAAAAACCTACTATGACAGCCCCTTTACTACCAGCCTCTTCCTGGCCGATAGTGGTCATTATTCACTTCGCCCATGGCAACTGAGAATCAGGCCGTCAAACTACTCAGGCCTGCCTACCATGGCGTCTGTCTACCTTAAGAGTTCGTATGGGTCCGTGGGCATGCTCGCCTGATGTGGCACCCGCCACCCCCCCCCCGCGGCGAATGAACTGTGATGGCAAGCCTCAGCTTGTAGGCGAGTCAGTATTGGGGAGTGTGGGGACTTAGCGGCGTAAAACAATTAAAGCCAACCTTCCGCCGCTACCAGTAGCGGCTGGGAGTGCTGAGCTGGTCGGCTGCTGCAGCGCTGGGTGAGCAATAATGAGGGTGGTGCTGGAGTGGGATGGTGGGGGTGGGGTCGATAATATGGGCAAAGCTGGGATGCACTGGGTTCCGAGGCGCGTAGAGGTAGGATGGGGGGAGGGGCTATATGTAATGGCCTAGCGACCAGGGTCCGTTTCTAGTGGGCGTTCTATCTGTACTGGGCGTCCGCCCCTCCTCGCTGGTACACACAGCCCGTGACGTCAATGCTGCCTCAGCCCCTATAGAATTTGATGCTAACGACACCCAGTAGGCAACACCTCCCTCCCTTCCTCCATCCATCCCTCCTTTCTCTCTCTCTCCCTCTCACTCTCTCTCTCACTCCCACAAGTCAGCTCCGAGGCACTTCTATGGCTTACTGCGGACAGTGACCTTTCTCGCCCACCCATGGCCATGCCGTCGCCACTACGAGTGTGCTGGCTGCCAGCGTTCAATCGAAACGTGGCGCGCGTGTCTTTGAAAACATATCTTACAATACAAAATAGCAAACAATAGTTACTCTAAAAACCTTGAGGTTGCAATGTAGATGAACCATATCGAAGAAACTGCGTATTTTGTGGATACTACTTCTGCATTGCTGGTGATGTATGCATCTAATTATTGCTGCAAACCTTCCAATGTGTACAGGAAATATTTACATTTAGTTTTTAAAGCTTTTCTTTTGAGATTCTCTAACAAGCGGTGAATGGGATGTTGGATGTTTCTTGTTGTATATAATACATATAATATATGTGCCGACATGAATGAATGTTGGCCGTTTCTTCTGTACAACTGTACATTGCCTATAGAATGCCTGAAGCACCGAATGTTTATAATAAAATTACTCGCACCACCCCCCCCCCCCCCCCTCTCTTATTATGTGCTTACTCCAGTCATGGTCTAAATACACCACCTTAATGGTGCTAACACTTTGTGGTCTTTTGCTCCGCAGGTTAATGACTTCCTGTCTGGCAAGAGCCCCTTGACTCTGGCTATGCGCTTGGGCGATCACATGATGTTCGTGCAGCTGCAGCTATCCACGTCGCCACCCAACTCGCGTCGATCACTGTCATCATCGTCTTCTTCGTCCAAGTCCTCCACGTCGCAGCTGTCGTCACTCAGACCGTCGCCACTTCTCACGCCAGCAGCCTCGCCGCCCTCACAGTCAGCCTCCTCCTCCTCGTCTTCCTTGACGTCCTCGCCGTTGCTGATGTCATCCCCCTTGTCGCTGACACCGACCTCCTCGGTGACGTCGTCTCCGTCATCGTCGCCGCCCTCATCGCCTGGAATGTCGCCAGTGGTGGTTGGCCTGAGTTCTCCCGGGTCCTCGGCGCCTTCCTCCCCAGTCGGCTGCCTGCCCACCCCGCCATCCAGCCCCGTGTCGCCTGTGTCGGAGATGCCCTTCTGCAGCCCAGCTGCAGCGGCGGCCGCATCACATTTAGGATTTTCACCCTTCATGCTTCCACCGCATATTACGCCGCTTCCACAACAACAACAACCACCACCACACCAACATCATCATCAGCACCAACACCACCTCCACCAAGTCCATCCACACCGGCCCTCACCACAGTCGCAAAGCGGCCAGCAACAACAACACCACCACCTCAATCAACACCACCGCCCCGTATCCTCGTCGCCTCATCTGGCCGGGGCCTCGCACCACCGGGCGCCGTCACCATCGTCCCGTCGGACCACAGCCCCCTCACCTTGCTGCTCCCCGGTGTCCAGACCCGAGCCGGTGAGTGCCAGTCCCCCGGGCACCCCGCCGGGCACCCCGCAGGCTGTGCCCCGGACCCCGTGCACCGATGCGAGGGGCGCCAAACCGACCACCTCGGTGAGCCTGGACAATGTGCCGCTTCTGGACAGCACTGCCCTGGCGGAGGCGAGTAGGAACTTATCAGCCAAACTCAAGGAGTTATCTCAAGCATCCAATGTGGCAAAAGAGGTGAGGCCTTTATTATTATAATTATTATTATTGTTATCATTAGTATTATTATGCAATAGATACCTTCGTGGACCAGACGGGATGGCCGAATGAGTTAGAGCGTCCGTCTCCCGTGTTGGTAGATCGAGGGGTCGTGGGTTCGAACCAGGGTCGAGTCAAACCAATGACTTAAAAATTGATACTTGTCGCTTCCTAGCCTGGTGCTTGGCATTATTAGGATAGGACAAGGACTTGTTGGCTCAGTGTCAGGATAATGTGACTGAGTGGGATATCATGTCATGGTGCTGGCGGCCTGGTTTTCCAGTTGGGCAGCACTATAAAGTCGTCATGAGTGCGCACTGTCACAAGTCGGTACTCGTCCTGATATCACCTTAGATGTTGCTAGGACGTAAAACCATAACAAACAAACAAACAAACAATCGTGGACACCATGTTTTCATGTTGCCTCTCCTGCTTACACTTTGATTTTATTTCCAATTTGATATACCTGAATGTAATTATCCTGAATTTTAGCTTACCGGCTGATTGAGGGAGGGGGGCATCCACATGGCTACACAAAAATACTATTATAGTATTACCAATTATATAACCACACCTGCTACATAGTACTACACGGTAAAAAGAAATGACAATGTGGGGGGGGGGGGGGTGTTTACTGCCCCCCACCCCTTCTCTACAATTTATAACTGAATTGCGCGGCCGTGCAATTAGTAATATTAAACATATCAGAAGAGGATGCTAGGTATTTCCAGTTGGGTCTGCTTCACCTGAAGTCGCCCGGTAGAGTGCACTGAGATGACAAACGTGCACGGAATGTAATATATGAATGATGTCATGGGTGAGAGACCCTCATCACATGATCTAGTATAATTACCCACAACCTGTTGGTTGCATTTATACATTATGACACTCTCCCCCCAACATTAAATTACACAAACTGAAATGGTCCTGATATGACCTTAGATGTTGCTAGGACGTAAAACAACAACAAACAAACAACATTTTGCATACAGTTGTCAGCAAACAGTTCCAGTGTCAACAACCTACACCGGGTCCGTTTTGAGTACATAGTACACTGGCAGTTCGGCATAGTTCACTTAAGTAATGGCACAGTTTCAATTGGGCATAGTCTGCTCAAGTACTAGTACAGATCCAGTTTGGCATAGTCAATTTAACTGCTTCACTTGGAGACCAGGCCGCCAGCACCATGATATATCTGACTCAGTCGCATTATCCTTACACTGAGCCATCCAGTCCTTGCCCTATCCTAATAATGGGAAGTGACGGCTATCAATTCCTAAAAGTCATTGGTTTAATTCGACCAGGGTTTGAACCCTTGGCTTCGATCCCATGATCTATCAAAAGTGGCGACGGACGCTTTATGCCTGGGACACACCTCCCATTTACGATTCACACACTAAAACTGACTGTGCATCACGACCCCGACCCGTCCCGTTTCATGACTAAAACTGCCCGATTCGTTTTTCGAATCCCTTGCGATATCAGTTTTAACCCCTAAAACTGAGTCTTAAGTCGCTAATCGCAAGGCTCTGGTGTGCTAGGGGGTCACACACCTAACGACTAAAACTCAAACTTATGCGCGAAACGGGCATTAAATATATAGAACAGTTTCAGTTGGGTATAGTCAAATGAGCATTTAAGACAGTGCGAGTTGGGCTTAGTATTCCGCCGGGCACCTAAGGACATGCAGTAAAGTTGCCATTTATGGGCATCTGACGGTGTTGCCACGTATACGGAACTATGAATGAGTTGTGTCATGCCGCTGTACTGGGGGAGGAATTCTCATGTTTACCGGCATCGTAACGTCGCTAGCATGGCCCAATGTTGTTGCGCCTGTGTCTTCTTTCTACTGTGTAGTACTGTGTAGTACTAAGCGTGGTTACATAAATGGTAGCAGTTTTTTGCATAGCTATGTGGGTGCTCTCTCTGTTACTGTTAGCTGTCAGGCGGTGATGGATGAAGGGGAGGTTTTCCTCTAGCATGTCTCACTCCCGGAAGTGCTACAGGATATTAACGATAACATATATATTCAATGAGGCATCACCGGATATGCACCACCACCACATGCACACGCCTCCCACTCAGCAGACACGAGGTCAAGGGTCATTGATCACAGTTCAATATGCATGCTGGTCAGTGTTCCGAGACATCACTAGGTGACGTTGTCATGCCTCCAGTCTTTGACGACTATAGCCCCTCCCGTGTGCCCATAGGCCATTTAGCTATGTGTAGCTTTCTACACTCAACCGAATTGACAGTTACTATGGTGACTGACCCTGTCAATGGCTACCTCTATTCTCTAATGAATTTGCTGTTTACATTGAAATTGTCTACCACCATATTGTTCCCAATCAGATAGCTTCTGATAAATACTCAAACACATGGATCTAATCCTAGGGTGACCAGTCTGGCTAAATTCCATGGTATTGGTATAGTGTTCCATAAAAGTTGGGTTGAGTGGCCGAGAGGGAGTTGGATAGGTATGGATGGGTGGGTAAATTCTCATTCACATTGTTAACCCATGCTATTCTCATTTCATTCCAGCTTAAGCAAACAACGACACAGACATCATCCAAAGCGAACGGAGCCATTATAGAGAGCATGCAACATCACGGGCAAGGGATATACTCTGGCACATTCTCAGGTGAGGATCCAAGCTACTTAGCGCTAATCTCATGAAATGATGGATGAGAATTTCCCACCGATCGGTGGCTTCCCGATTTTTGGGCAATCACCCACCTCTTTAGGTTTGACCTGTTCTCTTCCCGACTGCATACAGGGATAAGAATTTGCCTCGAGAAGCAATTTCCCAACTTTGAGGCAATGACCCACATTTTCATGTCTGACCTGTCCTCTTCCCAACTGTATACAGGCATAAGAATTTCCCTCGATAAGCCATTTCACTGAGATAATAAAATATGGTATTGTAAAATGAAACGGCTGCATAGAAGGTTCTGCAAGGTGTACGTACATATGGGTCATTCCCAGAAACTGTGAACCACTTTTGTGAAATGGAGAAGAAAAGTTAGAACATTCCAAATAATAGTAGAATCGATATAGGTTTAAATGTTGTGCATGTATACTGAAAATTTTATTTTGACATTTTGATTTTGATCTACAAACTGAGAAAGTTGTTTAAATTAACTGTGTAACATCCGTCGATAACGCACAATAAATTCAAACAAATTTTTATTGATTTCACCTGAGACATGAGAATTGTTTCTTACAAGAAAAAACTTTGAAGCAATGTTTGTAGATGCATGGTGTCGATATGGACATTTAAATTTTTTTTTACTTCATCACGAAATCATATACACAAATTTGTTATACATTTTCGGGGATACATTAACTGCATGTGGTATTGCTCACATTAAAACAAAGTCAACGATAATTATTTGACTTACCATCCCCCAAAAAGAAGGCTATGTCATTAACAATGTAATATGGAAAGCAAAGACGTGGTACACAGTTTCTGAGAATGGCCCATATATGTGTGTGTATATATGTGGTCATGCATCAGAGATGAAAGAACTCCGCGGTTTCGCTGATTTCCGGGATTTCTTATATCCACCGATTAACGTTAAACAAAATTCCAAAAGATGGGATGTATATGACAACAGTTTGGTGGTTCGGATCCTGTTCTTATATGACCTTAGATGTAGTTAGAACATAAAACTAAGCAAGAAACTGTTAGATATGGGCGATAATGCAATCACAACAAGGCTTAGTTGAGACTTGACTTCCGGTATTTTTTCGCAATTCCTTGACAATGCTAAACCTATGGGAGAATATCAGCATTTCCGCTTTTTTTCCCGGAGACCACTTTCATCCCTGCATGCATGGATATATAACATTACATACATAGCATACATATACATACATATACATACATAACATGCATAGATAGCATACATACACATATATACACATACATACATACACATATATGCACATACAAACACACAACACGCGCGCGGCCCATTTAGACCCCGGATTCCTGCTTTGCTTGTCAGTGCTATGGTTACGGGTGGCCTTTTGTCTTCTGCCCTGTGCGCGTTCAGAAGGTGCTTCACACCGCACTTCCGGCGCCACAACGAGGCGCCGGAAGTGCGGTGTGGATCGCCCCAGGGCGCTATTCGTTCCTAGAACAGGCACAGCGCGTCCCTGCCCGGTGGCTATTGCGCTTGAATCGGCGTGTGGTTGAGAGGGGGAGGGGGGGGGGGGGCGTACCTGACAAGCCCAGCGCCTGGTGATGTGAATGCCGGTCACCATGCTACATTATATACAGCACGCAAGATATCAATGCAATAAAAGGATTACCGCGCTATTGCCAACTTCACTACCTAACCTAACCTGACCTAACCGCCCCACCGCGCCCCCTCACAGAGGTCTGATCTGAATCTTAGTATATTATTATGGGGGGGGGGGGTCTGATCTGAATCCCAGTATATTCGCGAATGTGGGTATATACCACCATTATAACAAATTTTGTGAGTTTCACAACAAAAAATGCAGTCCTTTTTTTCAATGTGTTGAATGCTGAATAGTATGGTTGATTAATTCACTACTCTTGTCCGGTGGGCATTATCAGTGCTTTCTTAATCTTGGGGCCGGGCACGGTGGCCGAATCAGTAGACGTATACAAATTGATACTTGTTGCTTCCTAGCCTGGCTCTCAGCATTAATAGGATAGGGCATGGACTGGTTCGCTCAGTGCCAGGATAACGTGACTGAGTGAGATATGGGGTCATGGTGCCGGCATCCTGATTTTCCAGTGGGGCAGCACTATGTAAAAAAAAGTCACCATGAGTGTGCGCTGTTACAAGTCGGTTCCTGACTTGATATGACCTTAGATGTTGTCAGGACATAACACATCTTAATCTTGGGTTGTGCAGTGGCTGTGGGTCTTTGCTGGGCGCGGGATGTATGTACTGTACGGGCCGTGCAATACCTTATTCATGCAAATATCATGCAAATATGTGTGCTGTGGGACGGTTGCTGGGTCAGCAGGCCAGTTTCACCACGCACTTCCTGCGCTGAACGCCCGCCCGCGTCCTGTGCACAAATATAATCGGTGGGACGCTGCCTCCGTCACTGTTGTAACTGAGTACACTTGGTTAACTAAGTGCTTTACCTGACTTACACTTTAGCCTACAAATTGTACAATGCCAATAGCATACGTGATCTCTTTACTAACATGAAACAAGAGAAAATCCTGCCTTATAAGTTATTGAGGATACAAAGAAACATGTTCAGGCCGGAGTTGACTTCTACATCAGCTTGTATTCACCGATTGGTGGCGCCACTTGTCAACGTAAATTGTCATGTAGCTGGTCTGTAATGGGGCTACTCCGAAAAGGCGCTACCCCCAACCCCCACCCCCCAAACTGCGCCAGCAACCTGCTATACATGTTCATCCAGATTTCCTTGAGCTGTGGCATTTCAGGTTAGCTTAACTACCATCTGTTCCTGAGTATATTAATACTAATATATATATGGGTCACTCTCCTCAAATCTGGTCAGAAGTGTGACATGGAAGGTGGAAATCTAATATTGGTTGCAAATGAAAGCTGGATATGGTATAATAGCTTCTCTTTGCTCACGTGGAACACGGACACCACATTTTAGTCAGTTCACTAAAATTGTCTCCAAAATATATGGGCAGATTTCCATAAATCCGTACTCAGGACCACATTAATCATGTCTTAATATACAGAAAGAATGTTTACATGGAGAAAAACGTAGTTCCCAGCTGTGCTTTGTTCACTCAATATTCACATGTAATGGTCGTGTACACATGTGGTATTATATGTGCGTGCCATACGTTGAGTTTGGTAGGAGCAAGCAACAATGCTTGTGGTGGATTATATAGTGGCCGAGGCCTGCCCCATTTATAATGCTTTATGCATTAGCTTTATGCATTAGCTTATAAATATTCGATGTATGATGCCTGCTCCAGTTTTAGCCACGTTAAGATGTGCTCCTCCCAGAAAAGCTGCGGCGTCTTGAAAAAATAATTATTTAGTTTACCCTTTTTTGTTGTGTTGTAGAAGTTGCAGTTTTTGCGACTACCTTATGCCAAGTACACATCTACCACATAGGATTCGCGCACTAAAACTCCCGACCCGCTTAAAACTGAAAACGGGCCGATTCATTTTTCGAATCGTGAATCGCAATCGTAATGATAGTACACACCTACCGTTTTAGCCCTAACAATTAGTTTTTAGTCGTGAATCGCAATCGGTAGGTGTGCTAGGGGAGTGCACACCTCACGATTTTTGGGCAGTTTTAGATCGTATACGGTAGGTGGGTGCGGAAAAACGATCGTATATGGTAGGTGTGTACCTAGCATTAGCATGCCGAGGGAGAGATACAGATAGATAAGCCTAGGTTTGCTGTGATTGCATACGCTTTAAGCAATGGAAAATTGATCAATTGTAGCCTGCTATATTTGGGATGAATAATTGGTATAATATGTTCAATATATTGTTAAAATAATGTAGGCTTAATTGGAATCGGGAGCTTTCTGTGGCCACCATCTTGGGATTCTTTTGGGGCATTCTCTCCGAAATTCTCAAGCTTTGTGCCAACATAGTAGAGCAAAACTGTACATTGGAACAACCACCTCCGCAGTGAAGCAGTTTTGCTTGGATTTAGGGCATGGTTGTCATTCACCACTACTAAAGGTGAATCTTTTATCTACTTGTCAATGTACAAGGGCTGGCAGAAGAAAAAGGAAATCGCGTGCGTGTGCGTGTGCGCGTGCGTGCGCGCTCTGGTGTGAATGGGATACGATCTGCGGTATCAAATTTCACCACGGCCCTACAAGCTTTGGTACGCTCTGTCGATGACCCTGGTGTCGGGCGGCTTTCGCTGTGTGGCAGGGGCCTGCAGGAGTGAGATGAGGTGAGCCCCAGCCAATAGAAGGGCAGTGTTCTCGTCACACAGAGGCCAACATGGCGTCTATTCAATCGCGCACACGCGCAGTGCGTGTTCACGCGCAGTGCGGGTTCACGCGCACACAATCCTCGTCCATAAAATTTAAAGCCACGGCGTCCTATAAAGAAAGCAGGCATCACGAAGCATTATTTGGTTGCCCGCTTACTGGCCTGTTTTAGAGGATGTGGGTTTGGTAAATGCACGTCTTCTAAATTAAAAGGACAATGTATAGAAGTTGGTGCCCATTCGCATCGGCAATAGGTGGTTGCTTTGGACGACTGTCACGATCCCTCGTCCTATGGCCAGTGACGTTGGTATGTCGCCAGCGCATCAGACAAAATGGTATTTGAATACAACCTGTCTAGTACCAGTGCTACCACCTTCTTCGTCTTCTCATTCACAATAGCACTACATACATACATACATACATACATACATACATACATACATACATACATACATACATCATGCATGCATGCATACATACATACATACATACATACATACATACATACATACATACATACATACATACATACATACATACATACATACATACATACATACATACATACATACATATATGCACAAACTTGTGAACTAGTTCTACTGTCATCCCACATCGGCGCGCGTCCCAGTCCGTCGGGAACATCTGCTATTGAACCGGTGACCTCTTAGCCTCCTCTCGTGTCGGAATGGGGTCACAGCCTGGGTCGGTAGCTCGACTCACGACAGCAGTGGGGCAGGCAAACATAACAACGAAAAAAGACCAGAGAAAATTACAGGTAGCAACAACTACTGCTGGTTGTGCTTCTATAGACTAGTTACTGCCCGGGGTGAATAAGGATGCGGTTTTCGTCAGAGTGGGGTAGCGGGAGGAGGGGTGGGGGTGGAGTTTGACCGTTATTTAGTGATGTAGGTTATTTAAAGAGCGCGGGGCGCCGCGTCTCCCGGTCACACTGCACCTCCGCTCGACCAACCAGCCATATGCTTTCAGTTTCACCGTTGCTTTGCGAGTTGGGTAGTGCCTGCGCGGTTTTTAAACGCGCAACAACAAAGAACAAGTCACAGCTGCTGCCGAGTGTTGCCTACTGCCTTCTCGTATTTACTGTATTATTCTAGATGTCGGACATCCGGGCATTTTTTGCGCTCGACATTATTAGGATAGGGCAAGGACTGGTTGGATCAGTGTCAGTATAATGTGACTGAGTGGGATGGTGCTGGGGGCCTGGTTTCCCAGTGGGGCAGCAATATAAGTTTGCCATGAGTGCGCACTGTCGCAAGTCGGTACCCGTCCTGATATGACGTTAGATTTTGTCAGGACGTAAAACTTGAACAACCGACCATGTAATTATTTCTAAAGCACTGGTTTGGTCCGGCTGTGACATCGCTGGGGTCCGGTACTGGGACGCAATAATGGGCGGTGATATATTCCATCATAGATCATCATTACTCCTTTACGTGGCGTACTGGGCTTACACTAGTATGGAGGGGTTACCTTCCAGGGAGCCTTTCCCTGTGAAATATACAGTAACACTTAAATCGACCGACCTTGGGACTGACTCTAATGGTCCATTTAGGGAGGTGATCGGTTTAGGGAGTTATAATATGGTTACAATGGTATTGTTGGGATCCGATTAAAGCGATCGATATAGGGGAGTGGTCGATCTGTGGATGTGGTCGGTTCGAGAGGTGTTACTGTATATCTAGTGTATTTAATAAGTATTCCCTTCTGTGTAGCAACTACATGCCCCAAGTTGGGCGGGTTGGGATGTCGTATATCTAGATGTGTTTTGGTTTCGAAAATTTGATGCTTTAATCGGACTATACTTACCAATTTTTTCAACAGTATGATCTGAAAGTATAACATTTTGCCAAACTAAAACTGTAGACTGATCTACATCCTCATCCTCATCATGTTGTTGGTCGCGATGCGACAAAGAGTGCTCTCATTACTTGACTGCCGCTCTCCATTTAGCTCTATGCTGTGAGAGTGATGTCCATGAGTCGGTCTTAACGTCTCTCAGCTATTCTCATCCACAATAGCACTACATACATACATACATACATACATACATACATACATACATACATACATACATACATACATACATACATACATACATACATACATACATACATACATACATACATACATACATACATTGGTCTACATAGCCAACTTAAAATCGGTGCACTCCTAAAACATTTATCGCTGCATCTGAGGACATTTTCAACCAGTTATGACATGCTGGGGTTTGGTAGATCATAACAATCAGCCTAATTCATAGATCTGAAAAGCCATCGGTGGAATGCTATGGAGGCCAACCCCGTTGTAAAGCCCCATTGTGTTTTTTTTGGTCCATTAGTTGTTTAAGCAGGGACAATTTTCAGTCATAGACGACTGGTATTCCTCATTCCACTGCTGGTCGATAGAAAGCCCGAGCCTACACTTTTACCGACCCAAGGGATTTTTAACCTCCCACACCTCATAGACATGGTATGAGAGCAACCGGCCTTTGATGACGCTGTAAGTTATACACAGCGGTGGAAATCCAAATTGGCAGAGCTGGGGGCACGGGGAATCGAACCGGCGACCCTCAGATTAGGAGTCTGGCCCAAGTCTCTCCATATTCAAAGGAGTCGCGCCCTACTGTATAGACCACAGGCAGTGCTGCACCAACAACCCCTACATCGATATTAATATTATATATAGTGAGTCGTCACGCAGGCGCAAAATCAATACATGAAGTATAAGGCGGGGGTGGGAGTGAGGGGGGAGGGTGAGACGAAAGCAGTGCGTACATGGCAGTAGAAATGAAGTGGTCCCGACACGACATGCCTTGCATTAAGGCTGCTTGTAGAGAATTGATTACAGGAGGATAAGAAGGTGTGTGGGCGGGGGGGGGGGGGGTGCGCGTCACCTCATTATGCGGGGACTCTTTGGGGTGAGCGAGGCATTGGAGTTGGTGCAACCACCCACACTACCCACCACCCCGCAACCACAACCCACCCATACCTCGGCCCTGAGCTCAGGTTTGCCTTGGCATTCCCTTTATTCGCCTTTGTCCCCCGGTTTTAGCACATGTGGGTTTTCTCTCAAAGCGCTTCCTCATAACTTGCCTCCTTATGTTCTTTCTCTCTCTTCCCTGCTGTTTTGTTCATCAGAATATATAGGCCCTATATACCGACTCGACGTTGAAGTATTATCACGTATGCTTTCATCATTGACAGACATGTTATTATGTCTTCATTGTACATAATTATATTTGTTCTCAGTGTTCCTACCAGAATTCATGAACATTGTTGGGTTTTTTTTCTAGTGACAGGTGGCGCTTAATGGTATTGAAAACACACACAAAACCTGTGCTCTTACATTGGGTCTCCTTGAGATTTGGCAATAGGATTCTAGTACAACTGCCTAGTGTGGCCTGCATTATATTCTCGTACTGCTTAAGTTGTGTAATTGAAAGAACGCGTTTGGCATCCACGACGACATACTACATTCACAATAACTAGTTGTCTGGGTATTTACATAGGTTTCCATTGGGTTTTGCATAGGAGGGCTTGTGTAGCCACGGGTGAGCTTCCTTGGGTTTTTAGAGAAGGGGTGTAATGACATCACAAGACAACTTTCGGTGGCCATATTGGATGACATACAGAAGGCTTGCAACTGCCGACACAGTGCTTATTTACTGCTTTGTTGATTTATTTGTCACTGTTTTGAGCAGTTTGGCCTCAGAAGTTGTTGCTAAAGTGCTGTAAGTAAACACTTTGGATATAAACTGCCTACAACCTCCCATAACACCAGAAAACTCTCTTTTACTGCATCTACATGCATTGACAACGTGGCTAGGGAGGGTCCTCATAGTCCAAGATGGCAGCCCGCTGATTGCTAAGTAATGACGTCACATGCACTCCCTCTATACAACAGGGGTTGGTTAGGCTTTATTGTAATTATGGGATGGCTGAGCAGGACTGAAATGGTTAGGCTTTATTTTGGAGGGCCGTGTTAGGATATAGATAACGTGGCTGGGTTAGTTAGGCTTCATACAATAGAGTTGGGAGGCGCTTTAGATAGCATACCTGAGATTGGCTGTAGATGACAGGGTTGTATTAGGCTTGGTTAGGCTTTATATAGCAGGCCTAGGTTAGGTTTTACCTGACAGACCTGAGTTAGGTTTTATAGCAGGCCTCTCTTTTGCATGAAATCGCCAACGTTGGAACGATCGATGTTCGACGCCCCGACGTTGATCAATGTGATCCGGTCATGTGCATCCACTCCCAGCTACTGCATAGGGGAGTGGTGCTGACGGAGCAGGAGGACCATTGCTTGGATGCAGGGCTCTCCCTTCCCGGGGGGGGGGGGGGGGAGTTATTTGTTGGCCGGGCCGGGGCCGGGGCCGGGGCCGAGGCCGAGGCTTGCCGGGCGTCCTTGGGAAGTGGGAGTGCGGGAGGAGGGAGTTTGGGGGGAGAGGATGGGGGGGAGCTTTTGCGTGTGCCCGGTAACAAAGACGACGCCGGCGTCCGTGCCGCACCGCGTGACGTGCGTCGGTGCCGGCGCGGGCTCGCCCTGCCCCCGACGTGCATTCCTCGACAAGTGCGTGACCCACTAGCCGGGAAATAATGGCCGGACGTGCCACTCACCATTTAAATTATGTGGGGTAGGTGGGTGGGGGGTTGCGGCCGGCTGGGGACGCGACGTGCCGGTTTAACGACACACTCGTCGCCTGTCCTGTCATCTCTGCCATTCCACCCATTCTGAGATCTAAAACCCCGGGCTTTGGATTTGGTTTAGGCTACCGTTCTCTTAAGCGCTCTGTGGTCCCGCACTCTGTGTTAGGCCTATATTTATATATTATATAGCGCTGACGATCAATATCCGCAATGAATGGGCGTGGTGTAGCATCCTAGCCAATTGCACGAGCGTTGTCGCTGGTGCTTGGCGTGCAAGTGCACATCACAGTCCCTCCCTCCCTCCCATGATTTAAATTTCCAATAGCCAATTTTGTAATTTTCCCACTTTGTATACAGAAAACTAGAGAGCGCTGGCTGGCTATAAATAAACCAATGAAGTGCCTAGCCTAATCGAATGGGGAAAATACTTGGTTTTGCTCACATTTGGGATAATGTAATTGGGTGGGATATTGGGGCATGGTGCCAGTGGCCTGGGCCGCATTCAGGGTACACCTCCGAGACGTCTCGGGGAAATCCCTGATGTCACGCTAGTCTGAATGGCAAAAACCTCGAAAATGGTCACACCTACACCCCCCCCCCCCATAGGCGGCAGCCATTTGCAATGGAAAAGGAATGCCCCGATTGTCTGAAACCACTGAATACAGCTGCCATTTTTTTAGGCGCTTTTCGTCGCTGACAAACGGAGGTGTCTCCGAGACGCACCCTGAATGGAAATAGGCCAAAACGTGTCTCCGAGACGTTGCGGAAGGGTACCCTGAACGCGGCCCTGGTCTCCCCATTATGGTATTGTAAAGTCGCCATGATCCTGAACATGTCACAAGTTAGTACCTATCCTGAACATTGAAATGTATAGATATGTTATTTACTAAGCATTCTGGGAATGGTATGCTAGGTCCTGTTGTACCACGTGAAGGCAGTTCTCGTCGACCTTGTAGTAGATTGGTGTGGTGTGTGTTCCTTCTACACAGGTCCACTCGAGCCTGTACTGCGCAGACTGCACAACGCGGTGCATTGTGGGATGCGTGGAAGGAAAACAAACCCGCTAGAAGCACATGGCACATGCTAATACACTGGTTGCAAATATGAAATGTGCTAGTTTCAGCTCATCTCAGCTCTTGTTTGAAACAGAGAATACCAACTAAAAAATATATCAATCTTTTATCCAGCATTGCATTTACATCAATATAATCAGCACATCTTATGCCATCTGCATTTCGATTTAGACAAATCTGGGCATTCAGACTAGTGTTAGGGGCATCGCCAGAGTCAGTTTTCCTTATTTTAGTCATTTTTCTTTTAAATTAATATCCTATGGTTAATAACATATGTAGAACTGGAATATGAGTGGTTAATCAGATATTGGTTATATATTTCTCTGAAACAAGTGTTTGTTGACACATTTGGTATTTTAATATTTAGAACAAGAATTAATAATGGTTGTGTGGATGGATATCAGCCTTAAAATTACTCATTGTTTTGTGTGGAATTGTATGGTTCTTAGCTCAAAATGTATAACTATGGCTAGTTTTGTCTCACGTATACTCATTGGATAATTATATTGCATGTGTGTGTCGTGGGGGTGATGAAAATGGGAAATACTGTGCCTAGAGCGGGACTCGAACCCACATCTCTTTGCATTCCGGGCCAGTGTGCTAACCATTACACCACCTAGGCTCCCTGATATCAACACACTCCCCACGCCTACCTGTCTATGTGGTTACTTGCCTGAGAGGTCAGTGCAGACCACTACACTCGTCCCCCTGGAATTGTAAGTCTTGTAATGCTTACAATTACATACACACAGGCAATGCACTAACACATACATACACAGGGTAGGTTCAACAACCATACAGCGCAAAGCTTGTACAGGATCCTGATCACGGCAACCAGTGTCGTGGGGGTGATGAAAATGGGAAACACTGTGCCCAGAGCGGGACTCGAACCCACATCTCTCTGCATTCCGGGCCAGTGTGCTAACCATTACACCACCCAGGCTCCCCGACACCAACACACTCCCCACGCCTACCTGTCTATGTGGTTACTTGCCTGAGAGGTCAGTGCAGACCACTACATGTGCATACATATTTATGCCAAATTGTTATGTATCTCTATTAGTTTTGAATAAAATCGAAGTTTTGCGCTATGCGTATTGGCAAACTCAATGGCTGGACGCATTTGCTTTGCTGCCAACGCCGTTTTCAGCACATGCGCAGTTGGAACGGTGATCATGTCTATTTAGCACCGGGTGCTATTTATATATAACGTTAGTCTTATTTTACGTAGCCAATTGCAATAACCGCCACATCCACGGGACGCGCTTGCGCAGTGCAGCAGTAGGTTACTGGGTGTGCAGTGAGTTCAAAACTTTAATTAATTAATTAGGGCGATGTGCAATAAGTGCCTGTCACACCTTGCCGGATTGATTACCGGACACAACCGGCCAAACAATTGTCTAGTCCAGTGGTGTTTGGTATCAAAATGTACCGAAATGTGTCGAAATGTTGCGCTATCGGGTCAAAGGCCGCCGGACGAAACGAACGCTAAACAGACAATGAACGTACATTAACGAATAGCCACAGGACGACACCGGATAAGCAACAGTGAACTGATGGGCGAAAACCGAATGTGCGCCGAAAACACATTTAAAAAACCCGACGGACTGAATTCCCGCAACACCGTCAACGGACTCTTCAGGAAACAAACCGGAGACATAACAGATGGGTACCAAACTAAACGGACCTAAACCAGACACCAACCATACACGTCAGTCCGGCAGTGCCCGGTACAAGTTGTGTCCATGTTCAAAACTTGCCGCTGGACAGAGAACAGAAACGCTGGATGCCAACCATATATAAACCGAACATTGATGTATTTCACCGGACAGTGTCTGGTTTCTATCCGGTTCCCCAATCCGGTAAGGTGTGACTGAGAATATAGTTTTGATTAAAGGCCAGTCGTAGCAAATTACCAACACAGTGGTATCGTCTCTATGGCAATATACATTCTCGTGCGCTAGTGTGCCTACCGGTCATTGGCTAATCGCACGGGGCATTGGCTGTTCGCACGGCGGAAGTGTAATTGACTGGCATGTGTGACTGACTGGCATTGGCTATTCGCACGGTGACCGTAGCGATTTACATAAGATGAAGGGAGTAGGTAGTTCGTGTGTGTCAGGTAGATGAAGGAAGTCGGTAGAATCGGCTAATGTGTTTTAGGTGAGATGAATGTAGTGGCAGATACTGTGTTTTAGGTAAGGGGTAGATGTGGGTAGGTTGTGTCTGGTATGTAGATGAAAGCAATGAATTGAGGTTGGTAGTGTGTGCTTAGGTAAGCCATGTTCCTTCGTTTAGTCTGTCGTTACTTGGACTACACGGCGGCCCTGTGAATAGCCACTTCCTATTCCAACGGACATTGCCGATTGATAAGTGTATCTGTGCATAGTTTATACACACATACACAATCTATATATATATATATATATATATATATATATAGTAGGCTTGTAGAAAATAAGTATTTATTTAGTTTTGCACACAGCTGCCACGTCAATTTGACCCTTTGTGGATGGAATATTTAGTGATTAAGTGTATCCAGTTCGTCAAATTACACCAATGTCAACTGCAGGAGTTTAACTTGATCATATCATTCCGCGTGTTTTTATCTGTGTACATACACTGCAGTATTCTAAATTGATTATATCGCTCCCCATGTTTTATGTGTACACTATTATATCAATACCCGTCCTGATATGACCTTAGATGTTGCTAAACAACAACAAACAAACTTGTTTCTATGTGTACACTATTGTGATTTTAACTTGAACCACATCGCTCTCCTTCTAAATAAACCTTTTTTTTAAATTTAAGTGTACAGTATGGGAATTTTACAGTGCGTTACTGTGTGTACTGCGGGATTTTAACTTGGATCCAATCGAAACGGCCGATGGATTACCTGTAGACTGGACATGGGCGGTATGAAATAGCCACCCACCGCAGGGGACCAGGCATGGTCGTCACTGCGGTCTGCGAAATGCTGCGCGTCCTGCCAGCGCAGCAGCTCAAATAGGCCTTCGGACGTAAGATGTCATTTTGGCTAAATGTCATGAGCCGAAATAAAGGTACATTTTAACATTGATGTCGTGATGACCTTTGCAGAAACATTTGTAGAGAGGCGGCGAAAGGGCAGCAAATCTGTTTGGGGAATCCCCTTCTGTTAATAATTGTGTAATTTCTCAGGTAGCAGTTTTTCAAGCATCTCCCTCTCTCTCTCCCTCGCCCCTCGTTCTTCTCTCTTTCTCTCTCCCTCTCTCCCCCTGTCCCCCTCTCTCTTTCTCTCTTTCTCTCTTGTCTGTCTCTCTCACTCTCTCCCTACCTTTTCCCCTCTTCCCCTCTCCCCCTCTCATGTGGTTTGGAGAGGTGACCTGGGAGGCAGGGCAGCCCGCATCTCGCATAGACATGGCCGTCTCCTATGTCGTAGGATAGTAACCGATGCGGGCTGCTTTCGGTGTGTAGTGTATATAAACGACATTCACACCCAAATGAGAGAAAAAACATCACAAAAAGTAGGACAGGTCGGGTGTATACAAATAGCTTTCATGGGTCAGGTCCTGCGACAAAGACTGGCTCGGCGCCAATTTGAGGCGTTACCAACAAATTACAGTAATGAGGTCAGCAATGGGCCATTGTTTTGGGAGTTTTGGTTTTGGCTTGTTGCTCTCCTCCTGACGTTACAGGTTTGAGTCTTCAAATCATCACATACCTGTGTATGCGTGTATTTGGGGGCGGGGGTGCACATATATTTTATTCATTGGTCTTTCACATAATACATACATACATACATACAGACAGACAGACAGACAGACAGACAGTAAAAACCTCAAAATCGACCGACCATGGGACTGACTTTAAATGGTCCCTTTTGGTAGGTGGTCGGTTTAGGGAGTTCTCTGGTATCATTATAATGGGAAATCATTTGGAGTCCAAATAAAGCGATCCATATGGGGAGAGGTCGGTTTGTGGAGGTGGTCGGTTAGAGAGGTTTTACTGTACATATATGGGTCATCTACTGAAAACTGCCCAGAAGTGTCACATGGAGTTAAAATATAATATTTGAATTTTAAACATTTTGTGGTTGCAAATGAAAGCTGGAAATCTCCCCTTTACATGTAAAATATAATTGATGAGATAAAAAATAATGGTGTAGTCCATGATTAAGCTATGTCTTATGGCAGTATAACATGTGTTACTCAGATGTAACACATATTTAGGACACCAAACAGTCTGCTTAATAAAGATCTAAGCAGAATTAAATAATTTCACACTTAGAAGCATATTGATCAGGCCATAATGATATACAGAAATATGTAGTTCTTATAGTGATAACAAAAAAAGTAATTCCCAGCCATGCTTTATTTGTGTGGCATCCAGACACCACTGGTTACATATGTGATGGAAATTTGTGATGTTATTTCTGAAGACATCAAATAATTTTTTTTTAAATTTAAGCATGCATAAGTGTTAATAAATACTTCCTTTTTGATTTGTGAAGTGTTTTGTTTGATATATCAATGCAATACAAGATGTTAGTAAGGATTCAACCATGTCCCATATGTCATGTTCCGGTATTTTTGGTCAAAAAAACAGTTCATAACTAAAAGGACCAAAGGTGCACATTTTATTTCCCATATTTCTTATGTCAAATCTGAACATGAATATGAAAAGCATAAGGGAAAAAATAAATAGCAAGTTTTATTATTGATGTTTTAAAATCACATCCCATGCTGACCAGTTTTCAGTATACAATATGTGTATGTACGTACATATACAATTACAATACATGTGTATCCATGTACAGGAAAACCTCTAACCGAGCACATCTATCGCTTTATTTGGGCCCCAACACTACCATTGTGATCATATTCTAACTCCCTAAACCGACCCCCTCCCTAAATGGACCACTTAAAGTCGGTCCCAAGGTCAGTCGATTTAGAGAGGTTTTACTGTATATGTGTAATCTGATATCGCAGCTAGTCTAAGTCAGCTGACATGACTTATTCATTTCAAGACATATATATGGTTCAGTTTTACCCCTTACATGATCTTGTCATTTTGTTGTGTTATACTAAATATTAAGCTAACGTTGGGTGTGGTTGAGGTGTACACACGACAGGCCCTGTGCAAGTGTAGTGTGAGGAATGCCAGCAGGTTTTTTTTCCAAATGTGCCCCACCCTCGGTATTCAGTCATTCACTCATTGTGTCAATGTTGACGGTCGTTGATCACACACACGCCCCTCTGACATTGCAACCAGCTTCTGACCTAGTAATGGGGTGGCCGAATTGGCAGAGTGCTGGCTTCGCTTGCGGAGAGTTGGGGGTTCGCATGCCGGCCGAGTAAAACCAATGACTTGCAAAATTGGAACTTGTCACTATGATACTATTCTATGTATCTAAAGGCCCTGTCACACTACGGTGTCAGCACATGCTCAACGTTCGAAAATTTGACAGTGTGTCAGCATTCGTTGAACTTTTCAGCAGCGGAGGATAAAAATGGGCGTGTACACACAACATACATAACGTATGCAGAACGTATCTCTGACCTATTGCTAGCATATGAGCGCATTCATGTGCCTTGCAAAACGCTCATGGAACGCTGACCAACATTAGTCCATTGCTACAAGTATGGCGTGTAGGTTAAATGCCCTGGAGATATGGCAGGCATATGTTTGAAGTACTTTAGGAGTATGTAATGCATCCGTTGGGAGTATGCGGACTGCATGTTCCCACTGACTGAACATACGGCCAACGTACAGCACTGTATCCTGAACGTACAATTTTAGCATGGACAACAAAAAATTGGAGCCTCGGCGCACGGCGACGTATAACAACGTACCCGATGTACGTCCAACATATGTAACGTATGACGATGTATGCAGCCGTGTTGGTCGAAAATCACATACATCGGCATACACTAAGGCTAAATGTCATACTGTGACAGGCCCTTTAGCGCTTGGCATTAATAGGATTGCTTTTACGCAGTATCAGGATAATGTGATTGGGTCATGTCTTATGGTGCTGACGGTCTGGTCTCCCAGTGGGGGGCAGCCATGAACGTGCACTGTCACAAGTTTGTACCCATCCTGATATGACCATATATGTTGCTAGGACATAAAATCCCAACAAACAATTTCCAGTGCTCACTCCTGTGTTGGGTCTTGCTCTTCCATTGCTTCCAAAACAACACACAGCAGGGAGGCTGCAGTTTTCTATCGCAGTTGACTTGTATGTTGGGGTTTTATGTCCTAACATCATAACTTGACAGTTACCATACTTTTAAGTTATGGTAGTGTAATGTCGATATACATGAGCAGCTTCCATACACTGATATGCCTCACGCAGCAGTTGCATCGGGTCGCTAAATTTGTCTAACCCGATGGTTTTTCTGCCATTATTGATACATGTATATATTGTGTTGACCGTATGGTTACTTTATGGGGCTGTCACACTACGACGCTTCTCACCGGCGACCGGTCGACGTGTGGTGATTTTGGACGAAAATTAGGGAAACGTCGGGAAGCGTTAGGCGCGCGTCGGTACACGTAGGTACATTATTCTAGACGTTGATGGTTGGCGGACAACGTCGGCGCGCGTTATTGGTCGCTGAATGTTTTCAACATGTCAACAAAAAACAACGACCGATAGCGCACGTCAACGCGCGGGTTCCAATATTATGGCGATGTCAGAAGGACGTCGACGTCGCTGGAATAACGTTATGGGAACGCTAGGCAGACGCCACGCGCGCGGGCGGGTCGTCTCCACATGTTGCGCTAAATGGTTGCTTTCTTGTCTTACGTCCTACCAACATCTAATCTGATATGAGCACGTCACGCCAAACTTTTATTTTTTTTTCCTCACGCGTCAATACCCGTTGGCCGCGTGCGAATAACGCGCCGTGCTGACGCCAAACTTTTTCCCCAAACCGCCGAAAAGTTGGACGTTGCTCAACGCGTAGAAGTTATTTTGCGCCCTGGCGGCACGCCGGCGAGAAGCGTCGTAGTGTGACAGCCCCATAACAACGAAGTAACTTTGGCTAACCTTAGAAATATTTGTTTTTAAAATGCCTTGTTAATTGTTGGCATGCACGTCGAAATGCTGCATGAAGTGGTTATATTACTACACTTGCACAGGTCCTGTCGTGTGTAATTTCATTCTGTGCAAGTTGATACACGAAGCTATTCCACAGGACTATGAAGCTTTTATGCTTACCCTGCTCCAAGTCTACTTCTATTGAAGTCAACAAGTCCAGAACATACCCTGAGGGTGGGAATAGAGTAGCACAAGAAGGTTCCATACTATTGGTTCTGTTGTGTAGCAGTTGAATCTCCTTCTCCTTCTCTCTCAATCTCCAGCTTTCATTTCCCTCTCACTCTCCCTCGCCCTCTCCCTCTCCCCCTCACTCTCACTCTTCTTATCTCCCTCTCTCGTACGTGTACGTTGCATCAGGGTGTTACTGTTACAGGTCTGCATCCCGATCTTACACTGAGCGTGCTAGTGGAGTAGCAGGAGTAGAATAGAATCTACACCGAGTGTGGCAGTCGGTTGGTCGAGTGGTGGTATTGCGCGCGCGCCCACCCACCCAAACCCCTCCCCAGCAAAAAAAAATATTGGCGTGGGCGAACGACCAAACCCAAATTGCTGCCGGCGCATGGCCATGGTTCAGGTTCAGGCCGACCAGTGCTGCTGCCGTTGGAATGCCTTCCTTAACCATAGTGTGTGAGGTGGTGTAGCGAGGTGGGTGGCGGGGGGGGGGGGCGTGTATCGATTATCTGGTCCGGGCTTTCTTGGCCTCTCTCCGGGGCAGTGGGTTCTGGGCAGCGGCCACTCCGCCCCCCAACTCCATATACTGCTTATATAAGTCTCAGCGCTCGCCAACAAAGCGCGGGTAGCTTCTGACGCTCCCAACTCGGCAGTGCGCGGCGTATATGATAATATATATATATATATATATATATATATATATATATATGCTGCGAACACGCACGCAGCACCGCCAACCATATCTACTCGTATTTTACTAACCAGGCCTCGCCTTTTTCACACAGATTATAGCGGTATCGATATACTTGGCCGTGAGGATAATCTGGGTAAAGGGTGACAGACAGACAGAGAGAGAGCGAGAGAGATAGACAGACAGAGAGAGAGAGATACATCTGGAGTTTTGATACATTATGTTTTGATACATTATGTTTTGTGTGTTGACAGAGCTGGAGTCTTAGCATATTATGGGGTTGTGTAGTGGTGGGTTGGGGGTGAAGGGGGTTGACAGACACATCAGGGTTATGTGTGTGTGGCGAGGGCGGACGTCCCACGCGGTTACCCATGACGTGACCCCATGTATCTGATCGTGATGACGTCATCAACGGAAGTATCTGGGGAGAGTGACAAGTCCTTTGTGCGCCGTGACCCCGACATCACACACACCCGCCGCACCCTACTTTAGTCGTGGGCTGTCTACATCACACACGCACACACAGACCCTGAGTTAGTCACGGGCTGTCTGCATCACACACACACACTCACCCGCCACACCATACTTTTAGTCACCAGCTGTCTACATCACACCCGCTACACCCTAGGTAGTCACAGGATGTCTACATCACACACACACACAACTGCCACACCATACTTTTAGTCACCAGCTGTCTACATCACACACACACACTCACCCGCTACACCCTACGTAGTCACAGGATGTCTACATCACACACACACGACTGCCACACCCTACTCTAGTGCCAGACTGTCTACATCACACACGCATACACACACACGACTGCCACACCCTACTCTAGTCACGGACAGTCTACATCACACACACCACACACTCACCCGCCACACCCTACTCTAGTCACAGGCGGTCTACATCACACACACACACACACAACTCCCACACCCTACTCTCGTCACGGACAGTCTACATCCCACACACCACACACTCACCCGCCACACCCTACTCTAGTCACAGGCTGTCTACATCACACACACACACACAACTCCCACACCCTGCTCTAGTCGCAGGCTGTCTACATCACACACACACACACAACTCCCACACCCTACTCTAGTCACAGGCTGTCTACATCACACACACACACACACACAACTCCCACACCCTGCTCTAGTCGCAGGATGTCTACATCACACACAACACCCTCGCACACCCCCGCGGCACCCTGCTTTAGCCACGGGGCCTGTCTACTTCGCTCCCCTCACTGAAGACAAATCGGTGTCAGACGGTGACCCTTCTGCTCATCAAGCGGCAGTAGCCGGGCGCTGGCTGAGGTGGTGCAGCTATAAGGGTCACACCACCCAAATATAACTGCGCTGTCGTTGTCTGGCTGTGTGAGCGAACCAGGCTGCATACATACTCCCATCCACTGCTCCGATCAACCAGCTACCAGTTGTCATGTTCACACTTACACCCAATTTAATTACTATTCATGAAACTCCCATTGTTATTTACCCAGGATATAGATTACCCATTATTATGTAATTACTATTCGTCCTGATATGACCTTACATGTTGCTAGGACGTAAAACAACATACAAACTAATCATGTATTGTTATGTGATGTTGCAAAGGTTACAATGGTGGGGCACTTTGATATGTGGTGGAGTATAAGTGTGGAATTTTACCGTGTGCTTGTTAAATAATGGCGGTGTGTTGTTAGCTGATTTGGGGGCCGGGGGGGGGGGGGTGCAGTATATGCAACTTTATAGGGCGCTGGTGATATGGGTGATAGTTGACACTGGAAACGGGATTCTGGGTTTGAGCAAGTAACAAGAACCGACTGACTGGGGGTTGGGAATTCCTTACAGTCGTGCGTCATAGATGGTGCATTAACTCGTACAGTCGAGTTTACCCTAAAGGAGGGAGCGGAGCTTCTTGGCATCCTGCCAATTCTCCGTCGGTGGCGTGACGTCACTGCACTTAGAGACGCTGCGAGCTACACTGGTCCCTAAGTGGAACCCACGGCAATGTTGCTGGCGTCGTGGGCGGCAGAAAGTATTATGCATGGCTTGATTGATGGTTCATATACAGTGTGATGTTAGGTATCCCTACTCTGGCCCTGGAACTGAAAGAAAGAGTGTCGTTACAGACTTTGTTTCCAGCCCGAGGTTGGCCGCTGGTTGTAGACTGTTGGTGGAACTGAGGTGGTCTACAAATAAGTAACCAATCCGCCACGCTATAGACCGGAAATGGTGGCCGAATCGGAAGAGCGGAGGGTTCCTGCGGAGAATTTTGCAGTTTGAATACCAGCCACCTCAAACCGATGACTTATCAAATTGATACTTGTTGCTTATGTGGCCGTAAACGCGTTAGCGTAAGCCAACATAGGTGAAATTTGGCCATTACATCAAGATACGTTACGCGTTCGTTAAAACTATGTCGAGATACGGTGAGACACGTCAATGTTTTGGACATACGCACAGGGCGTTATGTTGGGCTTATGTTAGGCTCACATTAGGCTTATGTCGAGATACGTTAGATGTTCATTGAAGCTATGTAGACTTATGGTAGACTGGCGGAGAGCCCGGAGGAATGTGCAGCCAATGTGCTGTTAACGTATCTCGATGTAGGTCTAATGTGTCTCGACATGTTAGTCTAACATAAGTCTGTGTTTTGACGTTTTCAACGGAGTTGACAAACGACTGGCACGCGCGTAATGTATGTAACTAACACCAACGTTCTTCGAACATAAGCGAAAGTGTTGTGAACGTTTGCTTTTGAGAATATAAAGGCATCCATGTCGAGCGAGTGCTCGCTGTCCTTACACTGAGTATGGTGGACTGTCGTTAGACTGACACTGCTCACTCGCGGGCCTGACATTGACTCACGTTACAAATTACATCAGAGTCACACATAGCTATGTTAGGGCAGGCGTAATTACACCAGTCCTATGCTAAGGTTCCGTGCATGCTGGAGGCTCGTTAGCCTTATGTTCGGCTTTCTCAGCTTAAATAAGTGATTTCTATGTTCTCCACTCGCTGGCCCATTACGTTGTAGGGTGACAGGGGTATTACCCAGCCTGATGCTCGGACTGGTTAGCACAGTATCAGGATAATGTAACTGTGCATGTTATCCGGTTAGGGTGCCGGCGGCCTGGTCTCCACATGGGACAGCACTGTAAAGTTACCATAAGTGCACACTCACAAATCGGGACCCATCCTGATGACCTTAGATGTTGGTAGGAAGTAAAACACCAAGCAAACGCTACGTTTTGCCGTGCTCTGGCCGTAGTCGCGCAGTAGGAGTAGTATGGGACAGAGTTCAGGCATTGCTGGCCTCGCTACAATAGCGGTAGTATCGCATTCATTATAAGTGGGCCGATCTAGAAACCATTGAATCTTGTGATCGAGTAGTAAATAATAAGTAATAAATGGATGAATCAGACTTTCTATAGATCTCACGTGATTCATTGGTGATGTCATCTCTCTGGACTGTTTTTGCAATCGTGACAAGACACCATTTTGGTAGGAAAGAAAATCGAATACGCTATACACAATTAATTTGCCATGGAAATACCTGTTTCCTTCTACTTACTGAAGATACGCAACGTTGAGCCTAGTCGGTGCTGTAGACATCTTTGATACAGTTTGCTGAGTCATTGTGGTTGGTGATGAGCTGCCATCCTGATAAAAGGTTAGAACATCACAAATCAATAGTGGACAAACATGATCGGTGTTGACGTGCTGTTGACATCCTGATACAGACAGCAGACATAGTGGACATTGTGATTGGTGATGAGATGCTGTTGACATCCTGATACAGACAGCAGACATAGTGGACATTGTGATTGGTGATGAGATGCCGTAGACAACCTGATACAGACCGAATCAATAGTGGATACAGTGTGTGGTTGGTGACAATATGTTGTAGACATCGTGATAGAGGTCTAAAGCCTGGTACACACCTCCCATATAAAACCTAAAAACGGCCGTTTCGCAACTTAAGTTCGGTTTTTCGTCAGTTTCAGTCTTTAGGTGTGTGGCCCCCTAACACACCTGAGCCTTCCGATTCGTGTATAAAACTCAGTTTCAGGGCTTAAGACTGGAAGATTCGAAAAATGAATCAGGATGTCGTATCTCATAACGGTATATGTGTTCAACGTCCAAGTCTTCCATTCTCCACATTTCCCCCTCTTCCATTCCCCCTCTTCCATTCAACCCTTTGATTCCCCCCTATTCCATTCCCCCTCTCACATTTCCCCTATGTCATTCCCCCTCTTTCATTCCCCCTCGTCCATTCCCCCCTCACACATTACCCCTATTGCATTCCCCTCTTCCATTCCCCCTCATCCATTCCCACCTCATCCATTCCCCCTCTTGCAGAATGGAAGAGGGGGAATGCAAGAGGGGGAAATCAAAGGGGATGAATGCCAAAGGGGGGAATGGAGGAAGAGGGATGGATGGAATAGGGGTGTCATAGGAGGCGCTCATGCTGGTCTAGTTCAGACAAATGACACCAGGTGTCCGGAGACCAGTCGCGAAACGGACGGTATATGCGAGTGCTCCAGTCTTTAGCAGTCGGGGTCGCGTGTTAATCGCATATGAGAGATCTGTACCAGGCTTAAGGCATACCACATCAATAGTGGATAAAGAGTGTGGTTGTTGACGATATGCTGTAAACATCATGATGCAGGTTTGAGCCATACCGAATCAATAGTCGATAAAGAATGTGGTTGTTGATGATATGCTCTGGACATCGTGATGCAGGTTTAAGGCATACCAAATCAATAGTGGGTAAACAGGTGACAGTGATCGTTAGCCGTCATGGGCGGGGTTTTACACTTTCATACTGTTTTGAAATCTTGTGTTAATGTCTACTTTTCATGTTTAATTCTTTGTAGGCACTTTGAACCCGGCACTTCAAGACCGTGACGGGAAACCTAAGCGCAGCATCAGCACCATCGTGCACATCCTGAACGACCTGCTCGGGGCTACTCCACAGTACCGCGCCCAGTTGGCGCCAAGACCCGCCCACCCACAGCTCCCCACTCACCACCACCATCAACACCGCCAACACCACCACAACCATCAACACCATCAGTTGTTCCAGCAGGCGGCGGACAAGGCACACCATCAACACCACCTGCACCATGCACAACACCGTCACCAGACCTCGGAGTCACCCCGCTCCAGAGTCCAAGGTATGTACAGCACACCACCCACACAAGGGCGCGACAAAGTCACCATATGCACACACACGCATACACACACACACATACACACACACACACATACACACACACACACACACACACACACAACAACAACAAACTGCGTGAGCTTTCTAATTTAATGAGTGTCTATTGGCACGTAATTGATTGTCTGCTTTTACATTTAAAAGCGATGGGTTGAACAAAAAACAAACATTTCTCACAATGAATATGGCCTATGCTGCCGACACGGTGCAAAGCAACCACCAATCAATCAATCAATCACAACAACAAAAGAATGGTACAAACCGATCTCCTATTTAAAGCTAAGAATCAAATCTAGTAATTGCTTTGGTTTTGAAATGTAATGGGTTGAACAAAAAAACAAACATTTCTCGCAATGAATATGGCCTATGCTGCCAACACGGCGCAAAGCAACCACCAATCAATCAATCAATCACAACAACAAAAGAATGGTACAAACCGATCTCCTATTTAAAGCTAAGAATCAAATCTAGTAATTGCTTTGGTTTTGAAATGTCGATGCTTCATCGGACTATGCAACTTTGAATAAAGGTGATAATGATCATCTCGCCCATGACATGGTTTAACAAGTGTATGCTTCTTTTCTTCCTCCCTCCAGGTGAACACTCACGTCTCAGCCAGGAGAGCCGGCGTCTCAGCCAGGAGAACCGAGCCACCCGCGGCAAGATGGAGCAGATCCAGCAGATGCTGGAGGAGCGGCGCGTGCGCAGGCGCGCCCGGAGGGAAGCGCGCGCGACGCCCTATGGGCGGGGTTGGGCCTCGTCCGGAGCGGCGCCCTGCCAAGCAGGTGCAGGTGACCCGGCTTCGGGCAACCACAAGCCGCTGGAGCAGCCGATGGAGGTGGACGTGGAGACGGCGTCAAACATGGCTGACGTGCAGGAGAAGCCTGGGTACGGGGAGCTGAGCCAGGAGACGGTCGTGGCGTGAAGAGGCACCACAATGCTCGGTGAGCGTTAGAAGAAAAGAGAGAAAGCAGAAGCCAACTTAAACCCGGTGTTTGAAAAGTTGGTGCTGTCGGTCGGCGTTTCTCGGCAACTGTTTGCCGTGATGTCACATCCGGCCATGTCATGATGACCACACACACCCTCAGCCATGTCTTATTTTGGTTACGACGCCGGCCTCGGGGGCCTCGCGACGTGAATGTGACGTCATTTCCGTGTCGTGTCGTAAACCTGGATGCACGCCTCCAAAGGGTGCGGGGAGGAATATGTGGCATGATGATGCATGGCTGCCAATGGCGACCTGACGCTAGCCGGTGTTCTAGAACTCGTTCTGAAATACTGGACCATTTGCCGTGCTTGTCGCGTAATTACCACCCACCCCCACTCGACAGCACAGAACGGTGTCTGGTGAAGTAATGTCTGTGACGTCACCGTGAGTGTAACAACTGCCGCACTATACGAACAGTAGAATGACACACTAGTTGTAACAATGTTAGGCCGGAGATCTGTGGTAGCAGAATGTAATAAAATAACCCAATGTCAGGTGATGGGTGATTTTATGCGACCCATACAGTGTCAACAGCTTGCCACTTAGCCTAGGGCCGATCGATACTTCAATGTAACGTTGTCTCATGGCTATACTGTTGTGGTGGTTTAATAGCGTGTGCGGCATACTCATAATGGCGTATAATAGGTATAAGACTATTGATCGGAGCTAGTGTTTATATTGATTTGAGTCTACTGAAAGACTAACTAACCATATTGTTCAAATACTAACATATTGTTTTAATATTTTCAAATAAAAATCACCAGGAACTTCGGGACGTGTGATGTAGAATGTTACATACTCACGATACCTCTATCACACCATGATTAGTGGACATACATATTTACCTGTTTTACTAATAGTGATCTAGGAGTGGTTTTTCTGTTGGTTAAGCCATCAAAAAGTAGAAAGCACACAAATATATATGTATGTATGTGACATAAGAAATGAACAAATTAAAAATCACCTCACTCGTTAACATAGATACACGTTACGTTGCTTAAGTTGCAAATGCGGCCTGGTTAATTTGACGCTGTGTATAATTATGTGTTACATATTGCGTTTACAATTGCCACGTGCTATATACATTTGCATCATGGTTGGCACCTAGTGCGTTCTAGAACCTGGGCCTAGGGAAGACTATAGTGGCGCTTTGCTGTCACGAAATGTCGTAATCTGCCTTAATGAGCAGATGGTTTGGAATCCGTGGGTGTTTAAAAAAAAAAAAAAATTAAAAAAGAACAACAAATTAGCCTTTTTGGTACACATCGGCTATGCATTACAGAGATGGTTGTTTTATGTATACCGATTACCCTAGTAACGGATAGCAACGGTGGATATTATTAGGTTGAAGACGACTTTAATATAATATATATATTATAAGTCGCCGCACCTTCACTGGTGGACAAATGTGATAAATTCTTCTTGTGGTGTTTTTTTATATATATATATATGTATAGATAATTAAATGGTGGAATCGTGACGACGGCACATGAAAGGACGATACTGTTCAGTACGCTTCACTGCGCATGTGAATGCGCACGCAGATGTTAGCTATGTGAGTAGCATCTGCAGCGCACAGTGTACCTCGTTCTGGTCTGAATCACAGCTAGCACAAAGTAAGCCTCCCGAATCAACAGTACACGTATCTGGGAGAGTGTATATCCTTCTATCTATATTATTATGGATGTTGTATGTGCCCACGCCTGCTTATATTTAGACGAGTTTGGGAATCCACCATTTTTGGTTGTTTCCTTGGGTGTTTTTTTTTTCCAAGTGTCTGTTGACTGCAACGAATCGGCTAGGAGTAATTATAGGGATATTATATACAAAAAGAATTATTTGGAGTTTTTTTTTTGGTTTGCTTGGTGTTTGTATTCTTGGGAATTAATAACTGGAACAAAGTGGGGGAAAGAGGGATACTATGCAGACTACTCAGCTGCTACATTGCTCCCGGGGTCATTCAGTGTAGTATCCTGGGCCGTGTTCAGAGACCGCCGTGGCGATGCTTTTTGGCCTATTTGCGTTCATGGTGCATCGCTGCGACGCCTCCCTTTTCATTCTGTAGGTGAACGGCGCCTCGAAAATGGCCACCACATTCAGTGGTTTCAGCCAATCACAGCACAGCTTTTCCATTACAAATGGCCACCGCCAATGGGGGCGGCCATTTTCGAGACAACAAACTGCTTTTGCTGTTCAGACTAGCATGACGTCATGGCCATCTCCGAGGCGCCTCCGAGACGGAGCCTGAACGTGGCCCTGGTGTTTAGGGAGGGAGGGAGATCTACCATTTGACACCGTAACTCTTGCTTAACATACTACTACTACTACTCTCTGTCGCTGTGGTGTCTTTGTTTCATGTGTAGGCGTTGTGACAAGGGAGATGGCGTTGGTGGTTGTGGTAGTGGTGATGATGGCGGCCATAGCCAGTCAACCAGCATCGCCATTTAAGTACCAGCTGTATTCGAACTCGAAGCAGCTCAAACAAAACACAAAAAGAAGAAACAAAGATAAAATGATTACAATTCATCATCAGAATATATATGCATACATACGCACAGGTTTGACCTTTTGTTTTGTTTTAATGAAAATATTGGGTGTTTTTTTTGTTGTTGTAATGGTGGCATGCAGATTACCACATATTAAATAATCCGACAGAATTCCGCAGATTTGGCGACGAGTGTCTGTTTGTTGGTTGGTGACTGCAGTGAGAACCCTGTACGGATGAATGATTTGTCTCCGCCCTATTGAAGTGTTCTTTATGGCTGAGTCACGTTTACCACCTTTGCCATCCAATAGAAGCTGTTTGATGGTGGACGGAACTGACTCTGTGGATTCTCTCTCCTCCCTCCTACCATCTTGACCTGTGTGTGTTTATGTTTAAGCAAAATAAAAGATGATCGTGTGTGAAATAACTCAACTAATAATTTCTTTTTTTTTAAACTTGATATTATGAAACTTGATGCCTAGTGGTAATGCTTGTGTAATGTGTTTTAATATTAATAACAAATGAGCACTCTAATACCACGCTGATAAATTTGTATGCTGATTATATTTAGATGCAGGTGTTTCTTTTTAAATATTAGTATATATTTTTTTCTGTAAATGACATATTCACAACTTGGTATTTGTATATGCTCTGCTAATGTTCTTATTCATGCCTGCTGAGTCTTACTACATCCTGACAACTGGTGTTGCCTACTCTAGACTGTAACTGGTAATGTATACTAGATCCTGACAACTAGTTGTGTCTAATACAGACTGTAACTAGTAATGTTTACTAGACCCTGACAACTTGTGTCATCAACTCCAGATTGTATGGTAATGTCTCCTAGACCCTGACAACTACACTTCCACATCTTGGTTGAACCTCGCCCCCTGTCTGCATCCCCGCCATCTCTTAATCTGTTCCAAATTGAGACCTAGGGACTGCTCCCCTCAATTGTACATTTTAATAGATGAACCATTGAGGGAACCACATTGCCAACAACAACAAAAATTGGCATTGTGGCTTGGCAACCTTTCTGGCTGTGGCGTAGACTAGCAACACGGTCATGTTGGCTGTGGGGCCTGCCCAGCTGCATTTATATGCGTTGACACTTGGCGCCCCATCAACCCAAAGCTATTGCTATGTGTTGGGTGCGGTCACGGGGAGGGTGGGAACGCACAAATTGGAATTTACCCACCATACTTCACCCTCTCTCCTACTCTCTCAACACTTTCTATCTATAAATATACACACACATTATATCCAGCTTCTTACTCATAATTTAGGAAATTAATATTCTATTCTATGTTTACCTCTCAAACGTGTGCATGACTGACAATGGTCTTGTGAATGCGGCGCTAATCTTAGGAAAGAGTGAATGTTATATAATTGCTATAATTGTAATGATGGAGCTCGCGCTGTTTTGAATTCCATTGTAGCTTATGGTGTCTCTGCACCTCCCGTGGCACAGCTTTGCCAGTCTTTGTTAGAAATTGCGTCGACCATCCTCTTATTTTATGCAATGACTGAAATACGGAATAAAGTAAACTTCGTTAAAACACAAATGTCCTGGTCTCCTGTTTTTGTCATTTTAGTCCGATATGTACATTGAAGCTGATGAATCAAGTTTTCAAAATCATATTAGATCCTACATATTCAATGTAGATAGTTGTGCACTTATTCAGCATTTGTTGCTGTATGGAGGTGGAACACTAGGCCAATATATTCTTCCATGTTACTGTTGAAGCCTATTGCGTAGTGTGTTGACAAGCGTGCTCAAATTAATCAGGTATGTTTAGACTTCAAATATCTCCCAAACTATATATTTCAAATCAAAGTTACTTTAAACTAGTATGTAGGTAGTATGATAGATTGTTATAATGATCAACGTGTAATATAAACTGCATATTATCGGAATGAAAGTGGATTGAGTTGTTATCAAGGCCTGTGAAGTTGCTCTGACAAGGTAGCTTGAGTAGTATGGATAGTGGATGTCTGAGGGTAGGTAGAGCTAGTGGGTGGCTATAAGCCGGTCCCCACAGTATATGAAAGTTGAATGGTCCGATGAAACCAAAACCAAAACACTTGTCTAAATTAGGTTATATATATCCAATTTAGATAATAGTACATTAGCTAAGGATTGGGGACAGACTATACATAATAATCAGTGAATATACATAATAATCATCCTCTTGGACACCTACTTTGAGACAGCCATTAAGCTGGAACACTCATTAAGCAATTAGGTCAATCTTGTGTCTCATTAGTCATATGTACCTTTTAGTTAGTTTGATTCCTGTTCTGACAGCTATTTTTTAATCTACTTTAAAAAAAAAATAGAAATGTATATTTACAGATGCACAAATACATCAATAATAAATCAATATGTGCACCCAATTTGATTAATTATATCTATGGAATTGACGATGGACTAGTTATTAATTATATAAATTCAAGAAATACAATTAAATATGCATCATATTAAAAAATATACATATATTACCAAATGATACTATACTGGGCCTGTATGCAGGAGTCGGTGGTATTTGGTGGTAGTGAGCCAAAATGGTGTTAGGTGGAATTTTCCCGGGTAGAGGTGAAAAGTGGTACGCACGAGTCGGTGATAGGCATAACACCAAAACCTTAACCGGTGTTACACTACCCCTGGTATGGAGCAGGTTTACAGCAGTATATTAGGCCCAAATCTACCCCATGGTGTCATATTTAACAGAATTACAGACGCAATAAGTGAAATTTCTGCAAATTAACCCTAAATTCGAAGCAAAATTAACGCCTCTGCCGCATTCTCGATGTCGGACATCCGGGCACTTTTGGGGTTCACGGCTCGCGAAGGGTAAAACAAATGCCACTCTCATAGAAACAACATTGAAACTACCCTATCTATCACAGTGAATTTTGCTTTTTGGTGCTTTGAAAGCAAATTTCTGTTGTTTCTATTAAATAGTTCAGATCTTTCTCTATAATTTCATATTCAGCTTTTTTTTAATCAGCCAATTGGAAGTTCTTGAATTTATTTGGCGAAAATAGTTTTTGAGGCCATGATCTGGTAAGGCTAACACTGGCACTGACACTCAGAATATCCCAACTTTCACTATTATCTCTCTTTTTAATACTTTCAGAGAAAATTGCTCTTAGGTTAAATTAAATACCTCAGATCTTCCTCTTCAATCGCGCATTAAGATATTTTTAATCGATTCGATGAAAGTTTTTTAATTTATTTTACAAAAATAAATCCTCCCCATAGACATAGCATTGCCGCAGCCCACATCACGGCGTATTTTACCCTTCGCGGGCTAGTTTCCGGCCTTGTGACGTCATGCCGACATCGAGAATCGGCGGAGATATTAAGATTTTCGAATTGACGAATGTAAAGTAAACAAATCGCCGCCGCCACAGCGACGTGGATATCCATACTGTTCAACGTCAACTAAAATTGGCCTGTGTATATGTGTGTGTCTCTGTGTGTGTATGTGTCTGTGTGTGCCTGTGTTTGTCTGTGTCTCTGTGTCTGTGTCTGTGTATGTGTGTGTCTCTGTGTGTGTCTGTGTATCTGTGTCTGTGTCTCTGTGTGTGTATATGTGTCTATGTGTGTGTATGTGTCTATGTGTCACACACAGAGACAGACACAGAAACACAGAGACACACAGAGACACACACACAGACACAGACATAGAGACACACAGAGACAGAGTCACACACACAGATACACACACAGCTCAGACACACACACAGAAACACACAGACACAGAGACACAGACACACACATAGAGACACAGAGTCACACACACAGAGACACAGACACACACACACAGACACACACAGAGACACAGACACACACACAGACACAGACACACACACAGACACAGACACACACAGAGACACACACAGACACATACACACACAGAGACACACACACAGACAAACTCATACACATACACACACAGACACACATATACACACAGAGACACACACCTAGACACACATATACACAGACACACACATATACACACACAGACACACATATACACACACAGACACACACATAGACACAGACACACACATATATACAGAGACACAGACACACACAGACACACTCACAGACACATACACAGACACACACACAGAGACACACACACACACTCAGACACACATAGACACAGACACACACATAGATACAGACACAGAGACACACAGAGACACATACATGGAGAGAGAAGCAACTACAGCTTAACGACAAGACGACAGTGCCGCGACAGTGCCGCGGCAGTGCGACAGTGCCGCGACAGTGCCGCGACAGTGCCGCAACCTCGGCTGTCATCGGCTGTCGTAGAAGTTTTTCAACATGTCCAAAATCCCCATGACAACCTGGCGACAGTCGAGAAAAGTGGAGAAACTGGAGGTGTCGCGCAGGTGTCGCGGCGACACCTGCGCGACACATGCGCGACACCTGTGCGACACCTGCGCGACACCTGCGCGACACCTGTGCGACACCTGCGCGACACCGGAAGTTGCTGTCGCAGAGCTGTCGTCGCCGCTTGTCGTCGTAGTGTGACTGCTACATAAGGAAACAATCTAAACTCCCTGTATTTTCTCCTGTCTACTACCTAATATCAACACAATATTCCAGAAACACTTTAAACAGTTAACCATGTTCCAGGCTCTCTGTGTTCGATCGGCGGTTGGTCAGTGTTGAGCCTCCAGCCGTATATTGAGTGATGAGGGTGGACAATGCGGAAGTCCCTCATAGACTTAAAACTGTCAGGGAATAAGGACCAACTTAGTATATTTATCTCAAATAATGTCAGAAACTCAAAATGCAATTTCAGAGAAAACTACCTTATCCTGTACTGGTTCCCTTCGTGACTTCTAAGGTTGTCTCTGTGACAGGACTGCTGAATAACCCCATTGAAAACAATATTGGGTTTGCAATTTTATAAGCTAAACATATTGTTCAAATTGGGGGCGAATAATTTAGTAAAGCATTCTTATTAATACACTTTAAAAATCGAATTGCTAGCTACCAGTGGACGTATATAAAGATTGCATGATGGAACCAGCGACTTCACAGTTGATTCATACATATCCTTGAATGAAAACCTGTCAAACCAATATTGGCATTCACGTCAAAATACCAACGCCATAATGAGGTCAACAAAATTTACTTAGTATTTCATTCTATGCAGCTACAGATGTTTATACTTACTAAATGTAGGGCCTAACCGTATATAAGATGGATACAATGTAAATGGGTGTTTTGGTTCAGAAAGGTTGATGGTTTCATCAGACTATGTAATACGAGAACATGCTACGTGTATTTAAAGTAATATTAGATTATGGTCATCGCGTCATGACGTCACAGGCAGTGGGCGGATGTTGGGATGCCACCTCGTAGAACTGCATTTCTGAACACAAACAAGAAGTTTACATCACATCAACATCTAGCCTCGTTATGGCCTACCTGCTCTTTTAACAACGGTGGCGTATTTCTTGGTAATACGTGTGTGTATTGGTAATAAGTGTGTGTATTATAATATATATAATATACATATATACATATATATACATGTGCACTATATATATATATATATATATATATATATATATATATATATATATATATATATGTAGTGGTCTGCACTGACCTCTCAGGCAAGTAACCACATAGACAGGTAGGCGTGGGGAGTGTATTGATATCAGGGAGCCTAGGTGGTGTAATGGTTAGCACACTGGCCCGGAATGCAAAGAGATGTGGGTTCGAGTCCCGCTCTAGGCACATTATTTCCCATTTTCATCACCCCCACGACATATATGTACATATATACATAAGTGGACTAATTAATACAGCACTTGCATTTCATATTTAATACACATAGTTGTATTCCGTATGCATTTACTTCAGTAGGGCCAACGCATTTGTTTACGTTGTGGTAATGTAGATAATTTAGCGAGCGTGTGTCGCCAAGCACACACACACTCAGATTCACACACACACACACACACACACACACACAGACACCCACATGTTTTACCCAACAACATGTGGCTATGTCGATAGTAAGCATGACTAAACTATGACTAAACTATGAGGATCAATGATTGTCACCATTGATCCTACTTGTAGGAATATTAATTATCGCCCACGCGCATGTGTGGGGCCCGCCATTCAGTCGGGTTCTTCTGAGTCTATCTGCAGTTCCGTCCAATATCCGGTACACGTGAACTTGGGGGCGTAATCGATTATTCAACTCGGGTCACCCGAGCCACTTTTTGGCGCATGCACACATCCTACAGACTCCGGTCGAATAAACGAATACGCTTCTCCACGCTCGGGGTGGAAAAATGGTGACTTAATCTAAAACGTAATATCTTTTTTTAATAACCGACACAAGTACAGCAAAATTGGATTTAAAGTAGTTTATGATTGTATAAGCTGACAATCTGGGTTATTTAAAAAAAAAACACCCTTAAAACAACATGCAGGACTTGTACTGCTAGCTGTTATCCTACAGGTACCAGCACAGATGTGATGTCCTCGCTCCTAGCAAACCCCATCCAAGAGGTGGGTTATTTTGGTCGGGTCATTTTGCATACAGCATGTGTATTTGTCGTCTCTACTCGCAGTGTTCGATTTGAAATTCTGACGACTCGGGTGCCCGGAGTCCCCTGGGTCGTGTTAATCGATTACGGCCAATGTGACAACAATAAAGTCCATATGTAGTGCGTGGCACACAGTTCAGTTCAATTTATCAGTAAATGCACAAACCTTTATGTAACAGTGGTTGCTCTCCTGGAAAATCACCCCTCTGGAAGCCATACTGAGTAACCTTATAACATGTTTGTGGTTACATAAAACTCAACTCAACTTAACTCCAACCCTCTGGACATTCGATTTTAATTATAGGGGGGCATATATATATATATATATATATATATATATATATATATATATATATATATATATATATATATATATGCCCCTATATATAAACATAAATACATAGGTACGTACATACATACATACGCAACAGTTGACAAACAGTCATATATATACATATATACACATGTATATTGCAGTATATATATACATTTATATTTATGTCGTTATGTCGGGGGTTAAAAACAAGTTATCCTTATTAATCTATACTGAGGTAATGTATGCTTATATACCTTACTACACTGCCGATCTCCCTATCACTGTCAGTATCACTCTCTTTCCCCATCTCTCTAACTCACTCTCACTCTCTCTCGGATCTTTCTCACTCTTTCTCTCTATCTCTTTCTTTCTGGTTCTCTCATGAGTCATATTCTCCCCCTGTCTCTCTTTCTACAGCGGTACGGTATCCTGCACATGTACATATGATATATATATATATATATATATATATATGTGTGTATATATATATATATATATATATATATATATATATATATATATACCGTGTTGCACTATATATGTGTATCTATGTAGGCATGCATATATCAATTATAATATAGGCTACATACCACAGGTTTGAAGATGGCCGGAATCACAATGTAATTCGAAAGTGAAGATATTTGTGCTGCATGTATATAGGTTATATATGTGTGTATGTAGCATATATATATATATATATATATATATCTGCTCTATATAGCACATGGTTATGTATATATGTATGTATATACATAGCCCACAAACAACACATACTGCGTAATTCCTGTCAGTTGTGGATCGATCGTATTGCACTGTATATGGATACAAACCACACGTTTACTGATGGTTGGAATGAAAATGTGTGTATTATAATATATCTAAATATATATATATACATATGTATATATGTGCACTATATATATTCATGTGTACATATGTACATATATACATAAATAAATACAGCACATACACAACATACTGCGTAGTTGGCGTCAGTTGTGGATATAAATAATTAATGTTCACAAAATAGGCTAGTCGTAAATACAAGGAACTAGCTGGGACTGAGCCAACACGGCCTTAATTAGGGGCTCACTGCTATATCGATCGGGCCTTTGTGGAGGACTAGACTCTGAGGACATGTTACATCTTTGAAGTAGCGAAAGTATGTGGATATGTGATTATATTATCAAACTTTACCTATGAGTTATCTGATGAGATGCGATATGTTCTGACGTCATAATCAACGGTGATATTGTGAGACACTCCCCATTGCATCGAACAAATCCACCAAAGCTTCCTCTCAGCAAAATTTTAAAAATAGTGTACACACAGTCTCTCTCTATATATATACAGTCTATATATATTATATACACACATTCCCTATATATATATATATATATACATATATATACAGAGAGAGAGACAGAGAGATAGAGTGAGAGGCTAAATGGGAGCGGGAATAACAGGCCTGTAATCGGGTAATACTTGCCATGACTTTATACTCGTATAATTCATAATACATATACATCATACACATATATATATTTAAGTCCAGTCAAATGGATTATACCAACAAGTTAATAAGATTACCAGTGCTTTTATTTATTTTCGTATATGTATGGGTACTTCTGTAGCAAACTTTGCTAACGACGTTATCAACACGAACCAAGGAGTCTCAATTTATTTGTACAGTGAGCGGACGCGGTGGCCTAATCGGTAGAGTGCTGTGGCCTAGCGTGCAAAAGGTCGGGATTTCGGTTCCCGGTCGAGTCAAACCAATGATACTTGTCGCTTCCTAGCCTGGCCCTCGGCATTAATAGTATAGGGCAAGAACTGGTTAGCTCAGTGTCAGGAGAATGTGACTGAGTGGGATATCGGGTCATAATGCTTCGAGCCTGATTTCCCCGGGTGGCAGCATTATAAAGTCGCAATGAATGGGCACTGTTGCCAGGAAGTAAACTTCCAGCTAACCAATTTGTGCAGTGTACACACGTTTTCAAAGGACAACTCACCATACGGACTAATGTTGGCTAGACATAGCAATCATTTGTACTATCATCAAACGGATCGTCAAAGGAGACACATTACAATTTGTACATTGAACAATTGTTCACATGTGACGGGTTCGCCGATTAAGTGAGTCTATGAATATCAGTACAACTGTTTACATATACATAGAAGACACTTATATGTGTAACCTATACATATGACTATGTAACATATATATATATAACATATATATGACTAACATATGAGGGTCAATCACTTCCACTCTTGACTCCAGGTGTAGAAATATTTATTATTGCCTTATTTGCGCATGTGCGAGGCGTGTCATAACATCATTCTCTAAGTCTCTTCTCAGGTGATATGTGTGCATATATATACTTATATATATACTTATATATACTTATGTATATATATATATATATATATATATATATATATATATATGAAGTGTTCATGCCCAAAACCACGTAAACACCAATCTAAAAGTGGAGATGAACATTGCAATCAAACCTACAAAAAGGGATTCTTTTATATTCCTATTTTTTTTGTTCATTGATCCATACCCATGTGATCATATGAAAAGTGGAGCCTGAACTATATATATGTGTGTGTGTGAGTGCATGTTGTATGCATGCATAGATATATGTATATTTATTCATATATATATATATATATATATCAATATATATATATATATTTAATTGTGCCAGTGCGTAGGTGTTTTTATTTATTATTCTATAGAAATCCTGGTGACAACACGAGCGCAGTTTATATGGTCATTACTCATGACTGTAATCATACTCTATTCACCTACTGATATGACGACACTCCCTGATTACTTCTGATGATAACAGGTCTCAGGGATAATGCACCAGTACTAAGATGGCGCCAGGTACCGGACTCAATAGAAACACAAGCAGGAGAACAAAATTAACTAATATGTAAATGTGTGATGATCATCCAGACTCAGAAATAAGCGCTACCTGCATTATTTGCCGAGTCACGTCAGGAGTTGTGTGTGTGGAGGTTGTGTGTAGATAGATGATGGGCAAGGTGTGGTAAAGTGTGCCAAGGTGTGGCGTGGTGTAGCCAGCTGTGGCGAGGTGTAGCGGGCTGTGGCGAGGAGAATTTATGAGAGTTAAACTTGTAGAAAGGCTGTAAAAAAAACCTGCAATCGTGTTTTTGGTTGGATTGGTATCTGGGTTGCATGCAAATATTCCACAGTGGAAGCAAATATTTGACTACGTCTAGTGCACAATATTGTATTGCATATAATGATAATTATTCAAATAAAAAGTATGTATGATATTGGTAACCACTATCTAGACAAGTATCATTGGTGCGATATGTCCTGACGTCATAATCAATGGTGATATTGTGTGACGCTCCCTTTTGCATCGAAGAAATCCACCAAAGCTTCCTCTAAGCAAAATTGAAAAAATAGTGTATACACAGTCTCACTCTCTATATATACAGTCTATATATATATACATAAACACTCTATATATATATATATATATATATATATTTATATATATATGTATATACACACACACACATATATATATATATATATATATATATATTTATATATATCTGCTCAGTGGTGAGTGAGGGAGTGACACATCGCACCACGGCGAACCACAAAGGACCCATTTAAATCTAGACATTTACTTCGCTGTGAATATGGCCTAGCTGGCGACACACGTAAAGCAACCACCAGTCCATCAATCAAATCAATCTATCAGACATATACTAACAGAAACAACACACTCACACATCACAACTATTGAACATATTATATCAATCACAATATTGCCTACAATTATTTGTTTTATATAACTATGTATCTAGATATGTAGTAATTATTTAATCCTATCTTAAATATCATTACAACTCGTAAATGCATTACTGTCGATGAAAGTAATCATAGTAATAGTAATGGAAAAGAATATATCATTCATGCATCCAAATGCAAGAAACTTAAAAGTAAGCTTTAGTAAAATTGAGAATCTATTGAATAAAATAAGTATTAAATTTGACATTATTGCAATATCAGAAACATGGCTGGAAGTGAAATATAGTCAAGAGCCTACTAAAACTAGAGGGCTATACATCAAATCTTCTTCTTTTTTTTTCAAATTTTTATTCAAGTTGAATAACATCTTTCTTCAGCACCGAGGTGCTGGTCTTCCGGCCTTAACAATTATAGTGCATATGAACTATTTATAGATGAGATGATGAGATGGTATGAACAATATAGACAATAGTAGGTTTGAATCAGGCATTACACATATAGTGGGGATCTTATTTTGCACATGTAGAGTGGAGAATAGCCATTTATCTTTAGACTATATCAGTGATTTGATGATCATACCTGTGAGGATACATTAATATAATGGGCATGACTTGCTGATAATGGGCATGACTTGCTGATACACTCGCCCTCCTGCCGCCTTCCAGACCTCACCTCTTTTCTCCTGACACTCCTCCTCGGACCGCTGCCCCGCCTCAGGCTCCTGCACCATGCCCGGACGCGGAAAGGGAAGAGGCCGCAAGAGCACCAGGCTCACCGCCCGGGCGACGCCGGGGCACGCCTCGGGCTCGCCCGGCGACGCCTCAACATCACCGGCCCTGGCCTCCCCCTCGGCCACCTCGGGCGACAGAGCCATCATTCTCCAAGCCCTGCAGCGCCTCACTACGCGCATGGACGCCTTCGAGTCGGCCGGAGCCCGAGGAGCGCCGGAGCACACGCAGGCAGGATACAGCACGCCGCCCGCCCCAGCACCTCGGGCGCAGACCGCCGCCGGGGCCCGGCCCCCGCCGCCGCCTCAAGCGACTCTGCCCGGGGCAGCCCACCCCCACTACCAGCAGTACGACCGCCTCGCCGCCCGAGGCGGCCCCGCGCCTCCCCCGGCCTACCTCCAGGACGTCGCCGAGGACTACACCCCAGCATCCGCGGCCGACGCCGTCCGAGACATCCTCGCTTCCGCCGAGGCGCAGCGCACCGGCAGGCGCCAAGGCATCCCCTCGGGATACATTTTCCCCTCGGACCTCATCGAGAGGGGCCCTGAGCGGAAGCCGGTCAAGAGAGGAGAGGCCACCCACGATGAATACAACCTCGCCCTCCTCACCCTCGCCGGACATCCAGCCTTCTCCGAGCACTCCCTCCAGGGCCTACGCCACCACCACCTCACCGTGATGCCAGACCCCGGCCGCCTCGGCGGATTTTTGATCCGCCGGCCCCCCCGCCGGCCCCCCCCCCCGGCCGGCCCGGGGGGCCCCTCCCGGCGCCTCACCCTCACCACTGCCGACAGCCCCGCGACTTCCACCGACAACCTCCCAGCGACCACCAATCGAAACGCCGCCCAGACGAAGCCGGGGCCCACCACCTCGCACCTCACACCTCGGGCGACACGGCCCAGCCTCACGAGGGACCCTCATCGGACAGCCCAGCCACCGACGCTCACGACACCGCCTTCATGAACCCTCCCGACCCGACCACGACCCCCACCACGCCCAGCCCTGAGGAGTTCGCTGGCCCCCTGCTCGACCCTCGCCGGACCTCCTCCCCCCACGCCTCAGGAGCGGGCCTCCCTTTTTTGGCCGCCCGCTCCCCCTCCACCTAGGCCCCGGACCTTCTCCTCGCCCACGCCTGCCTCCCCGGGCCCCCGCCTCGGGCGCCCACGCCCCCGCCTCGGGCGCGCCTCGAGCCCTCTCCTTATTTTTGGCGGAGGGCTCCTCGGCACCCCCTCTACCAGAACTCTGACTTTGCTCCTCATGAGCCCCTCCTGCATTACCTCTGCTCCTCATGAGCCCATCACTGTATTGCTCCTCCCGAGCCTGTTTCTTTGCTCCTCATGAGCCCTTTCCTTGTTCCTTGCCTGTGTATCTGTTCCTCTGTATCCTCTGTTGAGGCGTTAATAAAACGCCTTTTTCCCACCTCGCCTTCCCTTCTTCCTTTTCGCGCATCGGTCGTAATGCGAAGCATTACGTTTGATGCGAGGAGAGGAAGAGACCCTCCCCCGCCCCGGGCTGTCGCGCTGCGCTCACACCTCACCAGACCCCGCCGCGCCGCCTCCTCCCCCGCCCCCCTGTCGCGCAGCATTCGCGCCTCACCCGACGCCCGCTCCTCACCTTCACTCGCCCTCCCCCGGGCCGGCAGCTTTCACAACTCACCTGCTGTCGCCCGCGCCCCCCCCCTTCCCTTATAAGGCCGCCCGCCGGCCTCCCTCAGGCACTCGCCCTCCTGCCGCCTTCCAGACCTCACCTCTTTTCTCCTCCACCCACCCACCCAACTCTCCCTCCTCTACCCTCTTTCCTCTGCGGCGGAGGGCTCCTCGGCACCCCCTCTACCAGAACTCTGACTTTGCTCCTCATGAGCCCCTCCTGCATTACCTCTGCTCCTCATGAGCCCATCACTGTATTGCTCCTCCCGAGCCTGTTTCTTTGCTCCTCATGAGCCCTTTCCTTGTTCCTTGCCTGTGTATCTGTTCCTCTGTATCCTCTGTTGAGGCGTTAATAAAACGCCTTTTTCCCACCCCCGCCTTCCCTTCTTCCTTTTCGCGCATCAGACTATATCAGTGATTTGATGATCATACCTGTGAGGATACATTAATATAATGGGCATGACTTGCTGATACAGGTAGTCATGGATTTGGATTATGCAAATAATGGTTGCATGACTCATTTAAATTGTTTTGGTCAACTATACTTTGCCGGTCGTAAGTATAACCCCGTTAAACCAAACTTGAAGGTACCCTAGAAATGTGTTTGGATTAACCGATCATTGCTTTAACCGAGCTTTGGCTTCGACTTTGACTTGGCTTTGGCAAAAACACAGGTGCATTATGAATGCAATATACAATGTATGTGGACACTTGATTATTGTTTTTTTTTTATGTATACATAGTCTAACCAAGTTAAACCAAGCTAAGTTAAACCCAAAGATCAGTTAATCCAAACATTTTTCGGCGGCCCTGCAAAATACTACCATTTATCATAGAAAAAAGTCTCAGATGACCTTATAGCCACATGAAAGTTTGGTATAACCATACCGGAAGTGGCCTGGGGCATGACAATTTTGTTTGGATTAACCGATAGTTTGGATTAACCGACTTTGATTTAACCAAATTTTGTATATGATAAATGGTAGTATTTTGCGGGCCGCCGAAAAAAGTTTGGATTAACCGATCGTTTGGTTTAACCCAGCTTGGTTTAACGGGGTTGTACTGTATATCTTTATTGGTTTAGTCCGGTGTTATATGCTGGTGGGTATACTTTGGTAGTTGTTATTTCTTTCACTCTTTTTGCCAGGTTCGGTTTCAGAGAGGGAGAGGGAAGGGAGTGGTTTGGGACTATGTATTTCGGTTCTCAGCTTTTGTGGTCTATCGAGGTAGGTTTATTGATGTATGTCTATGTTGCGTACTCAACCTTTAATCTAGATTTAAATTGCAGGTAGGCTGTTGCATTCCTGGTTTTGGCAGAGAGTTTGTTCCAGAGTTGGCTTCCTTGATAATAGGTGCTCTTTTGAGTTTGTTAGTCTTTGGATAGGGAATTTTCAAGAGGTTGCCATCTGCTGCCCAACTATTGTGAATACTTGTGTTGGTATATATTGTGTCTTGGGCTCTATTGTACATGAGTCCTGAGATGCCTTTTGCGCCTTATCTCTAGTTTGTCCATTCCAGCATTAGCATGTAGTTATTCTGTATGTAGATTTTGGCCTTTGTAAACTCTCCTGAGTGCCCTATTTTGTACTGTTTGAAGCTTTGCTTGTTGCTGTTTTTTGAGTAGTTCTGTTTTTTTACTGTTAATGGCATAATGGATAGCATCTCAGTTGAACTCTCTATTAATAACAGAAGAAATAGCATTGTAACATGTCCATATAGAACACCAGGCTCATATTTACAAACCTTCGCAGACCAGAGTGTGAGTGACCACGATTTGAAATGATAGTAAAAAATGTAAATTAAAAAAATCTAGCTTTCTAAATTATATGCCGGTGGTCTTAATATTGATCTTCTAAAATATAATGATAAGAAAAGAACATAGACATTTGTGGATATGATGTTCAGCGTAGGGCTCTATCCATTAATACAATAATAGATACACCAACTGGGACAACAGACCACAGTGCTGCGCTAATTGACATCTTCACTAAATAACTGGATTCTACAAATATTATCCGCATTCTTCATTAATTCTAATTCTTAATGCAGTTTAGATAAAATGAGTGAAATCGCCCTTTGATGATGCTGTAAGTTATACACAGCGGTGGAAATCCAAATTGGCAGAGCTGGGGGCATGGGGAATCGAACCGCCGACCCTCAGATTAGGAGTCTGACCTAGAAAAAAGTCAGACACTCTAACCACTCCACCACAGAGAACGCCATTTTGTATGCATATATCCATATATATGTATGTATATGTGCATGTATACATATAACATGTGTATATTACATAATAATGTAAATATACATAAAATATATGCATATATCAATATAGGATGTATAATCTGTTATGCGGATAAAAATAGGCGTAGTTGTAACATGCTGGTATTACCTAGTAATTTATTGTTAAATAATTATCACGTATACTCTCATATTTATGTCCAATAGCTGGCCAGCCGGCGATTGCTCTTTAGTGGCACAACTATCGCCACCAGTGTGGGTTTCCGGCAGTTTGTGCGGCCAAACTAATTATGCAATCTCCCCGTATCCCAATGAGGCAACACTATAAAGTCCCCATGAAAGCACACTGTCACAATGTCAGTACGCGTCCTGATATAACCTTAGATGTTGCTGGGATGTAAAACCCCAGTCACTCAGTCATTGTGTCACATGCCGGTACCGGTACCATGTTTCCGTTCATACTCTTGCTAGGATATAAAACCACAACTTCCCAGTCACTCATCGTGGGTTCTAACTTATAGACATAGTGTTGGTTAATATACATCGTCCTTTAAATAACGGTTATTTCAGGTGGCCCACGGTACGATGCCAGTGGGGCAGGTTGTGTGTGTATGTGTTAGATTGGTTGTTGGTTGTTGGAGATTTAGGTCCTGGCAACATCTAAGGTCATATCATGATGGGTACCGACTTGTGACAGTGCCCACTGATGGTCGATTTATAGTGCTGCCCCACTGGGAAATCAGGCTGCTAGCACTAGGACCCGATATCCCACCCAGTCACATTATCCTGACACTGAGCTAACCAGTCATTTGCCCTATCTTATTAATGCCGAGCGTCAAGCTAGGAAGTGACAAGTATCAATTTTGTACGGCATTAGTTTGACTCGACTGGGAATTGAACTCCCGATCTCCCGCTTGGGAGGCTTGCGCTCTACCGATTCGGCCAGCGCGCCCGGTATGTGTGTTACAGGATAGTGGGGGAATGCCAGTGTGGGTGCGTGGGGAAGGAGCATTAGTGTCTGGATTTAAAGATGCATAGTCCGATGAAGCGTCACATTTTCAAAACCAAAACAATTACGTGTATATATAGTATATTTGATTCTACGTATATCTAACTTAGCTACTGAAGCACTTATTAAGCATTTATTAAGCGATTCAAGAGAAGCTGTGTCTGCTAAAGCCTATGGTGTCAGAGTTTTGGCATGCTTGCCAAAACGTTTACACTTCTAATAGCTCTAAAGTTAGCCATTTAAAATAAAAGTTACTTCAAACTAAAGTACCGCAGAATATGATAATCAATTTAATATATTTATCTCAGAAAAATGACAGAAACGCAAACCCATCGGACTATGCAACTTTAATTACTACAATCAAACGCATACAGAGTGTGCCATCCACCCCACCCCCACTCCCACCCCTCACCACGAACACACACATATTGGAACGGACATGATTGACCGGGAAGCTGACCACGTGACTCTTGATCGGAGTCTGATTGGTTGAACAGACACAATGGCGCCAGTTTCTGTTTTAAACTCACGGCCTACTGACAGGGGCTCATTACGTCTTGGTTGCTCTCTCAGCAGGAGTCAGGTTCCAGCCAATGCCTCTGGTGGAGAAGGCCTTCACTGCTTGTCTCCACGCCGTGGTCCAGAGGCTCGGCTTCCTCACACTCCAGCCCAGGTAGGTTATGCACATTACTTATATAAACTCATTATATACACTGTATATATATATATACATACATACATATGCTACATACTTCGGATACAGACGATATAGCATGAACTTGGCGATATAACAAGTGGTGTAAGGGATGTTATACATACATATATACGTGCATATACAAACTTACACACACATGAATATATAGACACACATACATGTAGTGGGACCAGACGGGATGGCCGAATGAGTTGATCGTCCGTCTCCCGTTTTGGTAGATCGTGGGATTCGAACCCATGTGTTTGAACCCTGGTGGACTCAAAAGAATTATTTTAAAATTGCAAAGCAATGACATAAAAATATATGGTTGTCGCTTCCTGACCAGGTGCTCGACATTATTAGGATTAAAATCTTGTATCTACTGTGCCACCATCACCACGATTTAAATTGATTTACAGCAATTTCAGGTTAGTTTTTTATATTCCATTTTACACTGTATCGCTATTGTTATTGTAAAACAAACATATATATATAATTTCTTTTTCAAATCACATTCAGAGTGTGAGTGACGGAAGATAAATAGCGTCAATAGACCTGCACACCAACGCTACTGCTGTAAGATGAAAAGGTAATTTGAGACACTTATCCAGTTATAGTAACGCTGATGTGAATTGTCATTGGAAAACCTATAACCTCTCTATTATTAGTCACAACATTTTGAATTTAATAGATATTTACAAAACCCGATATTCACAACGCTTGCAACATCTGACGGCGACAAGCACTACGGTTGTGGGACCGCTGCCATAGCGCATACAAAAGCTATGGAAATTACTAACATTCAAATGCATGTATGTCAGTCAAATTTTGTGCTATTTTGAAAATTCCAAAAGTATCTTGCATTTGGGTCATTGGAGCTTCCAAGAAAAATACAATTTTCATGTTTGGACCCTTTTGAAAATTTCAGGAGGGTACCAAACTAGTCAGTCACTATTAATACCCAAATTTCACAATGAATGCGACATCTGACGGTGACGATGACCACTACGGTTGTGTGACCATTACCACAGTGCATGCGTGTGAATATCATGTATTGCCACACATTTTCTTTTTTTTTAGTGATCGTTTTTTTTATTCTGCTCATAATGGCTAAGTGCATGCACTTGTTTTGTCGCCGTGCAATAGTGGTCATACTCCATACGGATTGATTTCCTTTCCCATTTTTGGTTTTTGATTATATTGTTGCACATTGTTAACATTTGTGTAGTGGTCTGCACTGACCTCCCAGGCAAGGAGCCGCATATACAAGTAGGCATGGGTAGTGTGTTGATATCAGGGAGCCTAGGTGGTGTAATGGTTAGCACACTGGCCCGGAATGCAAAGAGATGTGGGTTCGAGTCCAGCTCTAGGCACAATATTTCATATTTTCATCACCCCCATGACACTGGTTGCCGTGACCAGGATCCTGTACAAGCTACGTGCTGTATAGTTGTTGAACCTACCCTGTGTAAGTGTGTTGCATTGCCTGTATGTAATTGTAAGCATTAAAAGACTTACAATTCCAGGGGGACGAGTGTAGTGGTCTGCACTGACCTCACAGGCAAGGAGCCGCATAGACAGGTAGGCATGGGTAGTGTGTTGATATCAGGGAGCCTAGGTTCGAGTCCCGCTCTAGGCGCAATATTTCCCATTTTCATCACCCCCATGACATTTGTAATACCCTATGCCCATGCAATTACTGTTTTAATCTAGATATACTATGCTAGTTATTTAGTTTGTGCTTTTGTTTTTGTCACACCTTTGAAGGTTAGGTCTGTGGATAATTTATACATTGTTCGCCATGTATATTCACAATAAAATTCCATCTTCCTCCCACTTGTTTGCAGGGTTGTATGTCCATGCGGCTCGGGGAGCAAACTGTACCTGACATGTGTTTCTCTGTCATCTGCTATATAGTCATCGAGGGGAGTAGTGTGGTTGTAGTGGGTAGTCTTGTAGGTTTTTGTAGGCAGTGTGGTGAGCCCGGTGCTTGGTTTACTAACTAACCTAACTTGGTAACTCACTCACTTACTAAAACACTCACCCTCTTCACCGTCTAACAGGGGATGTCAGGCAGCGGGTTCATCACCACAGGGGGGGATAACTGGGTGGTTTGAACAAAAATCTTCGGGGGGTGTTTGGGAACCTCTGTGTCTATATAGCAGTTGTAGTGAACACATTGATATGAAGGCGTCGGTACCGGCCTAGATACCACTAACAGAGAGGTAAGTTACCCCCCTCCCCCCACACACACACTCTTACTCTTACTCTTAATGCAGAAACTGACTATGCAATTTCAAAATTCAAATTGCATAGTCAGTTTCTGCCATTATATCAAAAGATAAATAAATATATTATCTATATACCTCTGTATAACTCTACCTTGATTTAATTTGAAGTAAATTGTATTATAAACAGGTAACCTTGGAGACATTTGAAGTGAAAAGGCTAATTTAATTTTGACAGGCACATCGAAATGCACATTTGAATTGAAAACAATGGAAATTAATTTTAACATGCACTCCAAAATGCTGGACACCATGGGCTTTAGCAGTAACAGGTTCTGTTAAATTGACTTAGTGTACACTTCTATGCAGCAATACATCTTTAATAAGTATTTAACCAGTATTTCAGTTAGATATGTAGGTTTACCTACGTGTTCAGCTTAGATACAGGTGCACTTATTAAGCATTGGTTGCTGCATAGAAGTGTATACTAAGTATTTAACCAGTATTTAGGTTAGATATGTAGGTCTACCTACATGTTCAGCTTAGATACAGATGCACTTATTAAGCATTGGTTGCTGCATAGAAGTGTATACTAAGTATTTAACCAGTATTTAGGTTAGATATGTAGGTCTACCTACATGTTCAGCTGAGATACAGATGCACTTATTAAGCATTGGTTGCTGCATAGAAGTGTATACTAAGTATTTAACCAGTATTTAGGTTAGATATGTAGGTCTACCTACATGTTCAGCTTAGATACAGATGCACTTATTGAGCATTTGTTGCTGCATAGAAGGAAATACCACGGAGTTGGCTATGTAGGATAAAATCTAGGATTGTGCCTTGGATTTGAACATTTGATGCTTTTCATCGGACTCTGACGTCACCTCACACTGTTGCTTTCAGATCACCGCACGTTACATGGGTGTTGCTCAGAAGGAGGGGGAAAGGAATGGTTGGAAATGGAGGTTGAACTGCACCGACGGGCCATGTCTACGTGAGTAATTACATCTACTACATGTATGTTGGTTGGTTGGTTGTTGGGGAGTTTTAAGTCCTGGCAAAATCTAAGGTCATATCAGGATGGGTATCGACGTTATAGTGCTGCCTCACTGGGAGACCAGCCCGCCAGCATCATGACCTGATATCAATTTTTATGTCATCTGTTTGACTCGACAGGGGTTGTAGGTTCGAATCCCACGATCTACCAAAATGGGAGATGGAAGCTCAGCTCATTCGGCCATCCCGGCTGGTTCCACTACCTATGGGTGTAATAAGTATGTTGGCAATACTACATTTAATATACTTAAAGTTGCATAATCCAATGAAGTATCACATTTTCAAAACCAAAACAATTATCTACATTTGATTCTACATATCTAACTTAAGATACTGGTGCATTTATTAAGCATTTGTTTCTGCATAGAAGGGAACACTGAGTCAATTTAATAGAACCTGTTACTGCAGAAGTCTATGGTGTCGGAGTTTTGGCAAGCTTGCCAGAACTAATTTTACATGTTTGCGCTTCAAATATCTCAAAAGTTTACCATTTATAATAAAAGTTACTTAACACTAAAGTAAAGTCAGTAATAATGATCAATCTAAATTATTTATCTCAGAAAAATTGCAGAAATCCAAAACCACCGGACTCTGCAACTTTAATCTATCCCACAAAATATATAAAGGATATGCCTATAAAGATTTTGTGCTAAAGTGAAAGTTTTCATATCGACATCACTCATCTACCCAAACATCCTACATACATGTTATTTCCTGAAATTTCTACCTTAAGTTCAACCTACTATATTGATCCATTTCTAGAACTGTATAAATATAATATGTTGAAATTAAAATTATGCATATATGAATCAGGATCACGAAAAGAGGCCAATTGGGGGAAGTTGTCGGCGTCGATCATTGGATGTCGGCGTCGATCGGCATACTTATAGTTTAGCATTGACAGGGGTGTTGCAAAGTCCTTAAAGTTATCCCGAATGTAAAGGTAGAGAAAATATAAACAACCTTATTTGTTTCTAGGGTAATTTAATATAAAACAAAGAAATGCACTACACTTTAAGAATTGCGATGCCGACATCTTAAATAACCACAAATTGGCTCATTTTCGTGAGACTGACTCATATCCATATGTATCTGTATTATAGTTCTATATATATAATCGAGCATATTAATGGATATTTGTTCTATTCACAATATATATTAATATTTTCTGAAATTCCCTTATTCGCAGGCTTCGAGCACACTGGGCGTCGGCAGCTGGGGTTGTGTACCACGTGATCTCCACCAAGGGGGCAGTGCCACGACCTTAGGCTAGGAGCGATAGAGGGGCAGTAAGTGTTAAACCAGTTCTACTTGAGAAACGAATGGCAGATGTGTATTATCAGCCTGGAATTCCATGGCCACCCTCACCCCATTACTACTGGCTGCCTGGTCTTCCAGAGCGCACTGTCACAAGTCGGTACCCATCCTGGTATGACCTTAGATGTTGCCAGGATGTAAAACTCCAACCCATGCCAACCAACTAACTTTCCCTACCTAATATGTATCCCTAGTGGTAATTCCTCCACATTTAACAAGGTGGTTTTCTAGTAGTTTTGCAATGGGGGGGGGGGGGGGGTCTGATCATTCATTGTGCTCGTGGTCATAAGCTTTCTTACCTAGATTCCGAAAGCTACCTAGTCTGATGAAAGCATCAAATTTTGAAAGCCAAAACAATTATCTAGATTTGATTCTACATATCTAACTTGTTTGTTGTTGTTTTACGTCCTAGCAACATCTAATGTCATAGGATCGTGGGGTCGTGGGTTCGAATCCTGGTCGAGTCAAACCAATGACTTAAAAACTTATACTTGTCACTTCCTTGCAAGGTGCTCGGCATTATTAGGATAGGGAAAGGACTGGTTGTCTCAGTGTCAAGATAATGTGACTGAGTGGGATATTGGGTCATAATGCTACCAGCTTGATTTCCCAGGGTGGCAGCATTATAAAGTCGCAATGAATGCGCACTGTCACACGTCGTTACTCATCCTGATATGACCTTAGATGTTGCCAGGAAGTAAACTTCCAACAGCTAACCAATTTGTGCAGTGTACACACGTTTTCAAAGGACAACTCACCATACAGACTAATGTTGACCAGACATAGCAAGCATCCGTACTATCATCAAACGGATCGTCAAAGGACACATTACAATTTGTACATTGAACAATTGTTCACATGTGACAGGTTCGCCGATTAAGTGAGTCTATGAATATCGGTACAACTGTTAACATATACATAGACACATATATGTATAACCTATATATATATATGACTATGTAACATATCTATGGTCTCCCAGTGGGGCAGCACTATAAAGTCGCCATGAGTGCGCACTGTCACAAGTCGGTACCCGTCCTGATATGACCTATGATGTTGCTAGGGCGTAAAACAACAGCAAACAAATCTAATGTCATATCAGGACGGGTAGCCACTTGTGACGGTGCATACTCATGGTGACTTTATAGTGCTGCCCTACTCGGAAATCAGGCCACCAGCACCATGACCTGATATCGCACTCAGTCACATTATCCTGACACTGAGCCAGCCAGTCCTTGCTCTATCCTAGTAATAAATACCTAGCGCCATGCTAGGAAGCAACCAGTATCAATTTTTAAGCCATTTGGTTTGACTCGACCAGGGTTCGAACCCACAAACTCATGGGTTCGGATCCCCCGATCTCCCAAAACAGGGGATGGATTCTCAACTCATTCAGCCACCCCGCCTGGTCACGTATCTAACTTAGATACTGATGCACTTGTTACCGGAGAAGAACTTGTTACTGCTGAAGCCTATAGTTTTGGTGTGCTTGCCCTAATTTAACCTATTTGCACTTTACTTTGAAGTACTTGGCTAAAGTAAGTTAGACTACAACATTCAATCTAATGTATTTATCTCAGAAAATGGGGGAAGCTCAAAACTTTACTCTCTAGTGTTACTCGAACCAATCTAAGGTTTGTGTTTGTTTTATGTCCTAGTAACATCTAAGGTCAGACTCAAAAGGTGTTGAGACATATTATATATTGTATATATTATATAATCCGGTGGCAAACCCAAATAGCACAATAGCAATATTAATTAAATAATACAAGGAACGAATATGTTCCACCATTTATATTAACATTGCATATTAACACTTTCCATAACACCCACATACATATATACCCTAATAGACTTTGCTTTAATTTCTAGGCTTCCAAGTTCTCCATACTTCCCGGGGCTTCCATGAGCTTCGAAAGGCTTCTAAGGACTTCCATGACATCATCCACTACTCGGTTATCGTTCTCATATTTTGTTGAATTTCTGCTTCGAGTTTGTTGTTTATTGTGAGGCAACCACACCTGTGTCCTGGGTGTCTTTGAGTCGATGGGGGGTGAGAACGTGACTGCATGCACGTCTTCATTTTCCGTTGATGAGGGGCCACCCTTGGGGGTAGCTTTGGTTGTCTCCTGTGATGGTCAAGTTGATAGATGCTTGCTTCTTCTGCTCAGTTGTGGGAAGCCTTGCATGCTCTTTGCCCTGTTGATGGGGGGTGGGGTGGGTTGGGCCTGAAGTGCCATTGCAACTTCTGTTTGATGGAGGATTTGGTCGAGATCCAACTGTGCACTTGAATGTTCTTTCTTATATCGGGGAACTTGGGCATGTCCGACGTTGGACATCACACGTGGGATGTCTCATGGCTGGGTTCTGAATGAAGCACGCATCAAACCTCCCAGACTGTCGGTTGTCTGTTGTCTGTTGTCTGTTTTCTGTTGTCAGTTGTCGATGGTCAGGATGCAATGGGGTGTTGTGTATTAATCGTGTCTTAGACTTTTTATATTCAGGAAGCACTGATGCCCGGAAGGACTGACGCCCAGATGGACTGACGCATGGAAGGACTGACGCATGGAAGGACTGACGCATGGAAGGACTGACTCACAGCAGGACTGATGCATGGAAGGACTGATGCACAGAAGGACTGATGCACGGAAGGACTGACGGATGGAAGGACTGACGCACAGAAGGACTGACCCACAGAAGGACTGATGCACGGAAGGACTGATGCGCGGAAGGACTGATGCACGAAAGGACTGATGCACAGAAGGACTGACGCACACGCGCATGAAACTACTGGCCGACGTATTGTAAGACCCAACTTTGTGTTGTGCTGCTTGCTGATTGATTGAGTGATTATGATTGTTACTTGTTTGGGTTGTGTATGTTTCCCATCCCGGCTGCCCATCCTGGTCTCCCAGTGCGCATTGTCACAAGTTGGTACCCATCCTGCTATGCCCTTAGATGTTGGCAGGATGTAAAACTCCAACCACCAACGAACCAACTTTCCTTACCTAGTATGTATCCCTAGTGATAATTCCTCCACATTTAACAAGCTTTTGTGTTTTTTCCCCAATGGGGGTGGGGGGGGGGGGGAGTCAGATCATTGTGTTCATGGTCATAAGGTTTCTTACCTAGATTCCCAAAGTGCATAGTCTGATGAAAGCATCAAATTTTGAAAACCAAAATATTTATCTAGATTTGATTCTACCTATCTCACTTAGATACTGATGCACTTGTTACCAGAGAATAGCACACTGAGTCAATATATTAGAACCTGTTTCTGATGAAGCCTACAGTGTCAGAGTTTCAGAATGCTTACCAAATCCAATTTGACCTGTTTGCACTTTACTTTGAAGTAACTTTTATCTTAGATGGCTAAAGAAACGTAGACTGTCACTCGAACCAGTCTAAGGCTTGTGTTTGTTGGTTTACTTCCTAGCATAATGTATATAAATTATATATATATGTTGTGGGGGTCATGAAAATAGGAAATATTACACCTAGAGTGGGACTCGAACGCAGATCTCTGTGCTAACGATTACACCACGTACCCTCCCTGATGTCGACACACTACCCACGCCTACCTATTCTGGTGGGCAACGGAAATAGCATAATGGCAATAATAATTAAATAATACAAGGAACGAATATGTTCCACAATTTATATTAACATTGTATATTAAGTTAACTTACATAGCACCCACATACACTTTGCTTTAATTTCTAGGCTATTCCCGGTTTCCAAGTTCTCCACGGTTTCAAGTTCTCCGCGCTTCTAAGGTCTTCCATGGCATCATCTACAAGTCGGTTATCATTCTTGTATTTTGTTGAATTTCTAGTTCTTCTTTCGATTTTTGTTAGATTTTGTTGTTGTTAATTGGGAGACAACCACACCTGTGTCCTGAGTGTCTTTGAGTCGATGGGGGGGGGGGGACGTGAATGCATGCACGTCTTCATTTTCTGTTGACGAGAGGCCACCCTGGGTGTAGCTTTGGTTGTCTTCTATGGTTGTCAGGTTGGTAGATGATTGCTTCTTCTGCTCAGCTGCGACTTCTATTCAATGGACGGCTTAGGGGAGATCCAATTGTGCACTTGAATGTTCCTTCTTCATTGAATATGGGGGAACTTGGGCATGTCCGACATTGGACATCACACATGGGATGTCTCATGGCAGTGTTCTGAATGAAGCATGCGTCAAACCTCCCAGACTGTCAGTTGTCAGTTGTCGATGGTCAGGATGCAACGGGGTGTTGTGTATTAATCGCGTCTTGGGAGTTTTTATATTCAAGACGGCCGTATGGAAGGACAAATGGATGCACGGAAGGACGCATGGAAGGATGGACGGACAGACAGATGCACGGATGGACGGACGGACGCACCCACGGACGGAAGGAAGGATGGATGGATGCACGGACGGAACTACTGGCCGATGTGTTGTAAGACCCAACTTGGTGCTGTGTTGCTTGCTGATTGATTGATTGATGATGTATGTTACCCATCCCGGCTGGCCAGCTTCCCCCCCCCCCCCCTTTAATTATCTTCTGCGTTCTATTGTAGGTGGTACCCGAAGCTAGTGCAGTTGTTCGTACTGGGTACTACGTGCAGAGAGGTTCACAAACTAACCTCTCTGTAGCTGAGACACTAGCATTTTAGTAGGTCGTGGGATTTGAAACCGTTGTCTTTTAACCCATGCCGAGTAAAATCAATGACTTCAAAATTCATACTTTTCGCTCCCTATCCTGGCATGCGGCATTACTAGGATATGGCACGGAAAAGTAGAATGAGGAAGACCACTTGTTTCTCGAATGAAATTTCCATTGCTTAATCAAATAATGTACCAAAAATACATCTAAAGAAATTCACTAGATACATACAAGAAAGCTATTGAAATTGCAATAGAAATCTGGGGACGATGTAATGGGGCCTAATGTTGCACTTTCTCCTTGTGTTCCATAATAGGAGCTGGTTGCTGTCACACACCACGGTAGGCTTAAGTAGTTTCATTGTCTCTGACTGCCTGCTCCGGCTTGGTTGTTATATTCACCCCTACTGTGGGTAGGCGGGGAATATTTTATCCATGTCTAAATCCGAGCAAACCCTGCTTTGGAACGAATGCCGACTGTAAATAAGAGGTGGAGAATGTATTTCTCTTAATTAAGAGCGGCTAACAGGTCCAAGGCCTATTATAGCTGTATCCTATTGATTGATTTTTGATTGAAACAAAAATAAAGATGGTGGCCCGTGAATGCCCTAGATTATTCTATTAAATTATTCACCCCAAAAGTAGCGGGCTATGTATTTGAACAATATATAGGCACATTAGATTGTATTGTCATTAGATTGTAAAGTCCACAACCCAGCATTCCGACACTTTCTCTAGGAGCCCTGTCACACACACAGTGCTTCAGAAATAGCTAGCTGCGACTTGTCTTTTGCTATCTACAACCTTTAATTCAATTTATTTCTGGTAATTTAAATATCAATGCAGTTATACTTCATAACTTCCTGACTATATGAACTTGTCACTCAGCACTCACACTAACTGATGGCTTAAATTGTTTCCCTTATAGACGTTATACCGCATCGTTGCCAGGCGACCAGTGACCGGATCAACAGGATCGAAAAGATTTATTTAAATAAAAATTTGAACCTGACCTTCTTGTGTCTGTTGCCTGTTTATAATTTATTATCAAATAAACCAGCCTTTGTAGATATCTCGAGGACATATGAAAGGCGCGTCCCAAAATACTTACCTAGATTTGATCTTACCACACTATTATTATTGCACATATTAAAGATGCGTAGTCCTATAGTTTTGAATTTCTATCATTTCCTGATATACATATATTATGTGCTTTCCAAAACCCTGTCTCCATAGACTTCAGTGACAGGTTCAATTAAATTGATTTAGTATCCCCTTATTTATGGTATCAATAATTGGATATGTAGATTTAAAGTTGAATCAATATTAGTTGTTGCTTTTATCGGACTATGCAGCTTTAAGCATTTTATCTGCGTATAAGGGAGTAATATGTATTTCTGATTACATTATTCAATGGCATTGTACTAACATATATTGTTCATTAAAGCAAATCACTCGACACCACCCAGTGTGATATATGCGTAATAGACATACAGGCACGTACTGAGAACAAAGGAATATGTAAATGAGATGACGTCACAGACAGAGGGTGCTGGCGGTTCGGGCCCTGAATTGGGAATAAACCATTCAGTATCCAGAAGTCAAGGTGTTCAGACTTTGTACTTTCACACCAAGTGGCAAAGTTCAGTACTAATCATGCTTCACCTGTGGCACAAATTCGAACTATTCCAAGAGTTATAACAAATCCGTTTAATGAAACCTCACCATAAAACTATCATTTCTATATGCCAGTATATATTATTGCCTTAAGGTGGATTCTAAGACTGTCATATATATATTTTTAAATAATATATAGCAGTCTTAAGGTGAGGTTCCATTAACCGACAGCTTCGATGCAATATGCAGCATGTGTGCTGTGTGACATGGGTTATACCACGAGATGATGTTGAATCAAATTTGATTACATTCGTAAAAACACATCGATCACTACATGACGTGAACACCCGATCCATCCGATTCAGTTATTTGAAATCACCCACATCGACCCACAGGGGCGTAATCGATTAATCGACTCTGGTCACCCAATCCACCTTTTGGCGCATGCGCACATCCTGCAGACTCAGGTTGAATAATCAAATATGCTTCTCCATGCTCAGGGTGCCAAAAATGGTGGCCCTTTTATTTGTTTTTTAATAGCCGATCTAATTACAGCAAAATATGATTTAAATATTTTTATCATGGCATAGTTTAGTGATATTTCCATTTCATTAATCTATGTTATTTCCAACAACAAAAATGTATGACTGGTACCGGTGGCTGTTATCCTGCAGGATGGTACCAGTGCAAATGTGATGTCATCGCTCCTTGCAAACCCCAGCCAAGAGGTGGGTTACTGGGGTCGGGTTGTTTTGCACACAGCACGTGTATTTATCGACTCCACCTGCGGTGTTCTATTTGAAATTCGGACGACTCAGGTGACCCGAGTCGCCCGGGTCATGTTAATTGATTACGGCCCAGCTGTTTCAACACAACTGACCCGTATTTGAGGATTAAGCCCCCTTTTTTTACCTGGATCGTGCATTTTGTGATGCAAGTATGAAATGTGGCACGCAGTTAATTACCATGACGCGTACTATTGTTTTCACAAACCTTAACACTAGTTTGGTGTGTGGAGACCACAGCGGTTCTCTTTTCCAAAATGGTCGATACATGATTTGCAATGTCTTATCAATCTGGTAATTGAAGATTTATACTGCATATCATGGATAAGTCTGAATAGACTTGTTTTCACCATTAGACAGTTTGTCGATAGAAAGCCCGAGCCTACACCTTTACCGACCCAAGGGATTTTTAACCTCCCACACCACATAGACATGGTATGAGAGCAACCGGCCTTTGATGATGCTGTAAGTTATACACAGCGGTGGGAATCCAAAGGGGCAGAGGTGGGGGCACGGGGAATCGAACCACCAACCTTCAGATTAGGAGTCCGACCTAGAAAAAAAGTCAGACGCTCTAACCACTCTGCCACAGAGAACACTCCGTAATAATAAATATAGGAACTTAATTTTGTTTGCCACACCTATGTATTATGATTGTTAGTTTTTGTCTGTTGGGGGTTTACACGCTAGCAACATCTAAGGTCATATCAGGGCTGGTACCGCTTTGTGACTATCTTATTAATGTTGAGTGCCAGGCAGTGCTGAATTTGCCTTTAGGTTTAGCAGGCTGAAGCCTAAGGCCTCAAAATATAGGGTGCATTAGCGGTCAAGGTTTCAAAATTGTCAACATGTGGCGATCCTTGCGGCAATTATTAAATAATAAAAATATATTTTAAATGGCTGCCAAACGGATAGGCCGGGCCTCACATCTCAGACTACATCACACATAGGAGATTTTAAGAAGTCTGGCGTTTTGAGCACCCACAAATGAACTTAGCTTCGCAAACCAATAATTGAAAATGTTTATTTATTGCGCGTTCCACATTATACATGAATGGAATCTCGGCGGGGTAGCTCAAGTGGTATAGCGTGTCCACATGTGAAGGTGTCGGTCATTCTATCGATCCTGCTCTGTGGACCCATTTGCAATTTGGGCTATTTTCTGTTAAAACCAGTGCTCCACAACTGGTTCATCGGAGGTTGTGGTATGTGCTGCCCTATGTGTGAGAAAGGGCATATAACAGACCCCGTGCTGCTTATCGGAAAGAGTAGCCTATGTGGCAGGAGCGAGTTTCCTCCAAAGAAATATGTAAGAATGACCATTTGTTTGATGTCCAATAGCCGATGTTATGAAAATTAATGTGCTCTAGAGGCGTCATTAAATAAATAAGCTTCACTGCATGAAATTTCGGCTTTAGTGCCAGAGTAGTTGCGCTATTCCGACTTTTGCAACCGCTACGACAATGTCGACTGACTGACCGACTCTTTGACTACACGTGCAAGGTGGGGTGGGGTGGGGGTGTGGTAGGGTGGGCGGTAACTGGCGGCTCTCGCCGACAATACACATACACAACTTGGACAGCGCGCATACACACACTGCTGACTCATCACCGCCAGAGGGTGATTAACGGTCATCTCCCAACAGGTATATACCCCGACCTGATATGACCTTAGATGTTGCTAGGACGTAAAACAACAACAAACAACAAAACAACAACAAACCCAACAGGTATAGCACACCGGGGTGGGAGTGGAGGTTGGGGGAGGAGGGCTGGGGGAGGAGGGCGGGGGCGTTGCCTCCGAGGCACAGGATTGCGGTTCACAGGCTCGGGGACCAGACGGGATGGCCGAATGAGTTGAGAGAACCCTAGTCAAGTCAAACCAATGATTTAATCATTGATACTTGTCGCTTCCTAACCAGGCGCTCGGCATTATTAGGATAGGGCAAGGACTGGTTTGCACAGTGTCAGGATAATGTGACTGAGTGGGATATCAGGTCATGGTGTTGGTGGCCTGGTCCCCCAGTGGGGCGCAATGAGTGTGCACTGTCCTAATATTACCGTAGATGTTGCCAGGATGTAAAACTCTTAACACAGATGAACTTATAAGGTTAAAGCCATAAATAGATAACATGATTGGAGTCTAAACCAGGCAAGCTACTTATTGTGCCATTAGTACTAGCATTTGGCGGCAAAATGGTGGGTTGGGGTCCGAATCAAACCAAAGACCCTATAATACCAAGACGGCTCACTCAGCTTGTACTGTGTAATTAAAATGATCAAACCCACCACTTGGTGCGCTGGCTGTTCTCTTGGTTAAATAGGTGCTATATTATATGTATAAATGTATATATGAATGTGAAAGATGTGTGATGATGGCAATGCTGATGATGATGCTGATGATGATGGGTATTTGTTCATAGCAATTTCACATTGATGTGTATTCATACTTACCTATCTCATGTATAATATAATTGTATGTGTTTACATGTGAAACACCAACCAGCAGCCGGACTGATCAAACCCACCACAAAGTGGCACTGCAAAATTTACATTACCATGGGAGAGATAGGGAGTGAGCCATCTTAGTATTATAGGGTCTTTGATCAAACCAATGACTTACAAAATTGAGACGTGTTACGTCGTCGCCTGGCGCTCAGCATTCATACGATGGGGCAAGGGCAGGTTAATATAATGTTAGGATAATGTGACTGAGTGGGATATCAGGTCATGGTTCCAGTGACTTACTCTCCCAGTGGGGCAGCGCTATGCAGTCAATATGGGTGTGGGTTGTCACACGTATCCATACTGATATGACCGTAGATGTTACTAGGACGTAAAACCAAACAAACCAACCAACCAACTACATAGTCCCATAGCCTTGAATGGGTTTGAAATAACTCCTAAAGAATATGGAGATTTAAAATAGACAAACTATAAACATAGTCATATTTTAATATGAATAAGCAATGCTTAGGACCGCCCCCCCCCCGCCCCAAACATTAGTCAATATTACAAAAGTGTCTATTGACTGCGCACTGAAAACGGCGTTGACGGCAAACCAAAGACGTACGCGCAGTACAAAACTTCGATTTTATTCTAAATTAATAGAAATACATAACAATTTGGCATATTATGTGATTCAACACGAATATATTTATGTAACTGCCATAATACTGAGTCTGAAATAAAGCATTGAATTGAGATTGAATATATTATTAACCAATCGCTGTCATCCACCCTGTTTGCTGCGGACCGAAGTTCAACGAGCTGTTTCTGTTTCCGGTTGCTGGATTCTGGTGAATTCATTTTCCACCTCTATGAGTGTGGCTATTGTTTATGTATATAAATCCACATGTTAGTCATTAGCCTCCCTCTTTTTTTCGGGGGGGGGGAGGCGGGGGGTCGGTAATATGAATAAGCAATGCCTTAAGCCCCAGTCAGACCTCACCACCGTATTGGAGAAACAGACAGAAAACGGACACTGTCCGGTGAAATACGGCAATGTACAGTTTATATATGGTTGGCAACCAGCGTGTGGGTTATCTGTCCGGACAAGTTTTGAACATGCACAAAACTTGTACTGGAGACTGCCGGACTGAAGTATATGGTTGGTGTCCGGTTTAAGTCCGCTTAGTCCGTTTTGTCCGTTTCATGTCCGGTACCCATCCGTTACGTCTTCGGTTTGCTTCCTGCCAAGTCCGTTGATGTTTTTTTAAATATATATATATATGAGTCTGCCTCAAAAGGTGATAACTCTTTTTTTATTTTGTCCATTGAAATGATTGACACAAAACAGCACAAAAACGGTTACACTGAAAACACAAGGACATTTACTTCAAATCAATATGTATTCTATTGGGATTATGAAACACCATGTAAAAAACAAATCAGTTTATCCTGAGCAAATGCATAAGCAGATAGTATGTTGATCGTTACAATGGACAACATTTTGTCCCATATTGCTTAGCACCTTTTGAGACAGTCTCATATATAGATTTTTTTATTGAGGGAATTCGGTCAGTATATGTTTTCGGTGTGTCCGTGAACAATCTGGTATGTCCGTTTGACATTCGGTTTTCATACATTTCTCGTCCGTTTCTCGACCGGTGGATATTTGTTAATGTATGTTCCTTGTCCGTTTAGCGTCCATTTTGTCCGGCGGCCGTTGCAACAGTTCGACACATTTCGGTACATTTTGATACCGAACACCACCGGACTAGACAATTCTTTGACCGGTTTATGTCCGTTGCTCAATCCGGTAAGGTCTGTCTGGGCCTTTAAGTCTGACCCCCTAACATTAGTCGGAATTACGAACCTGTCTATAGACGATTCGCATAGCTGAGTGTCGGCATAGGGAATACATAACAATTTGGCATAAACACAGAATTACAAACTAGTCTATTGACATACATATAAATGCTCGGAGAATTATTTAATTATTATTATGCGATTCAACACGAGTATATTATTAACCAATCGCTGTCATCCATCGCGTTTACTGCGTAACGAAGTTTGATTAGCTGTTTCCGTTTCCCTTTTCCGCTTCCGTTTCCGGGCCGCCATTGCCGTTTCCGGTTGCTGGATTCTGGTTAAATCATCTTGCCTCTCAATGGGTATGGCTATTGTTTATGTATATACACATGTTAGTCATTAGCCTCCCCCTTGGGGGAAGGTCGGTATTATAACAATAATTAATTTAAGTTGCATAGTCTGATGGTTTTGAATTTCTGTATTTTTTCTAGATAAATATATTCGATCGATCACTAGTATCTACTTTACATTAGTTAAATGTTACTTTTATTTTAAATGGTAAACTTTTGAGATATATTGAGTGCAAACATGGAAAATTAGTTTTGGCAAGGTTGCCAAAACTCTGACACCATACACTTCTACAGTAAAAGGTTCTGTTAAATCGACTCAGTATTGCCTTCTAGGCAGAAACAAATGCTTAATAAGTGCATCAGTATCTAAGTTAGATATGTAAAATCAAGTCTAGATAATTGCTTTTGTTTTGAAAATTTGATATTTCATCTGACTATGCAGCTTTAATAAAGTTGTAATGGTCATACTGCTGTCCATTTAGGATATGTATTACATCTCTGTGTATATATATATATATATATATATATATATCGCAGGGAGAGACATTAAAGATGCATAAACCGACGGTTTAGAGCTCATGCAAATCTTTCTTTTTTGTTAAGACATTAAGTTTATAATTATAATATAAATTAGGCTACATAGACAACAAGTGAAGACGACAGCTAGATGGGTTGACTCACCTACCTTAATGATTGCCCATGCAAGCATAATATGCCTAGTCGGTTACAACAAGTTTGAAATTCGGGCGAATAATGAATAGTGTACCGGATGACAATGCAACGCTTCCGATAGGGATGTATCCGGCCGGTGGCGGCGCCACCGGTCACGTGTGTGGGGCCGAGGAGGCAGCACACAGGATATCATCTAAAATAATAATAATAATAATAGTAACAATAATGGACAAAAATGATAGACTTCCCTTCTACGCCTTTATACTCGCATAATGCTTATACATTATATATAAACGGACGGCGGACACCCAGCCAAACAAATATATATATATGGATAGATAGATAGATGGATAGATAAGTAGGCCCTATGTGTGTGGTCTGCATTGTACATGGTGCTCCTTTACTAATGATGTGCCACACTTATGCCATGTCACATAGCTGACTCTATTCTAGAACAATGAGCGGACACCCTTTCATGACAGCATGCCTTATAGGGGCATGATCAATCGGGGAATGACGTGTCCAGGATGTAATGATATTGCTCATTCACTAAAGCACTCGGACTGAAAGCGGTGGTCGAATCGGTAGAGCGCAGGCCTTCCGTGTGGCAGGTCGGGAGTTCAATTCCCGGTCGACTCAAACCATTGACTTGGCTCGGCATTATTAGGATAGGGCAAGTGCTGGTTGGCTCTGTGTCACAACAATGGGACTGAATGGGATATCAGGTCATGGTGCTGGTGGCCTCGTCTCCCAATGGGGCAGCACTATAAAGTCCCCATGGGTGCGCATTGTCACAAGTCAGTACCCATCCTTAGATGTTGCCAGGACGTAAAACTCCAACAAACAAACATGACACTCGGAGTTATATCATAAAAGGATACTTCTATTTTCATCCTTTCTTCTTTGGAGGTGTGGTCAATTTGTGGTTAATCCTTATATTTACACCATACTTACATCAACAAACCTAATAAAGTTGCACCGTCCGATGAAAGCATCATATTTCCTAAATGAAGATATTTACCTAGATTTTGCTATTACATATCCAGATTAGATATTAGTGTGCTCAGTAAACAGTTATTGCTGCGCAAAAATAATACAAAGACAATAAAAAAAAATCAAGTTGAGCTCACTGCTGAAGCCTATGATGACCAGCATTTCAATGTTCATGACAAAAATAATTTGATCTGTTTTCATTTAGAATATTTCCAAATCAACACTTTAACACAAAAAGTAAAGTAGATTACAATGATCAAATTAGGCCCTAATACATTTACCCTGCCAAAAATATGTCAGAAACACCAAACCACTGGACTACGCAAAATTATGCCATCTTTTCTTTATCCACTCCTCAGTTGCTTTAAAGGGACCAGGTATAGGTCGCTGAGAGACGACCCGTACTCCGACAAATCCTCTCCAAGCATACATTTGTCAGTTTTCAGTTTATGCAACTAGATATGTGAGGGGAGAATGCTGACATTGGTTGCTTCTGTTGTGTTTTATTTAGTCTAGCAGCACTGACACTTTCAGACAACCATATAGAGAAAGGAAATGTTAGAAAGTGCAATCTAAAGTGATAAAAATAAAGTTAAATGTTTATTTATCATAACCAGCTACTTTTTGTGTGAATAACTGATTAAATCATGTAGATTAATTGAGTTTAAAAGTTGAATTGAGAGCTTTCTGTGGCTGCCATCTTGGTGGTTGCCATGGCTTCCCCTGTGTGTGGGGAACACCTCTAGGTCATGTGATGAAGGAATCCCACATATGATGACATTTATGCATCACATACCTCAACTCTCCTCCCACATGTTCAGCGGCATGAACTGAACAAACTCAGCGATTTTAAAGTCGCCCAGTCTAGTCCACTAAGAAGACAAACTCAGAATGTAATATATGAATGACATCACAGGTGGGATTCCCTTATTGCCTGATCCAGGATGGTTTCCCACATGACCAAATATGGTTCCCCACATAATGGGGAACATCAACAAACCCCTTTAGGTTGCACTTGCACAATAACCATTGTGACACTCTGCCTCCACAAATTCAGCTACACAAACTAAACAAGTGTGCTTGGAGAGCATTGGCCGGAGTACATTTCCAGCCTCAGTGGCCTATACCAGGCTCTTTAAAAAATGGTATCAAATTCCATTAAGTGACCTACACCTGGGGTTCTATTAAAAATCACAGCCAGCCATCGGATCAATGCTTACATCGGAAGTCCTCCTTATTGGGCTGCTTGTGCGTTGATGTACATTTCAGACGCTGGAATAAGTGGAGCAAAATGGCGCATGTGAAAGTACTCTGTGGAGTTAAAAGAATGCGGGCTACTCACGTGGTATGCTGAAGCATAAAGCGAGGATTCCTTACACGCGGTATGGGGCATGCGAATGCGAATGCGAATGCGGCAAAAAATCACAAAGCATCTAAGTGAATAGTGGTGCGTCCATACATCCGAATGCGAATGCGGCAACTGAATCGGTCCCTGTAGCCATCGGTGCGGCATGCGAATGCGAATGCTGCTGCGTTTGCCATAGAGAACAGTGGTGAGAAACCTGACACTATGTGTGGGTGTGGGTGTGGGTGTGGGTGTGGGTGAAAGGACCCAACCCGTTCGCATACCGCATGCCACATGCCGCATGCCGCATTCGCATTCACATGCCGCATACTGTGTGTAAAGGCTACATTCCTGACACGCGGTATGCAGCATGCGAATGCGAATGCGAATGCGGCAAAAAATCGGAAAGCATCTAAGTCAATGGGGGTGATTCCTTACGTCCGAATGCGAATGTAAATGCGAATGCAGCAACTGAATCGGTCCATGTAGCCATCAGTGCAACATGCGAATGCAAATGCTGCTGCATTGGCCATAGAAGACAGTGTTAGAGAAACCTGAGACTATATGTGGGCGTGGGTGTGGGTGTGGGTGTGGGTGTGGGTGTGGGTGTGGGTGTGGGTGTGGGTGTGGGTGAAAGGACCCAATCCATACGCATGCTGCATTCGCATTCGCATGCCGCATACCGCATGTAAGGAATGCTAGCTTTAGGAATGCTAGCTTAAGTAAGGTAGAGCATCCCTGTACCCCGGATGAGGGGTGTGTGGGCGGGGGTGCATTCCGGAATCTATGCTATGACAACGAGGCTGGCAGCGCAAGGAATCTCGGTGTTTATCTTGATATACCGTTTAAAAGGCCCATATCCTATAGTATATCATATATTAATTTACTTAGATTTACAGTGAGCCATTATTCTTAAAACAAAGCCATAGATATTATGCCTTTATTTTATCAAACTGATGTTTTATTATACAATATTGTTTTTTATTATTACAACAATACCCTTCCTGCATCTCTCTCCATCGCTCGCTCGCTCGCCCTCTCTCCCTCTCTCTCTCTCTCTCTCTGTTTGTCTTACTTTGTTTCTGATATTTTATATTATAGATATATTGTTCTTTACTATGTCAGCTGTTCCCCCCTTGTCTGTCTATGTGGAGTTCAGTCTGAATTAATTAAAGCTGCATAGTCCGATGAAATATCAAATTTTCAAAACAAAACCAATTATCTAGATTTGATTTTACATATCTCGCTGAGATACTGATGCACCTATTAGGCATTTGTTTCTGCATAGAAGGCAATACTGAGTCAATTTAACAGAACCTGTAACTGCAGAAGTCTATGGTGTCAGAGTTTTGACAAGCTTGCCAAAACTAATTTTCCATATTTGCACTAAAAATATCTCAAAAGTTTACCATTTAAAATTAAAGTAACTTTGAACTGATGTAAAGTAGATACTAGTGATCGATCTAATATATTTATCTCAGAAAAAATCCCGAAATTCAAAACCATCGGACTATGTAACTTTAAATGAATTGAATAGAATGCACTGCTGCAGTCACGTCTTTGTTCAGCCAGCCTCGTTCTGGCTCAGGAATTTCAACTATGAATACGAGTTGAGCGTCATTAATGCTTATTGTATTTTGTGTTTGCATTACACCCTGAAGACTGCCTTAATTGATCCGGATATCCGTGCCGATTGTTCATTACTCATTGCTAAATAGAGAGTGCCCGGGAGATTACCAATTCCTGAGTCGTGGTAAAATTAAAACAACATACATATATCGAATTTGTCATTTAAGTTTAGAAACGAGCATTTGAGCCAGAGTCTTAAACCGCCGATATTTTGGATACAATCCCCAATCTCTGGAATCCTAAATACAATTTCCAGCAGCTAAACTACTAAAAGAATTATCGATTGGTGTTTATCAATATTGGCGATGTGGTCAGTAGCAATGGTCGTATCAAAGGCATGTTATCTGAATGTGGAACTGTGTTCCCAATTTCCGATCTCATTCACGATATCGTCTAGTGTCCGTCCGGTGTATCTGAGACACATATGAAAGAAGTAGTTTTAAGTTTCTGTATATCTTTTAAATCTTTTTTTTAGTTTAAAGAAGATCATATTAAGTTGCTAACGATAATATATTTTACTTTAGTTTGAAGTAACTTTTATTTCAAAGAGTTAATTTTAAGTTGATGCTTGAATGGCATGCAAATGTCGTAATGCTAACAGTATATCACGACCTTACTATAAAAAGGTTCTATCTGGCAAAACGGGGCTTTCGAGATAATGAGGACTGAAGCTGTCTAACTGCAAAGCAGATATGACAATATTATTTTTAATATATCTGAGTGAAAAATACCAGTTGAGAAACAGTTGTGTAACTGCATGATAGCCTTTTGTAGATAGAACATTTTTACATCCCTAACACCAATTCGGTCACCTTGTCAGATAGAACCTTTTTATAGTATGGTCACGATATGCTTCAGCAAGTTTAATTAAATTGACTTACCATTGCTTTCATGCCACAATAGATGTCTAATCCTTACAGCACTAGCTAAGTTGGATACATAGGCTTAGATCTATCATTTTGACAATGTCGTCCGTTCATTGGAATATATGTAAAGCAATGTTTTTTCTTATTATCTTATATACATTTTTATTGTTCCATTTGCGTTTTCGCGATTGGGTGTGAGAAAAAAGCTGCCACACAAACAAGACAAGGAAGACAAACAAAACCAGCAACAATATAACTGTGAGTGGGCCGGCTTCTCTCCTCGGGACATTTAGCTTCTGGTATTCAGAATGTCAAAAAGGTAAAAGAAAATGCCTACCAGAGATTAACAACATGGGTAGTGGTAGGTGCAGTGTTAGCAGGTGCTTGCTTACTTGTTCACTTGTTCACACAGTGTTCACAACAATTCAGACAAACAAATCACTACCAGATGCCATGATCATTTTGACAATGTTGTCCGTTCATTGGAATATATGTAAAGCAACGTTTTTTTCTTATTATCTTTGTCTTTTTAATGACCTAGATTTTGTTGTATTGTTCCATTTGCTTTTACGCGATTGGGTGGGGAAAAAAAGCCACCACACAAACAAGATAAACAAAAAAAGCCCGCAACAATATAACTGTTAATGGGCCGGCTTCTCTCCTCGGGACATTTTGCTTCCAGTATTCAGAATATAAAAAAGGTAAAAGAAAGTGCCTACCAGAGTAAATGATATGGTTAGTTCTGGTCACTTGTTCACTCAGTGTTCACAACAATTCAGACAAACAAATTACTACCAGATGCCATGATGTAGTCAATATATAGCTTATATAGCCCAACACAATATGGGTCATTCTTTAAAACTGGGCACCACACATTTGGTTGCCACATTACGATGCTGATAATTTGTTCTTCCTTGTATTGATTGCAAGTCAAATAATTATTGTATCCTCTGTGTATTAAGAATGTGAGCAATAGTACATTTATTGAAGCTATCCCAAGAAAGAAATTAAAAGTTTACTTATATGATTTGTGCTAATGTGAAAAAGTGAAAATTTACACATTTTCACTATGCATGCAGCCAAACTTTTTTTCAACTTATTTTTCAACTTTTTTCTTGTAAGTCATAAGCTTGTCTGCTTAAGAGTAATCAATAAAATCTTGTTTGACTATGTTGTATTATTTTAAAATGAGGTTCTGGATGTGTCTTTGATTTTTATGTTACACAAGTGATATTAATGTATTGCTCAATTTGTATAAGATCTAATTCAAAAAGTGAAATTAATTGTTTTTCAACTCTGACATATGCCAACATGCAAACCTTCATATGACATTGGATTATGCTATTATTTGGAAGGTTTTTTGCTATTATTTGGAAGGTTTTCACTTTTGTTTACCATGTCACACTTTCATTCCCAGTTTTAAAGAATGACCGATACATATTATTATTAGCTTGAAGACGTCCAGTTGGGAAAAAATGGACAGCCCACCCACACCCACACCTTCACTCATCCCCAAGCCCACACCCACACCTACATCCACACCCACACCCACCCACAACCACACTCACACCCATACCCACACCCATTCCTATCCCCACGCCACCCCCACCAACCCACTCACACCTACACTCACAGCCTACCTACACCCATACCAACACCCACACCAACATCAGCAACCAAACCATACCCACCCCCATACACACACCCCCATCCCCACGCCCCCCCCACACCTACCGCGAGGCCCACACCCACACCCACACCCACACTCACGCCCACAACCACACCCACGCCCACGCCCACGGCCACACCCACACCCACACCCACACCCACACCCACACCCACACCCACACCCACACCCACACCCACACCCACACCCACATCACTGAAAAAATGCAGCTTCGAACACTTCACAGCAATAGCCTGGCTTCAATAATATTCAAAGTATGACATTTGGTCCGTTTTTTTCAAAGAAAAACGCGACTTGTAATTGACCTAAAAACGGGACTCTAATTCTATATTGACGTTGTGAATGCGTTTGATAATGTCAGAAAGAAACGTACTCAAAAGGTTGCTGATCAATTGTTTGTCACATCTCCAGTTTTTGGTGCGTGTTTTTTTCTTCCTGTGATGTCACGCCTCGGGACGCACACAAATCAGCCTCGGGAAAGAGAAACATGATAGGGCTGCCTCCCTGGTATGCCGTAGGAGCAGCACCATGGTCCAATATCCTACCCAGTGAGATTACCCTAATAATGTTATTGCTTTTGTTCGAATCCCAGTAGAGCCAAACCAATGACATACAACATTGATACTTGTCACTACCTAGCCTGGCACTCGGCATTGCTAGGATAGGGCAAGGACTGGTTAGTTTACTATCAAGATAATGTGTCTGAGTTGGAAATCAGGTCATGGTGCCGGTGGCCTGGTCTCCCCGTGGGGCAGCACTATAACGTTGACATGAGTGTGCACTGTCACAAGTTGGTTCTCGTCCTAATACGACCCTAGATATTGCCAGGATGTGACAAAGACTGCTTTCATTACTTGACTGCCGCTCTCCATTTAGCTCTCTGCTGTGAGAGTTGTGTCATGAGTCGGTCTTAATGTCTCTCAGCTTCAGGTTTCTCTTGATGGTTTGTTTGTTGTTTGTTGTTGTTTTACATCCTAGCAACATCTAAGGTCAGAATAGGAGATGAGGGCACCCTCTCTTTCTGTAGCCAGAAGACAGTTGAGAATAGAGGATCTGCTTTGGTAGCCTGTGTGATGACATCCTCATGAGGTGTCCAGTCCACCGGAGATTCTTTTTGATCAGAAGATCTTCCATAGAGGGCAGCCCCGTTCGTTCGAGTATTAACTTATTTGTCACATTTCATGAAAGCTGCCTGCAAAAGTGTTGAAGTGCTGCTGGCTTTTGCAAGTTACCAGCGGCACTCTCTCGGGAGCAAATAGAGGTTTCACACCGGCAAGAACATGTCAAGACAGGCACAAAACTATTTGTCCCTGCAGTGGCTGGTCGGGAGATGTTGGGAGTTCCATACATCAACCACCCTTAATGCTGCCACAGTGACATGGTTTTCTGTTTAGGGTTTGCTCCCTTAGCCTTCGGTTCTGTCAAGAACCTGTACCACAAGGCAGTGGTTTACAACTCTGCAGGGCAGGGGCGTCAAACTCCCTGAGGAATTGCTATACCTGCAATACCTGCATACCTGCCAAGATGTAAGACTCCAACAAACGAACAAAACAAACATCACCTCATCCATAAATAGTTCATATGCACCATACCGGTTACGACTGGAAGACCAGAGTCTCTGTGCTGTAAAAAAATGCGTTATTCAACTGGAATGCTGCCTTCTTTTTCGGTGAGGGAGGGGGAGGGGGGCAGGATTGGGGATGACAGCGGGCGGGCAGACCGCCGACAGGACCCGGTGTTGCGGATTCCGAGGGACACCAGTTTGCCAGGGACACTTCCATTCAAATGCATTGTCAACGGCCATGAGCAAATCTTCATACAGAAAAAATCAAATATCTCTAAAATTACACCACCTAGAAACAAATCGCTTCGTACACATATAGACAACATCTTTACCATTAAGATTATATTAAATTGATAAGGTTAGGGTTCTTGATTTCTATTAATTATGAATAAAACTAATGTTTTTCACTGTGCGTACCGTCCAACTCAAGGCATTATCAATGGCCGTTAGCAATCTTCATACAGAAAATATAGGAAAATTTAAATATCTCTAAAACGACACCACCTAGAAACAAATCGTTTGGTACACATATAGAAAACATCTTTACCAAAAACATTATATTAAATTTATAAGGTTAGTGACGATGCTATTCGATTTTGACGCATGCGCAGAAGCAATGTGTCCCTGGCAAACTGGTGTCCCTGGGAAACCGCAACACCGGGATGTTTGGCCCGGATACCGACGACTTCCTCACGGACCGGGTGAAGGATGCGTTGCGTGTATTTCTGGCCGTGTTAGGTTGGTTGGTTGCTGGAGTCTTACATCCTGGCAACATCTAAGGACATATTAGGACGGGTACTGACTTGTGGCAGTGCACACTCATGGCAACTTTATAATGCTGCCCCACTGGGAGACCAGGCCACCAGCTCAATGACCTGATATCCCACTCAGTTTACATTATCCTGACACCGAGCCAACCAGTCCTTGCCCTATCCAATTGATGCCGTGCACCAAGCTAGGAAGCGACAAGTATCTATTTTGTTTTGACTCGACCGGGAACTGAACTCCCGATCCCCCGTACAGGAGGCCTGCGCTCTACCGATTCGGCTACGGCGTTCGGTGGTGGCGTGGTGAGTGATCACTCGTGAAGAGAGAAGTTAGCACTTAAAAGTGTATGTGTGGTAGGGGTGAGTGGGTGGGTGGGGGTAAACTGTTCCAGAGTGTACTACTGCTACCCCCTCCACACCTACCATCGCCCCCATACACAAAATCACACACCTCCCCTTCTCTTCCATGTAGCACAGACGAGTGTCTATTGACGCACATAATTTGTGGGGTAAAATCATTGATTGCGCAGGTGGTACGGAGGGAGGCTGGGGGAAGAGGTAAATTGTGGACAATATGGCTATTGTTCTGTGTTCCGCTGGTGCGTCAGGAAAGACTGAAGCTGTGACCCATCACTCCAGGTCTAAGCTTCAGCTTATAGGGCGGAAGGTGGGGATAATCTGTTCTCCCAGACATATCCTTCAGGGAAGATCATATATTGTACCTGAAACTTGTGAGCACATGCCTGTTTATGACTCAATTTGGTCCGATTATTGCAGTACATTTGTTTCTAATACTAATAGATATTACACGTGAAATGGCCCCGGTAAATATTTGACATGGTATAATGTACCGCTTCCTGTATCGTATCGTGCAGTATCTCTACCCGCCCCCCCCCCGCCGCACCCACCTTCCACCATGAAAACTGTAGCTGTGACTCAGCATGCCGGTTCTCAGCTTCAGTCCTTTCAGAGGGTCCTGTGGAACTTTGGAATGCCCGTATTGGTCTACCTCATTCCATTGTTTCCTTGCCCTATCTCAGGAATGCCAAACATCAGGCTATGCAGGAAGAATAGACTACATCACCGTTCCAGCCATGCGGTGCATTGTGGGATGTGTCAGAGCAAAACAAAGCCACAAGAAGCACATGGCACATGCTAATGCACTGGTGGCAGCTATGAAATGTGCTAGTTTCAGCTCATCTCAGCTCTTGTTTGAAACATAGAACACTAACTAAAAAAATATACATAATAAATTAAGATATTAATCTTTTATCCAGCATTGCATTTACATCAATATAATCAGCACATCTTATGCCATGTGCATTTAGATTTAGACAAATGTTGGCACTCAGACTAGTGTTAAAGCCATAGCCAGGGTCAGTTTTACTTATTTTATTCATGTTTTTATTTATATCCTATTGTAAAATTATACGGATTTTCGGTTCGGAATTATATATTGGCAGAGAGCATTATTATCCTTGGGTGACGGAGTTGGGACCAAGGTTATGTAATAGAAAAGCAGTGGGTGCCCCACTTGCTCTGTGACATATTATGCCTGGTACACACCTACCGTATAGGACTCGTGCACTAAAACTCGCGACTCGACCCGACCCGCTTAAAACTGAAAACGGGAGGATTCATTTTTCGAATCGTGAATCGCAATCGTAATCGGCCGGTTTTAGCCCTAAAACTGAGGTTTTATGCGCGAATCACAATCGCTAGGTGTGTGCGGGGAGCGCACACCTAGCGATTTTTGTGTGCGAAACAGGCAGTTTTAGATCGTATACGGCAGGTGGGTGCGCACAAATGGTAGGTGTATACTAGGCATTAGACTATGGGAGATATATGTTAGTACATAGTGCCCGAGATTATGACGAGATGTTCCTAATCCTATATAAGACACAGTTAATGTTTGGCGAAATGATCCCTGTATGCACCAGAAAGGATGCAAGTGGAGGAAAAGAACATTTTTAATATATATATATATAGACTGGTCAACCGACCTCACTACATACTACTACTCCCCCCCCCCCCTACATACTACTTTGATGTAGTGCATGGAACTTGGAAGGAATGATGGGTAAACGACCTAGTCTAGTACTAGTAGTAGTAGCATGTCTCACCCACCGGGCGAACACCGACGTGCCGACCCTACTCACAAATCACACAACCACACCCACTTACCCGCCTCACCCACCTCACCCACCTCACCCACCTCACCCACCTCACCCACCTCACCCACCTCACCCACCTCACCCACCTCACCCACCTCACCACCTACCTCACCTACCTCACCTACCTCACCCACCTCACCCACCTCACCCACCTCACCCACCTCACCCACCTCACCCACCTCACCCACCTCACCCACCTCACCCGCCTCACCCACCTCATCCACCTCACCCACCTCACGCACCTCACCCACCTCACGCACCTCACCCACCTCACGCACCTCACCCCACCTCACCCACCTCACGCACGTCACCCCACACACTCACCTCACCACCTCACCCACCTCACCCACCTCACCCACCTCACCCACCTCACCCACCTCACCCACCTCACCCACCTCACCCACCTCACCCCCTCACCCGCCTCACCCACCTCACCCACCTCACCCACCTCACGCACCTCACCCACCTCACCCACCTCACCCACCTCACCCACCTCACCCACCTCACCCACCTCACCCACCTCACCCACCTCACCCACACACTCACCTCACCCACTTACCCGCCTCACCCAGAAAACCTACCTCACCTACCTCACCCACCTCACCCACCTCACCCACCTCACCCGCCTCACCCACCTCACCCACCTCACCCACCTCACCCACCTCACGCACCTCACCCACCTCACCCACCTCACCCACCTCACCCACCTCACCCACCTCACCCACCTCACCCACCTCACCCACCTCACCCGCCTCACCCACCTCACCCACCTCACCCACCTCATCCACCTCACCCACCTCACGCACCTCACCCACCTCACCCACTTACCCGCCTCACCCAGAAAACATACCTCACCTACCTCACCTACCTCACCCACCTCACCAACTTCATCCACCTCATCCACCTCAACCACCTCACCCACCTTACCCCATACCACTTCACCCCACCTCACGCACCTCACCCACCTCACCCACCTCACCCACCTCACGCACCTCACCCACCTCACCCACCTCACCCACCTCACACACCTCACCCACCTCACCCACCTCACGCACCTCACCCACCTCACCCACCTCACCCACCTCATGCACCTCACCCACACACTCACCTCACCCACTTACCCGCCTCACCCAGAAAACATACCTCACCTACCTCACCTACCTCACCCACCCCACCCACCTCACCCACCTCACCCACCTCACCCACCTCACCCACCTCATCCACCTCACCCACCTCACGCACCTCACCCACCTCACCCACACACTCACCTCACCCACTTACCCGCCTCACCCACAACACCTACCTCACTGCCTCACCCACCTCACCCACCCACTCACCTCACCCACTTACCCGCCTCACCCACAACACCTACCTCAGTGCCTCACCCACCCACCCACTCACCAAACCCACTTACCTGCCTCAGCCACAACACCTACCTGACCCGCCTCACCCACCTCACCCACCCACTCACCTTACCCACTTACCCACCTCAGCCACAACACCTACCTCACCCACCTGACACACCTGACACACCTCACACACTTCACAACCTCACTTAAATCACACACCTCACACACCTCACATACCTCACCCACCTCACCCACTCACTGACCCACTCACTGACCCACACCCACACCCACCTCACCCACCTCATCCACCCCATCCACCTCACCCACTGACCTCACACACCTTACACACCTCTACTGACACACCTCACTCAATTCACACACGTCACACGCCTCACACACCTCACACACCTCACACACTTCACACGCTTCATACACCTCACCCACATCACACACCTCACACACCTCACACATCACACCAACCTAAAAAAAAGTAAAGCTCGTTTTATTTAATGACGCCTCTAGAGTACATTGATTTTCATCATCGGCTATTGGAACATATGGCCATTCTGACATATTTCTTCGGAGGAAACCAGCTGCCGCCATATAGACTACTCTTTCTGATAAGTAGCAAGAAGTTTGTATATGCACTTTCCAACAGACAGGACAGCAATTACCACAGCCTTTGATGAAACAGTTGTGGACCACTGGTTGGAAGGGAAAATAGGCCAAACTGCAAATGGATCCACTGAAAAGGATCGATCGGATGATCAACAGCTTCACAGGTGTACACTCTACCGCCCGAGCTACGTCCAGCTCCAACACACACACCATACCTATCTCACTCACCGCACACACATCACACACCACACCTACCTCACACATCTCAGCCACCTCACCCACCTCAGACACCCACTCACCTCACCCACCCACTCAGTCATCCATCCATCCACCTCACCCACTCACCCACCCACCCACTCACCCATCCATTCACCTCACCCATTCACCCAGTCACTCACCCATCCATCCACCTCACCCACTCACCCGCCGACCCACCTCACCTATTCACCCACTCACCCACCAACTCACTCATCCATCCACTCACCCACCCACTCAGTCACCCATCCATTCACCTCACTCACTCACCCGCCGACCCACCTCACCTATTCACCCACTCACCCACCCATTCACTCATCCATCCACCCACCTCACCCACTCACCCACCCACTCACCCACCCGTTCACCTCACCCACTCACCCACTCACTCGCCGACCCAACTCACCTATTTACCCACTCACCCACCCACTCACTCATCCATCCACCCACCTCACCCACTCACCCAACCATTCAGCCACCCACTTACCCACCCACTCACCCACTCATGTCTGTCGGGTGCACTGATCTGACGAGAGGCCGCTAGCAGTCGTGAGCAGTTCCCTGAAAATGGCTTCTTCGAACGAGCTGCTCTTTGTCCTCGTCACCGGCCAATTACAAGCGAGTTTTCACTCTCGGTTGCTGTTTTTCTGCTCCTATCATTTCTGTTGATGTGTTTTTCTTCTAACCTTTCCTTGGAATACGACGTCACCGCCGTGGTGGGAAGAAGCCCCCGCTGGATCTTCTGGGAACTCCTCGGCGACGTAGCATGTCGAGTTCAAATAGTACAGTTATTATTGTTAATACGATGGTGGTGGTTGGTTGGTTGTTGGAGTTTTACATCCTGGTAACATCTAAGGTCAAATCAGGACGGGTACCGACTTGTGACAGTGTGCACTCATGGCGACTTTATAGTGCTGCCCCACTGGGTGACCAGGCCGCCAGCACCATGACCCTGCTATCCAACTGTCACACTATCCTGACATTGAGCCAACCAGTCCTTCAATCGATCAATAGTTCTGTCCTCTAGTCGAGGGTTGGATGCAATGGTTCTCCACTTGTCCCGATGGTGTGCTGTTCTGATAGACTGTGAATAATTCAAGCCTGTCCACTGTGAAATATTTGTAAACCATGATGTTCTTGGTCTCCCTCTCCTTCTCCCTCTGCTGCCATTCACCTTCCCTTCCAACAATGTACGGTATATTGAATTCTGACGAATGATGTGGCCAAAATAAATAAGTTTCTTTGTCTGTATAGTGGCAAACAAGCGTTTCTTATTTTTAATTTTTCTGAGAACTTCTTTGTTGGTCATCTTCTTTGTCGATGATATTTTCATCATCCTTCGATAAGTCCACATCTCAAATGCTGCTAAACGTTTGTAAATTTTCTTAGAGATTGTCCATGTCTCAGCCCCATACATTAGACTAGACCACACATAACACTGAAGAATACGCTTCCTTGTTTGTATTAATATCTTACTTGATGTTAACACTCGATACATTTTGGAGAATGTTGTTCGGGCTATTGTTATCCTTCTTTTAATTTCTTCCTCCCATCTCCCATCATTTGTAATCTTTTGTCCGAGATATATGAATTTGGATACTTGTTCTATGTTTGTGCCATGTATGGTTATTGATATTTGGTTTATCTGTCTTTTTACTTATAACCATTGTTTTGGTCTTCCTGGCATTCATCTTCATGTTGAATAATATTCCAGCTTTATTGATTCTATTCACTATATCTTGTAGGTTTTTCTCACTGTCTGCTAGTATTACACTGTCATCGGCATATCTAAGATTGTTGACGTTCATGCCACCTATTGTCACTCCCTTGCAATCTTCAATGTGTCTGAAAATCACCTCTGTCCTTGCCCTATCCTAATAATGCTGACCGCGCTGGTCATGATGGCGATGCCATGGTGGCGATTGTGGCGGTGGTAGTGATGGTGGTGATGGTGGTCATATTCATACATGAATACATGATTACATGAATACATGTATACTCGGCGACTGGTCACTGACCGGTCATCGATTGGTTGATTATTCCCCCCCCCCTTTTTTTGTTGCTTTGGTCGTAAGGAGGTCGCTGGTTTTGGTCGCAAAATGGTCGCAAGTGGACGCAAGTCATAGTGTAACTGAGGTCTTAGTCACCAACAAACCCACTGGTCGCCGACTGGTTGCCAACCTATGAAAATGGTCGGCGACCTCTGCGCGACCATTTTGGTCAAAAGGAGGTTGTTGGTGCAGCAGTTGTCATATTGCGACCAACATAGTAGCAAGGAGGTCAGCAACCACTGAGGACCACTCTGCAACCACTTTGCAACCAACTGCAACCATTTCGCGACAAGCCGTTTTTGTGTTGTTGAACAGTGGTCGCAAGTATAGTGTGAGTGGGGTATTGCAGATTCAATCTCCAGTCTCGTCACACTAACGAGTTCATACTTATTGTCGTCGTCACCTAGCCTGATGTTCGGCATAACTCAGGTAGAGGAAGTACTTGTTTTCTTGAAGATTTATACTATCATGGATAAGTCAGAATAGACTTGTTTTCACCATTAGACAGTTTGTCGAGAGAAAGCCCGAGCCTACACTTTTACCGACCCAAGAGATTGGACATAGACATGGTATGAGAGCAACTGGCCTTTGTTGACGCTGTAAGTTATACACAGCAGTGGAAATCCAAATTAGCAGAGGTGGGAGCATGGGGACTCGAACCACTGACCCTCAGATTAGGAGTCCAACCTAGAAAAATGTCAGACACTCTAACCACTCTGCCACAGAGAACAAGTACTTGCAGTCTCAGATTGTGATTAATATAGCGGTCTGAGTTATCGGGTCATGGTGCTGCGGGTGGCATGGTTTCCCCATTGGGGCAGTATTATAACGTAGTATAAAGTCTGTATGACTAAACATTGTCACAAATCGGTAAATCTCATCAATTTACCTTACATGTTGCTAGGACGTGACACTTCAACAAAACCAATTAAACCTAATACTTTGTGGTGTGAAGGCAACGAACGCTTAATTGGATGATCAGGCAAAACATAATACACTGTGGGAAGGTGAGAGCTAGTTGGGATCTCCAGGAACCGATACACCTTTCTCTCTACCATCAACACAACCACGCCCCTTTCCTTCATTCTTTTTGTAGTAAATAATTTATTCATCTGAATAATTCTCTTCTCAGGGCCACGTCGCTGGTTTTAGGGTCAGTTTGCGTTGCACCTTCTTTACCCACAGGTCAGATATCAAGTCAAATAATATAATAGATTATATAACAAATAATAACAAATTCTCTCTTGCATATTATATATCACCTAATGTAGTTTGGCATGCGCGGTTATGGTTCTTGTGGCTCCTCCTGATATCACCTTAGATGTTGCATAAAGCTGGGATTCCTTACACGCGGTATGCGGTATGCGAATGCGAATGCCGGAAAAAATCGAAACGCCTTGAAGTCAATGGACTACAACCCTTACACGCGGTATGCGAATGCGAATGCGAATGCGTTTTTCCGATCGGTCCATGTAGCGATCGGTGCGGCATGCGGCATGCGACAAGGGGGGTGCAAATAGAAACCTGAATCTGATTTGTCCATTAGTTTAACACTAGGAGAGGCGACTGAGCATTACGGAACGGTCACGCACAAGGGTGCTGAGGGGAAACATATGGTAGTGGTGGTGGTGGGGGTTCGGGTTGGTAAAAATGCTACCAGAGCTACAAAAATATGAATACTTATCTATAATTTGGTAATTATATAGGTAGGAACCTCCATCTGACGTAGCAAAAGTTACATAGATATAAATGCCATATTTTAGGGCATATACAGTGCAGTATGGAGTATACTTGTTTATTTCTATTTTTTAAATATAGCAGGTCGTGTGCCGCATGCCGCATGCCGCATACTGCGTAGAAGGAATCTTCCCATTCGCATACCGCATGCCGCATACCGCATGCCGCATGCCGCATACCGCGTAGAAGGAATCTCAGCTTAAGACGCAAACCCCTCAACAAATAAAATGTTTGCTGTGGCGTGAGGTGGGGATTACAAATTCAAAACCCCATGAATTAATTCTAATTTCAAATCCGCTGCCGATGCATATTTAAAAACACCACTATCTTCGAAATATTCAAGGCATTGGGGGGGAGGGGGCCTTACTGGAGGTTTGTGTGTGTGGGGGCGGGGGGGTATGGGTAAGGCATAGGATCCAGCCGGCCGTGCTAATCTGGGTTCGCACTTGAGTACCTCCAGGTTGGTGCTGGCGAGCTGGGTCTTGCTCCAGGCGCTTGGTGCTCGGCCTGTGACGGCCCCGCCCACGCCACCCCCCCCCCCCCCCTCCACATACACACACCGCTTCACCCCCAGCATCACCCCCCATCCATTCACCCATCTACCCAATCTGACATCCTTCTTCCGCCGCCCCAGTCCGCGCGCACACATACACACAAACTGTGACGTCATCAGTGCCGCGTTCTCTTCCTCTCCCCTCCTTAGCTCGTCCATACATCCGCCCATCTATTCTTCTAGTCCTTCCTGCTAGGCACAATCCTCATCGCATCATGCCCCGCCCCGTCCCGCCCCGCCCCGCCCCGCCCCGCCCCGCCCCGCCCCGGCCCGCCCCGGCCCGCCCCGCCCCGGCCCGGCCCGGCTAGCCCCGCCCCGCCCCGCCCCGCCCCGCCCCGCCTTACTCCTGTCCCGCCCCGCCCACTCCCCGTCCCGCCCCGCCCGCTCCCCGCCCCGCCCCGCCCCGCCACGCCCCGCCCGGCCCCACCCCACCCCACCCCACCCAATCCATCCAATCCGCCCCGCCCAACCCTCCCCGCCCCGCCCCGCTCAACCCGCTCCCTGCTGTGTCCGTCCCAATGCCAGCCGCGCCAGACTCCCAATGACCAACCCTGGAGAAGATCAATATTGATGACGACATCCGACGAGAGTGGGCGAGCACGCCCACGTAACTGCGGAGAAGGCGGGCGGGCCGTGTGGGCGAGGTGCTGGGTAGGGAGGACCTGGAACCACGCTCTGTGTGTGGTGCACCGCCCGGCGCATATTCATTAAAGTTGCATAGTCCGATGGTTTTCAGTTGTTGTCATTTTCTGAGATAAATATATTAGCTTGATCGCTATAATATACTTTACTCTAGTTTGAAGTAGTTTTTATTTTAAATGGCTATTTTTAGAGATATTTGAAGTGTAACCATGCAACACTCTGAGACCATAGCCTTCTGCAATAACATGTTCTATTACATTGCCTCATTATTTCCTTCTATGTGGTTACTAATGTGTAATACATGCACTAATATATAAATTACACATGTAGAATCAGATTTAGATGATTGTTTTGGTTTTGAAAATTTGATGTTTTCTTCCGACTATACAGCTTTAAGCGCGTTCATTCTGTGTGCACAGGTGTGGGTGATTGGGTTCGGGTGTATTGATGTGAGTGTTGTGTATGGGAGTGCGTGGGTCTGCTTAAAAAAATATATATATATAATTATAAAACAGCACATGTGCACAATGCGTATTATTTCCTATATTAACATAAGTATGTCAAGCATGAACACATTTATTTCCAAGGATAATATAAGTTTTAGTTTTGAAGTTAAGGCTTTATTCATCGAGATTAATGCCCCGGTCACATACACGTTAGTGGAGGTAGTTGAACATAGTGGAGGCTAACATAGTTGAATGTAGTTGAACGTGGTTGAACATAGTTGAACATACCGGCATCCATATTTGTTTGTGATGTTAACTTGTTAATAACATGGGTGAGCCGGGATGTCCGATTAAATTTTTGGACATGTTCAAAAGAGCGCTACGTTAAAGGCTGAATTTGCATCCGTGATGCTAATGCACTCTAGCATACTCTAGCGCACTCTAGTGTACTCTAGCATACTCTAGCATGCTCTAGCATACCCTAGTGTACTTCGATGAAGCCCTGGTCACATAGCCATTAGTGGATGTAGTTGAGCATAGTTGAGCGTAGTTGAACGTAGTTTAGCATAGTTGAATGTTGTCGAGCATAGTTGAGTGTAGTCGAACATAGTCGAACATAGTTGAATGTAGTTGAACATAGTTGAACGTAGTTGAACGTAGTTGAACGTAGTTGAACGTAGTTGAACGTAGTTGAACGTAGTTGAACGTAGTTGAACGTAGTTGAACGTAGTTGAACATAGTTGAACGTAGTTGAACGTAGTTGAACGTAGTTGAACGTAGTTGAACGTAGTTGAACGTAGTTGAACGTAGTTGAACATACTGGCATCCGTATTTATCCGTACCATAACATATTTATCCGTCACCACTCCTACCTCCCACATCCCTACCATCACCGTAATGTATTTCAACGTAGTTTAACGTACTTACACCATGTTTGACCCACGTTACCCTCCACTACGTTCATCTATGTTCAACTATGTCCACTTACGTAAAGCATCACTTTTTTTTTTTTAAAGAGCACTTACCGAGATTTGATCCTACAAATCCTGGGGCACGCATTAAGCATTTCTTCATGTACAGAAGAGAATAAAAATGCAAATTCTTTCAACATGTTACTACTAAAGCCTATGGTGTCAGAACTCTGAAGGCATGGCAACATCAAGGGTTCGCAAGCAAAGTTTTGCAGGAAGTTCAACTTCAACAACTATCCCCAGAAAAACTTAATTTATCGTTTCAAGCCATTGGATCAGTAAACAACCTCAACAAGAAGGCAGAAACACCCAGTTATGGCAGGAAGCGGACTGCAAGATCTCCTGACAATGTGAATGCAGTGAGAGATTCTGTCAGAGGAGCCCGGAAAAAGTCCATCTGAAGACGTAGCCAAGAGCTGGGTCTTTCATGTGCGACTTTGCACTCGAGACATCAAACCTTCGGTTTCTGAGCTATATACCTCAAATCTTCAGTTTTTTAATCAGCTGCCAGGAAATCAGCTGCCAGGAAATATAATCTTTTTGGGAGTTTCTTGTCTGAGTACTAAATGATTATCATGTTAATGGGTTCCATCTATTTGAGACACACTATAAATACCACCCTCCTCACGCATACTCACACACACTCGTACATACACATCGCCCTCCTCACACACGCACACACACTCACTCACACACATACACACCACCTTCCTCACACACCGCCCTCCTCACAGACACTCACACACATACACCACTGCCCTCTTCACACACACTCACACACACTCACACACATCACCGCCCTCCTCACACACACGCACTCACACACATACACACAACCTTCCTCACACACACACGCATCACCGCCCTCTTCACACACACTCACACATACACACATACACACATACACACATACACACATACACACATACACACATACACATATACACACATACATACACACATACACACATACACACATACACACATACACACATACACACATACACACATACACACATACACACATACACACCACCCTCCTCACAGACACTCACACACATACACCACTGCCCTCTTCACACACACTCACACACACTCACACACATCACCGCCCTCCTCATACACACGCACTCACACACATACACACAACCTTCCTCACACACACACGCATCACCGCCCTCTTCACACACACTCACACATACACACATCCACACATACACACATACACACACATACACACATACACACATACACATGCACATATACACACACATACACACATACACACATACACACATACACACATACACACATACACACATACACACATACACACATACACACACATACACACATACACACATACACACATACACACATACACACATACGCACCACCCTCCTCACCTGACGACTCATCACGCTGAGCTTCTCGTGTTCCCCATGTGAGCTGATTGTCGAGCTACTCGGGCTGTATTCAGTCCGAGGCTGGCTGAGTCGGCAGCAACGAGCTGGTGCCTGGCAGTAGGCTGTGGGGTTATTTACTAGTTGTGGCAATTACAAGCAATTACTGTTGTCAGCTTAACAAGGTCCGGTGAAACTCATTGCTGGTGTATATTGTTAATTGCATTCAGCTTCAGAACATTGGACATATATATACATATACATATTTATATATATATAGAGAGAGAGATATATAAGGCTAAGTATAACATGAACGGTGACGTGGGGGTGAAAATAGGAGATATTGTGCCTAGAGCGGGAATCGAACCCACATGTCTTATATTCCGGGTCAGTGTGCTATCTATTACACCACCTAGGCTCCCATATGTAACCACCCTATCAACACCTGAGAGGTCAAGGCAGACATGAAGAGTGCAGGCGCAAAACCCAGCAAACGCCAATCCAAAAATTGAATTAAAATGAAGGATTTTTACATGATGGTGATTTTAATTCCGTTTATTCCACTTAATTGGTTATCAATTGGTTATGGAGCAAAACAACTAAAATCATGGATATAAAAATGAAGCTTTTGAATCTCTAACTCCAATGCTTATCTCAATTTTGGGATTGGCGTTTACAATAGTTATAGTATAACTATTGTGATCCTTGAAATGTCCAGTGAATACAGTGTCCCGCTTAGATTACGGGTATTCATAGATAAAAGATCCACCTCTTACTCTGTTCAGAGGTAAATAACAACCCTGTGTAAAAGTTGGAGAAAATGTGACTCACTATTGTTAGCCGTAGCTTAGCATCCCTACCCTATGTTGATTAAAATCCAATAGTTACAATGAAATTGTGAAGGTTTTCCTTCCACATATACTTTCCAGAGTGTTCAAATCACGTAATATCAATGCATAATGACACAAAATCAGTTTGAATTGATAGAGTCCATGAAGTAAATCCACCATGTTTGAATGAACTGGTTCACCCCTTGACTACCTCAGCCAATGAAAAAGACTGCTTCCTGACCTAGATTGGATTGTTACCTAGGAACCTCTCAACATCCTGCCAATGGTTGCCATGTGGATATGTTGGCTTTGTCAATTCAAACCTTAAAGTTCATTTACACACTGGAAGTAATCTACTAATCAGTTGAAAAGTTTAGGCTAAATATAACAAGGTATGTGAAGAATATATTTTGGTTTTTTGGTTAAGAAGTTATAATTTCATTTACCCACAATTTACCCACGTTTTCTGATGGGTTATTCTTCACCCTTAAGGGTGCATTCCTTACACGCGTTATGCGGTATGCGAATGCGAATGCGAATGCGACAAAAAATCGAAACGCCTTGAAACCTATGAGCTACATTCCTTACACACGGTATCCGAATGCGAATGCGAATGCGAATGTGAATGCGAATGCGTTTTTCCGATCGGTCCATGTAGCGATCGGTGCAGCATGCGGTATGCGTCAAGCTGGGTGTGAATAGAAACCTGAGTCTGATGTGTCCATTAGTTTAACACTAGGAGAGGTGACTGCGCATTACGGAACGGTCACGCACAAGGCTTCTGAGTGGAAACATATGGTAGTGGTGGTGGTGGGGGTTCGGGATGGGTTCCAGAGCCACAACAATATGAATACTTATCTATAATTTGGTTATTATAAAGGTAGGAACCCCCATGTGATGTACAAAAAGTTGCATAGATATAAATGCAATATTTGGTCATATACAGAGCAGTATGAAGAATAATTGTTTATTTTTATTTTTTAAATATAGCCAGTCGTGTGCCGCATACCGCATACCGCATACCGCATAACGCGTGTAAGGAATCCTGGCATTTGCATACCGCATGCCGCATACCACATAACGCGTGTAAGGAATGCCCACTTTACTCCGGCTACTGTAGTAGGGGTGAATCTTTTATCTACGGTATTCCGAGTTCCGCTGATCCCTCAGGTAGGACTGTGTAAATATGCTAAATTAATTATGTATTTATGTATTTGGGTCATTCTCTTAAAGTTGCATAGTCCGATGGTTTTGCGTTTTGGTAATTTTTCTGAGACCAAAAAATATATTAAATTAATCGTTATAATCTACCTTATTTCAGGCTGAAGTAACTTTTATTTTAAATGGATAACCTTTGAGATATTTGAAATTCAATCATGTAAACTTAGTTTTGGCAAGCATGCCAAAACTCTGACACCATAGGCTTCAACAGTAACAGGTTATAGCAAATTGTCTCAGTGTTCCCTTCTATGTGGCAATAAATGCTTAACATGTGCATCAATATCTAAGTTAGATATGTAGAGTCAAATCTATATGATTATTTTGGTTTTGAAAATTTGATGCTTCCTCGGACTATGCAGCTTTAAACAGGGCACTAATGTGTGACATGGAAACCAAAGTGAAAACCTTGCAGATAATAGCAAAAGAGCATTCTAAATAATAGCAGACTCTATGTTACTCTGAAGGTTTGCATGTTGTCCATGACAGAGTGGAAAAAAAACCTTTTTCACTTTTTGATTTTGATCTCATGCAAATTGAGAGATATGTTAAGTAAACAAAAGTATGTCATACAAGAATGAAGTTGGAAAATAGTTGAAAAGCGGTTTGGGTACATGCATGGTGTCGATATGTAAATTTTCACATTTTGACTTTAGCATAAAATCATACAAGTATCCTTTTAATATATGTTATGGGAAGATTAAATATATGTAGCATTGTTACCATGCTTAATATACAGAGGCAGCAATAATTATTTTGCCATTTTTCAATAAAGGAAAGAATTAAGTATCAGCATCATAATGTGGAAACCAAATATGTGGTGCCCAGTTTTAGAGAATAACCCATGTATGCACATGTGTGTTTTGGGGGAAATATTCTATTCCTCTGAGGAACCGAGGCAATGGTCTTCCAGCCATAAACTATATCAGCAATAATTGTCATAAAAATGTTATATGTTTCTGTATGACATATCGATAGAGTATTTTCCTTTTTTTTAGAATATTTGAATATTCAAAGTATATTAATGGTTTATATGATATGTAGATTTATTTTACATATATAACTTAGTTGATTATGGTAGGTATTATAGGTGGTAAACAGGTGGTGAATGTCTGAGGTAGGCAGTGCAGGCAGTGCAGGTTAACTATCTGGTTATTCTATTTGCTTCATTCATTAATTTCCTTTTTTACTTTTCTCTTTTAACAATTGTAGGGTGCTTGTGGATTCAGCCATGGAGGACCTAGTGAGGAGGGATTCTGAAGTTGTTGGAATAATGTGGAGAGAATGGGTAAGGTGATAATGACAAGGAGTGCACACAAAGGCAGGCCTTGGGGATCCGAGGACGGCTAAGGGTCAAACCACCAAGGTCAATTCTGAGTGATGAATTGAAGCCAAGACCTATTGATGTTCTTCTGATAGTGGGCGGTAGCTAACTCCACACCCTGTTCACCATATCGAGGTCACCAGGTCCACGTTCCACTGGTTTCATATATAGACTATATATACACAAACATCTATATATATATATATTTTTATTTTTTTATTGACGAGGTATTTACTCTGCCCATAACGTATAAGCTCCTGTCAGGGTGCTTCTTTTCAACGCTGGACAGCTGTGGCGCTGTCTTGATCTGTTCCTTTGCCCAGGAGTGTTTACCTGTGTCTGCTCGGGTCAGCCTTCTGCAATTTTGGTTGTTAGTAATAGCCTATGTTAGTTTTTTTGTAATTTTCCAGTTTTCTTTGTCTACTCTGAGTAATGATACCTTAGCCTACTATGTACATCTACTTGGGTGACATGCAGGCTTGCGGGAGAGGATCCCGTTCCATTCAGATTTTAAAAAAAATTTGTTACAGCATCCTTTCACCTAAACCCTGTCCTTAGATAGTGCACTTGTGTGCTAGAACATACTCGGACCCTTTAGAACTGTGGCCAGGTGGGATGGCTGTGTTGTTTGCCTAGCCATTTTATATTTCAGGGTGGATCAGTGGCCTATTTTTTCTGTTTAGTGCCTACCACCTTTCCTGGCCTGTCTTTTGCTTTCTGTGCCAGTACACAGCAAGCATTGACGGCGCTCAGGGGCAGGTGCGGTTTTGTTGTGTCAGTAAGTAATTGTTTTCTTTAAGAATTTGTTGTAGTGGTCAGGGTTACGGATTGCCCGTAATTTTACATTTTGTTTATTCCAAGCATGTGCTGCCATGGTTAGTACACTTCTCTCATGTATTTTCATGTTGCTTCTTTCCGTTAGGAGTATTGGGGCCGCCATGTGTCTAGTGTCCCTGCGGGGGGCTACTGTGTAATCCGGTTTCATGGTGTAGTGGTGTGCTAGTATTTTCAGGTGTGTTTCTCTTCTGATTGTTAATAGTGTTGCTTTGCAATTTTGTGTAGTTCTATCGTGGGATATATTTTGTGTACTTGGAGGCATATTTTAAGGGCTTTATTTTGCATCACTTGTAGTTTGTTGAGTAGTTTGGTACTTCCCCCCATGTATACTACATCACCGTAGTCGAAGTAGGGAAGGATCATTCCTTTATATATTTTGATTGCCATGCTTTCAGTCATGTAGTAGCTTAGTTTTGCCAGTAGCCATATTTTATGGTTTGCTTTTTTGATAGTGTTTGTTATGCAACGGTCATAGTTTAAGTGCCTGTCCAGGTCCACTCCCAGATATCGGTAGTTGTCTACCTGTTCTAACTCGTTGTTTCCCAGGAGACATTTTATTTTGTTGTTACCGGTTAGTCTGGTACCGAATAGCACCGTCTTTGATTTATTGCTATTTATAGTTATCTTATTTAGATGGCACCATTCTGTTAGTTTCATTAGTGTTTGATTTAGTTTTGTTTCGATCTCTTCAGATGTTTTGCCTGCAGTATATACCACAGTATCATCTGCATATAGTTGGATGTTTTCAGTGTCTAGCCAGTTGTTTAGATCATTTATATATATGAGGAAGAGGAGTGGTCCCAGGACTGACCCTTGTGGTACGCCACAGATTATTTTTTCCTCACCTGATATGGTTCCATTTATTGCTGTGCATTGTTTTCGTTTTTTTAGGTAGCTTGTTACCCATTTTCCCGTTACTCCCGTTATTCCCATTTGGGATAGTTTGCTGATTAGGATAGTGTGGTCCACCGTGTCAAAGGCTTTGCTGAAGTCTATGAACACTGCACCCACTAGGTTCTTTTTATTGATATTATTTGAGATATCGCTTACTAAGTTACCAATTGTTTTAATTGTCGAGTGGAATTTTCTGAATCCGCCTTGTTTACTGTTTAGTATTTTGTGTTCGATCAGGTGATCCATAATGTGCCTATGCATTATTTTCTCCATTAACTTCCCAGGCAGTGGGAGTATTGAGATAGGTCTATAGTTGCCCAGGTCTTGTTTGTCGCCCCCTTTGTGGAGTGGGGTTACTTTGGCTAGCTTCCAGCAGTCTACATAGGTACCTTCTCTGAAAGATGTGTTGAATAGGCTACATAAGGCCTCTGGGATGCATCCGAATACATCCTTCATATATATATATATATATATACATATATATATATATATATATATACATGAAACCATCACCCCCATTGGCATCATATATATATATATATATATATATATATATGTATATGTATATACATACATAAAATCAGTAGAGTGCGGAGAGTGTGTGGGCGGTGGTAGAGGGAGTGGGACTTCGACTACGCCTCAAACCGAGTCCGTGAAACCGAGTCCGTGATGCGCATGCGCATACCCTCCTGTTGTTACAGCTGCGTGCTTGGCTACGACTGCGCTTTGAGGATCCAGATGCTAGCTGATGCGTCTTCAATGGAAGTCCGCCCACCGACAAACAGGCCTGGCCCCTGCCACCCGCCCAACCGCCCCGCCCCCTCCCCACCATGCCGCCACCACCCAGACCTTCAGTCGGCCAACGTCATCCCCCTCCCCTCACCGCCACCTCCACACATAGACACCCCGGGACACTCCCCAATCCCCACATGGAACGCTGTCAAAGCAGGCCTAGGTGAGGGAGGCAGCGGCGGAGTGGGTTGATTGGGGAGAGAGGATGAGTGAGGGGACGAGGCAGAGTGCGATCGGTAGGAGAGCGGGGAGCGGGGAGCGGGGAGCGGGGAGCGGGGAGCGGGGAGCGGGGAGCGGGGAGCGGGGAGCGGGGAGCGGGGAGCGGGGAGCGGTGAGCGGGGAGCGGGGAGCGGGGAGCGGGGAGCGGGGGGCGGGGGGCGGGGGGCGGGGGGCGGGGGGCGGGGGGCGGGGGGGGCGGGGGCGGGGGCGGGGCGGGGGGCGGGGGGCGGGGAGCGGGGAGCGGGGGCGGGGGCGGGGAGCGGGGGGCGGGGGCCGGGGGGCGGGGGCCGGGGGGGCGGGGGGCGGAGGGCGGGGGGCCGAGGGCGGGGGGCGGAGAGCGGAGTGTGGAAAGCGGGTGGCGGGGAGCGGAGAGCGGAGAGCGGAGAGCGGAGAGCGGAGAGCGGAGAGCGGAGAGCGGAGCGCAGAGAGCAGAGAGCGGAGAATGGAGAGCGGAGTGTGGAGAGGGGAGAGCGGGGAGCGGAGAGCGGGGAGTGGAGAGCGGGGAGCAGGGCGCAGGGAGCGGGGAGCGGGGAGCGGGGAGCAGAGGGCAGAGAGCAGAGAGGAAAGGACAGAGGGCATGATGATGACGATGACGATGCTGGCGCTGGTAGTGTTGGTGGTGCTGGTGTCAGTTGGTGACGGTGACGGTGACGCTGACGGTGACGGTGACGGTGACGGTGACGGTGACGGTGACGGTGACGGTGATGGTGGTCATGGTGGTGATGGTGGTGGTGGTGGCGGTGATGGTGGAGGTGATGGTGGTGGTGATGGTGGAGGTGATGGTGGTGGTGATGGTGGTGGTGATGGCGATGGCGATGGTACAGATGACGATGACGATAGCGATGGCGATGGCTATGACGATTACGATTACGATTACGATTACGACGATTACGACGACGATTATGATTACGACGACGATTACGACGATTACGACGACGACGACGACCACGATGACGATGACGGTGCAGGTGAGAGTGTCCGGAGAGGTTGTGAGGGGTTGGGGAGACCCAAAGGTGACATTGATGTGAATGACACTAAATGGCATGGCAGGTTGGGAGAATCGACTGGAGTCGGTGGGAGTGAGCAGGAAGTTGAGATGAGAACAGACAGTGCTACTACTGCCCGTGTACTGACATGGTCGGAAGGGGAGGGGAAGTATAGCGGGGCGAACAAGTTGGTTGGTTGTTGGGGTCTTACGTCCTTTAATGTGTGTGTGTATGCGGTAGGGTACAAATAGAGGGCAGGCGGAGTGGAGTGGGGTGAGGTGGGGTGGGGTAGGGATGGGCGGCATTGGGGTCTAGTTAGGTGAATATGTGTGGCAGGGTTGGGTGTGAGAACAAGCGTGGTCGTCGGACCGCGGGTTTGGGTGTGGGGTGGGAATGGGTGTGGGGTGTGTGTATGTGTGTGAGTGTGTATGGATGTGTGTGGGTGTGTATGGGTGCTTGTGGGGGGGGGGGTGTTGATGGGTGTGGGTGGGTGTGAGTGTGTAGGTGTGTGTGGGTGTGTGTGAGTATGTATGGGTGTGTGTGAGTGTGTATGGATGTTTGTGGGGTGTGTGGGTGTGTGTGGGTATGTATGGATGTGTTTTTGTGGGGGGTGTTGATGGGTGTTAATGGGTCTGGGTGTGTGAGTATGTGGGTGTGTATGTGTGTATGTGTGGGTGTGAGTGTGTATGGGTGGGTGTGGGGGTGTATGGATATGTGAGGGATGTGTGGATTGGTGTGGGTGTGTATGGATGTGTGTGGGTGTGTATGGGTGTTTCTGGGGTGTGTGAATGGGTGTGGATGGGTGTGGGTGTGCATGGATGTGTGTGGGTGTGTATGGATATGTGTGGGAGGTTTTGATGGGTGTGTGTCAGTGTGTGTGGGTGTGTGTGGGTGAGTGTATGGTGTATGTGTGGGTGTGTATGGATGTTTGTGGGGGTGTGTATGGGTGTTGATGGGTGTTGATGGGTGTGTGAGTGCGTGTGGGTGGGTGTGTATGGGTGTTTGTGGGGGGTGTTGATGGGTGTGGGTATGTGAGTGTGTGTGGGCGTGAGTACGTGTGTGTGAGTGTGTGTTAGTGTGTGTGGGTGTGTATGGATGTTTGTGGGGTGTGTGGATGGGTCTGGATGGGTGTGGGTGTGTATGGGTGTTTGTGGGTGGTGTTAATGGGTGTGTATGTGAGTGGGTGTGGGTGTGTGAGTGTGGATGGCGTGTGTGTGGGTGTGTATGGGTGTTTGTGTGGTGTGTGGATGGGTGTGGGTGTGGGTGTGTGAGTGTGGATGGGTGTGTGAGTGTGTATGGATGTTTGTGGGGTGTGTGGATGTGTGTGGGTGTGTATGGATGTGTGTGGGTGTTTGTGGGGGTGTTGATGGGTGTGGGGGTGTGAGTGGGTGTGTGTGGGTGTGTCTGGGTGTTTGTGTGTGTGTGTATGGGTGTTTGTGGGGGGGGGGGGTAGACGTTGGTGCGTCGTTCAGTGGGTGTGTAGTCGGGTGAGGTTTAGTGGGCGTGTATGCATTATGGTGAGTTTGTGGGTGGTGGGTATTGAGCGTCGGGACGCAATTCGCTGGATGCGCGCGCTGAGTAGTACGAGTAGTCGGGTGTGTGTGGGTGTGCTCGCTGGATGCGCGCGCTGAGTAGTACGAGTAGTCCGGTGTGTGTGGGTGTGCTCAATTGGACACGAGGTTGCGGATAAATATAATATAAGGTCGGGGGTGAGATGTAGGGACGATGTGGCCGGGTAAGGGTGAGATAATGATTAATAGACTAGCCCAGTTGTCGTGGCGGCGAGAGGATGGAGGTGGGATCATTGAGCTGGAAGGGTGGATAGATTTTAGTGGATGGCTCAGATCAATGCAAAGGAAATGTTGGAAGTGGGGCGGGACAGAGAACGTGTGTGTGTTTATGCATATATACATATATGTGATGTATAACGCATTATGCGAGTATAAAGGCGCGGAAGGGAATTATTTCCTTATTATTTCCTTATTATTATTATTATTATTATTATTATTATTACACGATACACTCTACTGCCTCCTTCGTGTGTCATGACTGGTGGCGCCACCTCCGGCGCTCCCCGGTCCCTGTATACCCTGAAAACATCACTCGCGTCGGACAATAGATACATATGTACACAGAGAACGTATAACTGGTTGGCTGTTTGAGTTTACGTCCTGGTAACATCTAAGGTCATATCAGGACGGGTACCGACTTGTGACAGTGCGCACTCATGGCGACTTTATAGTGCTGTCCCACATGGAGACTAGACTGCCAGCACCATGACTCAGTCACATTATCCTGACACTGAGCCAACCAGTCCTTGTTTGCCCTATCCTAATAATGCTGAGCGCCTGGCTAGGAAGTGACAAGTATACAATTCAAAGTCCTTGGTTTGACTCGACCAGGGTTTGAATCCCACGATTTTCCAAAATGGGAGATGGACATTCAACTCATTCGGCCAACTCACTGGGAGGGGGGATGAGAAAATGTGCATGCATACCGGAGAGCTAGCAACATTGTGTATGCCAGTGGTGGTACTGGTAGAGAGGCGCTCTCTCCATCTCTCTCTCGCTCTCTGTCTCTCCCTCTCTCTCTGTATGTCTCTCTGTGTCTCTCTTTGTGTGTCTCTCTCTGTGTGTCTCTCGCGCTCTCTCTCTCTCTCTCTCTCGCTCTTGCTCTTTATGAATCTCTCGGCAGATCTGCACTAATCCACCTTGTCCCCCCCCCCCGCCCCCACCCACCCCTCGATCGATCCGTGCCTGCGTGACAGCGGCGGCGGTGTGGGCGTGTTGGCAGTGCGTAGACAATTTCGACGCTGGTCCTATAGACCGATGGATCCATTTTGTTTATAAATTATATACGCGCATGTCCCATCCAGCCGGCACTCGGCATGGGCTCGGGAACGATCCACATCTACCAGATGGGTGATGGGCAGTGGATGTGGGTGGTGAGTGTGGGTTGTGGGGTGTGTGGTGGGGTGGTAGGTGTGGGTATGGTTGTGTGTATGTGTGTGGGTGTGGGTGTGGGTGTGGGTGTGGGTGTAGGTGTGGGTGTGGGTGTGGGTACGGGTGTGGGTACGGGAGTGGTTGTGGGGTGTGGGGTGTGGGGTGTGGGATGTGGGTGTGGGTGTGGGTGTTGGTGTGGGTGTGGGTGTGGGTGGTGGGTGTGGGTGTGGGTGTGGGTACGGGTGTGGGTACGGGAGTGGTTGTGGGTTGTGGGGTGTGGGTGCGGGTGCGAGTGTAGGTACGGGGGTGGATGTGGGTGGTGGATTTGGGTGGTGGATGTGGGTGGTGGGTGCGGGTACGAGATGGTGCATGTCGACATTATGGTGCAGTGGGAGTGTGATACTGATAGGTTTGAGTGTGGGCGTTGGCGGGTGTTCGGGTAGGCGAGGATCAGTGGGTATGGGCGTTGGAAGATGTCAGTGGGTATGGGCTGCTCAGTGCTGCCTGGGGTGTGACTGTTCAGGTGTGAGATGGGTGGACGCGTGGGAATTCAGGTGTGGTTCGATGGGTGGTGGGTGGACAGCACGTGGAGGGTGGGGATGGGCATTGGGGTGGGCAGTGGGATGGGCATTGGGATGGTCATTGGGATGGGCATTGGGATGGGTATTGGGATGGTCATTGGGATGGGCATTGGGATTGGCATTGGGATTGGCATTGGGATGGGCATTGGGATGGGCATTGGGATGGGCATTGGTGTTAGTCAGTGTGAAAGTTAGTATCTGGTTCGGTAGGTTTGAGCCTCAAGGGCAAATGCAGGGCGGGGGCGGAAAGGGGGAGGCCAGGTGTGACTCGGTGTGCCACAGACAATAGGTGCACATTGCTGGGTGTTGGTGTTGGTGTTTTTGCTGGTGCTGGTGCTGGTGCTGGTGCTGGTGCTGGTGCTGGTGCTGGTGCTGGTGCTGGTGCTGGTGCTGTGCCAGTGTTGTTAATGTTGGTGCTGTTTTTTTTGTGTGTTTTTTTTTGGTAAATATGTTTATTTTGCTGAATAAGTCTTTTGTCAGTGCCGAAGCACTGGTCTTCCAGCCATTTTTCAATTCAGGGTTATTTACACAAAAGGTATATAGAATAAGGTGTACAATACTTGTTGAATAGACAATTTGCACCATGTAACACAATGAAATTCTGAAACCCAAAAGTTCCATAACAATATGGTACAGTAGTGTCATATAACCAGATCAATATTAGTCAGATCAATGTGAGTATTTACATAGTATTTAGAATGTAAGCAGAAGTTATCTTCTGTATTCAGTTGGTAAATTTGTACTAAGTTTGAATGTTCAGTTGCAGTTAGGCAAGCGGTATATAAATGTTGGTTTGTTAGGAAAATTCTAGTGTAACTCTAATGTAGCTAGTTATGTGAGTTTATGAATTATGTTGTTGGGGTGGGGTTGTTAATAATACACTGGACCATCTGTGACCAGTGAAGCAGTGGGACCAATCCCAGTGCATTTAGGTCTTAAATTTTACATTTTTTACCTGGGCTGTCTCTGTCATCGTATATGGTTGACTGGAGATAACAGAGGAACAGCAACAAATTAAAAAAGTGGAGGGTGGGGGGGGGGGGGGGGGAGAAACCGAGGCTGAGGGTTTGGTGGTCTGCCACTTACGGTATGGTGACGCCATGGAACATACTTTACTGCAACTGCATAAGGGCCTGCCCAATCCGATGTACTCTTAGTGAGTTTTTAAATTCTAGGTAAGAGGACGCTGCCCTGGTTCTGGTTGGTAGGTTGTTCCACATCATGCTGCCTTTGTAAATTGGTGCTTTAATTAGTTTGTTTGTGGAAGGCTTGGGGACTTTGAGTAGAGTGGAGTCAGCCCGTCTAGTATTCCTTTTTGTGTTTTCTATATATTGGGTATCTCTGGCTCTTCTGTACATAAGTGATAGGAGATGTGAATATCTGCTAACCATTAGGTAATCTAGGTTTGCTTTGTCATGCCTTTCCTGTACACTTAGTGTTTTGCCCCAATAAATTGTTCTTAACGCCCGGTTTTGGATCCTTTGTAGCTTAGTCAGTTGCTGCTTTGTGAGCAATCCATAAATTATATCATTATAGTCTATTATTGGTAGAACTGTTGATTTATACAGCAGTTGCTGGTTTTGATTATGGTGTTGGTGTTGGTGTTGGTGTTGGTGTTGGTGTCGGTGATGGTGCTGGTATTGGTGTTGGTATTGGTGTTGATATTTGTGCTGGTGCTGGGGTTGGTGTTGCTGCTGGTGTTGGTACTGTGGTTGACATTGGCACTGGTGCTGGTGTTGATGCACTGCTACTGCTGGTGTTGGCGCTGGTTTTACTGCTCGAGTAGCTATTGGTATTAGTATTGATGTTGGTATTGATGTTGGTATTGATGTTGGTATTGATGTTGGTATTGATGTTGGTATTGATGTTGATACTGGTGTTGGTATTGGTGTTGATATTGGTGCTGGTGCTAGTGTTGTACTGTGCTCGTCCTAATGTACCAGTGATGTGATGTGTTGTGATTTGCTAGTGCTGCTGGTGTGCTGGTGCTGTGCTGAATTGTACTGTGTTGTGCTGTGCTAGTGTTGGTGTTGTGTTGGTGCTGGTGATGTGGTGTGCTGTACTGTGATGTGATATTGTTGGTGTTGTATTGGTGCTGGTGTTATGGTGTGCTGTACTATGATGTGCTAGTGTTGGTGCTGGTGTTGTGATGCGCTGTGCTGTGCTAGTGTTGGTGTTGGGTTGGTGCTGGTGTTCTAATATGCTGTGCTGTGCTACTGTTGGTGTTGTGTTGGGGCTGGTGCTGTGATGTGCTGTAGTCTGCTGTGCTAGTGTTGGTGTTGTGTTGGTGCTGGTGTTGTGATATCTGCTGTGCTAGTGTTGGTGTTGTGTTGGTGCTGGTGATGTGGTGTACTGTACTGTGATGTGATATTGTTGGTGTTGTATTGGTGCTGGTGTTATGGTGTGCTGTACTGTGATGTGCTAGTGTTGGTGCTGGTGTTGTGATGCGCTGTGCTGTGCTAGTGTTGGTGTTGGGTTGGTGCTGGTGTTCTAATATGCTGTGCTGTGCTACTGTTGGTGTTGTGTTGGTGCTGGTGCTGTGATGTGCCGTAGTCTGCTGTGCTAGTGTTGGTGTTGTGTTGGTGTTGTTGATGTGCTGTGCTGGTGCTATTGTTGTGCTGTGCTTCGCTAGTGTTGTGATGTGAAGTACTGTGATGTGCTAGTGGTGTGTTGGCGCTGGTGATTTGATGTGCTGTACTGTGCTGTGCTATTGTTAGTGTTGTGTTGGTGCTGGTGTTGTGATGTACTGTGCTGTGCTAGTGCTGGTGTTGTGTTGGTATTGTTGCTGTGATTTGGCTGGTGCTGTTGTTGTGTTGTGCTGTGCTAGTGTTGGTGCTGTTGTTATGCTGTGCTTCGCTAGTGTTGGTGTTGTGCTGGTGCTGTTGTTGTGCTGGTACTGTTGTGCTGTGATGTGCTAGTGTTGGTGTTGTGTTGGTGTTGGTGTTGTCATGTGCTGTACTGTGGTGTGCTAGTGTTGGTATTGTGCTGGTGCTGTTGTTGTGGTGTGCTAGTGTTGGTGTTATGCTGTGATGTGTTGTACTGTGGTGTGCTCGTGTTGGTGTTCTGTTGGTGTTGTGTTGGTGTTGGTATTGTCATGTGCTGTATTGTAGTGTGCTAGTGTTGGTGTGTGGTTTCGTAGTGGGGACCTCCAGCTGTGATTCAGCGCGGACAGAAATCCAATAGACTACATCACGATTCCAGCTGCATTGTGGGATGCGTCAGAGCAACCCCCCCCCCCCCCCCAGAAGCACATGGCACATGCTAATACACTGGGTGGAGCTATGAAATGTGATAGTTTCAGTTCATCTCAGCTCTTGTTTGAAACATAGAATACCAACTAAAATATATATACCAAATTAAGATATTAATCTTTTATCCAGCATTGCCTTTACATCAATATAATCAGGACATCTCATGCCAGGTGCATTTAGATTTTTTTTAATCTAGGCACTCAGACTAGTGTTAGAGCCATAGCCAGAGTCATTTTACTCTTTTTTTTCATGTTTGTATTTATATCCTATGGTTAATGACATATGTAGAAATAGAAAATGAGTAGGGTTTTTAGCAGTTATATATTTCTTTGAAACAAGGTTTTGTTGACACATTTGACATTTTAATATTTAGAACAAGAATTACTTCTGGCTAACCAATGGTGATGTAAACATCAGCCTGTAAAGTGACTGAAATTGTATGTTTCTTAGCTCAAAATGTTTAATTTTTTAGAGTTGTCTTAATCATATTCATTATATTATTATATTGCATCCTTTCGTCCATTTTTGTGCCAAATTGTTATGTATTTCTATTTATTTTTAATAATATGCCAGTTTTGCCCTACGCGTATCGGCAAACTCAATGGCCATATGCCGTACTCAATGCATTGTCAATGGCAGTGAGCAATCTCCATACAGAAAAAGTAAAATATTGATAAAACCATACCACCTAGGCACAAAACGCTTGGAACACATATAGAAAACATGTTTAACAAAAAGATTATATTAAATTGATAAGGTTAGGGTTTTGGATTTCTATTAATTTTGAATACAACTGACGTTTTTCACTGTGGGTATCGGCAAACTCAATGTCCGTACGCCTTTGCTTTGCTCCCAAGGTCGTTTTTAGCGCACGAGCAGTCGGAACCGTGATGTAGTCTATAGGAAAATACCCGTAGTACGCAAACAGAGAAAGACCAAGGAATGCACTCCAAATTTCTGACGACGTAAGGAGGACTGCCACGTGTGAACACACACTAAGGGTGTGTACTGTGCGACCTATGTTTCTGGTGGTCATCAGCTACACATACTACAATGAGCAATGCAGGTTTATTTCGGGGGCCATGAGTTCTGGGCCCGTATTCATGTAGTGGTGCCAGGCGTAGCTGGTGCTACACACTAGCTCTGGGGTAGCACGGGGCCGGTAAATTAGGTCAAGTCGTATTCACCGATGTCAAAGCCGGGGCGGATAGCTAACCGTGAAGTTTTTATAGAATTGGGAAATCCCTCGAGTCGACAATATGAATAACACCGCCAATGCGGCGGCGTTATTATTGGTTCGAATTTAGGGTTAAATTGATCAAATTTCACTTATGGCGTACATAATTCTGTTAAATATGACAGCATTGAATAGATTTGGGCCTAATATATTGCCGCCGATGTGGCGGCGGCAGCGGCGGTGCTGGTGGCTGTGCTGATTTGTTTCCTTTATATTCGTTGAGTCGACAATATGAATAAAGCCGCCAATACGGCAGCGGCATTATTATCGGTTCGAATTTAGGGTTAAATTGATCAAATTTCAATTATGGCGTACATAATTCTGTTAAATATGACAGCATTGAATAGATTTGGGCCTATTATATTGCCGCCGATGTGGCGGTGGCGGCCATGTTTAATTGACGTTCGACAGTATGGATATCGACGTCAATGCAGCGGTGGCGATTTGCTCGAATTTAGGGTTAATTTTATCAAATTTCACTTATTGAGTATGTAATTCTGGATAATATGATAGCATTGAATAGATTGAGAGCCACACACGCACACTAACCAGCGCGGCTAGCAGTTAAACCTGACTTGAAATCAGGGTAGCTTAGCCTAGGCTACCGTCGGTGGCTAGCGCTGGCACAGGCACATGAATACGGATTTTCCACCGTTAGCCGTGTGGGGCTACCGTAGGCGCGGTTAAGGCCCTGGCACCAGCACATGAATACGAGCCCTGAAGTTTTCAATATGTTGCCTACAGTCCATTAGACTGTTGGCATTTTATCCAAGTGAGGTCTGACCTTTTGTTCTGAACCTACATTGATATTCAGCTCCTCTATGGGTGTGTGTATGTGCCTGTAAGTGTCAGAAAACGCGGATGCATGTGTGTGCGCACGTGTGTATAGACGGTGGGTGGTGGGAATTAGTGAGACGGCCGTTATTACAAGCAATGGTGTGTCCCAATAGTGTAGCCAATAACTAGTAAAAAGCCAAGGTCACCACAAGTTCAAGTCAAACGACTCTGACACTCAAGTGTCCGGACCATGTAATTATGTGTTTATGGTCCTACTCCCAGTACAGCATTCTTGGTATCATTACAGGTCCGTGGTCCAAAGGTAGATATCGTATAACGCCGAACCATTCTCCACTGGGACCCGAATGTATATATATATATATAAATATGTGTATATATATCCACATGGGGATACATATATATGAATATATATATATCCACGTATATACACATATATACACATATATACACATATGTACACATGTACACATATATACACATATACACATATGATATATACACATATATGCACATATATGCACATATATACTCATATATACACATATATACACATATATACACATGTATGCACATATATACACATATATACAAATTATAATATATACACATATAACATATACACATATAATTTATAATATATACACATATATACACATGATATATACACATATATGCACAAATGTACACACATATACACACATATACACACATATACACACATATATATACACATATATACACGTATATACGCATACAGTAAAACCTCTCTAAATCGACAGACCATGGGAACGACTTTAAATGGTCCATTTTGGGAGGTGGTCGATTTAAGGAGGTGTGTTTATCGGTACAATGGTATTTCATTGGCGATCGTTTGGAACCCAAACAATGCGATCGATATAGGGGGTGGGTAACGTGTGGAGGTGGTCGATTAGAGAGGTTTTACTGTATATACACATATACACATATGTATACATATACAAATATACATACATATACGCATATATGCACACACATACATATGCACACACATAATATATAGGCCTTTTATTTAGTGTTGTCTAATTAATTTGCACTTCTATAGAAGACCCTAGCTACAAAAGCTCCTCACTCCATCGTAACCCTGCTCCACTCATTCTGCCATACAACATTTAATCAATTCTGCCAAGGTTTCCAATAATATCTGAAATAATATACTCCAAATAGCTTCTCTCGTTTTTAGCAGCCAAAACTGTTAAGGGCTGAACGTGATGTCGGCACAAACCATTTCCACTTGTCACTTGATGAACACCACTACTCGTTGACCTAAAGAATTCGCCGGCTAAGTCTTTCAGATGCACAAAGTCCATTGTTTCTAGGAGTACCACAAAGTCTACACTCATGCTTCTATAACTTATAATATAAGGAGCTATCGCCGACGCTCTAAGTGTCTAAAGAAGCTATATTCGGAATGTTCAGCATTGAATTGCTCCCTTTGGGAGACCCCATCCGCATCCCCCCCACCCTCCACCCCATCCACCCGCCTCTTTGGAGGTGGCGGTGGGCGTGGGGTGGAGAGGGAGTTGTGTTTTAAAAACGAAATTCAATTCGCTCAGTGAATTGTTGATGAACCGAGCGGCTCGGTACACAAAGGTCAGTGGCAGGCACAAGTACTGTCCCCACCCCCTAGTGGCATTCAGATAAATGCCATCGTTGTGAACCTGTACGTGTCTACCTTGCAACTGCCGGGTTCGGGGCGTACCCACTAACTAGTACAATTGACTGCATCGGCGCAAGGCCCTGACTGTGCATTATTTATAACCTTTGAGAGACATTTATAAACTGAGTTTTATCACACTTTGTGTTTGTTTTGTTATTCTTTCACTTCCCTACCCTTTTCCGCCCCGACTTTTGTTTCCCGTGGGTCTTGGTTGGTTGTTGGAGTTTTACGTCATGGCAAAATCTAAAGTCATATACATACATATATATATATATATATACACATATCAGGACGGGTTCTGACTTGTGACAGTGCAAACTCATGGTGGCTTTTCCGTGCAGTCCCACTGGGAGACCAGGCCACCCACACCATGACCTGATATCCCACTCAGTCACATTATCATGACACTGAGCCAACCAGTCCTCACCCTATCCTAATAATAGTAATAATGCTGGGCGCCTGGCTAGAAAGCGACAAGTTTCAATTATTAAGTCATTGGTTTGACTCAACAAGGGTTTGAACCCGTGGGTTCCAATGCCACGATCTACCAAAACAGGAGACGGTCGCTCAACTCATTCGGCCATTCCGTCTGGTCCCACGGGTCTTGTATTGTGCTGTATGTTGATGCGATTGTGGACCATAAATTAGACACAGATTGGAGAAACGCTTGTTGAAAATGCGAACTACAGAGGAAGCCGCTGCATATCAAAGCATTCCCCACCCCCTCTCTCACATATCCCACAGCACATCCCTCTTCTCTCTCCTGTCCACGGATGTGTATGTGTGTCATTATTGCCATTGTGTTTACTTTTGCTACAGAGGTTGCAATACAGCATGTACAAGTTCTGATTCTTAGCTGTATCAATTGTATGCACACGCAAATATATATATGAACATATATATAAATGTTGTGGGTTGGTGAAACACTACACCTAGAGCAGGATTCGAACTAGATAAAGGATTCACCAGGTACTCGCAGTCGCAGTACACGGGTGAATACCAACCCTATATAAAAACAGTCAAAAAAGCGGGTTACTGAATTGAGAGCCTAATTTCACAATCTAAGAAGCAACATTTATTCTTTACATATGTCTTATTGATAGCCCGCTACCTTTGAGTTGAAAAATATAATATAATATCTAGTTTAATAAGATTTAAAAGTGAAATCGACGGTGTTCTGCGGCCGCCATCTTTGCATTCTCTCCCATTCCACCAACTCTGTGCCTATATGAGTAGCCATTTGATCATGGAGCCACAGTTTCTAGGTCATGTTCTATACTAAACCTATTTTCACCCGTATTTACACTACGTTCTCCTTCACCCATGTACTACAAGTACCAGGTGAATCTTTTATCTAGATTCGAACCTACACTTTACCACCATCCTGGTGGCCACAGAATGCTAATTATTACGCTAACTAGGTCCCCAGGTCCACGCCTTCCTGTCTATGTAGCTCCTTGTTTGTGAGGTCAGTTCGGGTTTGGTTGTTGTTGTTTTACGTCCTAACAACATCTAAGGTCATATCAGGAGGGGTACCGACTTGTGACAGTGCGCACATATATATATATGTTATATATATATACATACATATATATATATACATATATATATATATACAGTACAACCCCGTTAAACCAAGTTCGGTTAATCCAAATTATCGGTTAATCCAAAGAGAATTGTTGGGCCCCAGGCTACTTCCGGTACAGTTAAATCAAACTTTCATGTGGTTATAAGTTCATCTGAGACCCCACTGACTTTTTTATATGATAAATGGTCGTATTTTTCCGGGCCGCCGAAAAAGGTTTGGGTTAACCGATTGTTTGGTTTAAGTGAGCTTGGTTTAACAGGGTTATACTGTATATACATAAAAAACACAATAATCCAAGCGTCCACATACATCGTATATTACATTCATAATGCACCTGTGTTTTTGCCAAAGCCAAGTCAAAGTCAAAGCGAAAGCTCGGTTAAACCAATGATCGGTTAATCCAAACAAATTTCTAGGGTCCCTTCAAGTTTGATTTAATGGAGTTATACCGCATATATATGCTGTATAAGAATGCTGTATAAGAACCTGGAATATTCCTCCTTTCCCTCATCACTCACTCAGCTCCATGGACTGAGGGAGGGTGTCATACTCATAGTCGATGGTGGCGCCACCACCCCTACACACTGTAACCGCCACTCACTGTACTGTGTAGGTTTGAATCCTGGTCTAGGTTTAATTTTTGTATATATATATATGATGTATAATGCACTATGCGAGTATAAAGGAGCAGAAGGGAATTATTTGTTATATATATATATTACCGATTATTCTGTGTACTGCCTCCTCGCCCCTCCCCCCCCCCCCCCCCCCATGCTCATGACCAGTGGTGCCGCCACCGACCTCCTCGCACCTAGCGGGCGCGGGAAACCCGACTCACATCGGAGGATATATATATATATATATTAGCTGCGCTATAGTACTAATAATAAAGACAAGACACATATATATGTAAATGGAGTGAGTAATAAACTCTGGCTGGCCTCTAAGACCCCCAATCTTTTATTTAAAGAAAAAATCAGGTGGAAGTGACCAACCGGTATTGCTTACCTGTCCCTACAAGCAATAGCGTTGCAAGCCGCTCTAACTGCAGCACACAGAACCTTCCAGAATCAGCACACAATAGATTCCTCTGAAGCGCTTACATAATACTTGCATAAAGGTGAACATTTATGCATATATATACAGTAAAACCTCTCTAACCGACCAGCTCCACAGATGGACCACTCTCGTATATCGATTGCTTTATTTGGGTCCCAACAATACCATTTTAACCATATTCTAACTCCCTAACCCGACCACCTCCCTAAATGGACCGCTTAGAGTCGGTCCCAAGGTCGGTCGAATCTGTTATACCTCTCAGCTACCAACACCCACTGTAAACCCCCCTTTAACTGGCCACTCTCTGCTCCTCCCCCCCCCCCCCCCCCCCCCCTGCTGGGAACCGTGACCAACTGTTTTCTTTCATTCCCTTCACATATGTTTAAATATAGAGAGAGAGGTGGGTCTTGTCCCTCCCGTCAGACTATATCAACAAAGCAATGCTTGCAATGGTTATAATATTGACATACCGAGAACCTATTACTGGAAGGGATGGGGGGTTTGATTTTAATTTCTGCTTATTGTGGTTTCTGCTTATCATAACTGCAGCTGAATTAATGGGTATGTGTGGGTCAACTGTTGGGAGATGAGTGTCAGAGTACGTGGAGTTGCGGAAATGAGTGAGAATTAAGTGATTCAGTTCAGATTAAGATTAAAGCTGCATAGTCCCATGAAAACAAACAATCCTCAAATCCAAAACACTTACCTGTATTTGATCCTGCATATCTAGCTTAGTTGCTGCATAGATGGGGAGACAAAGCCAATTTAACAGAATATATAACGACTGAAGTCTATGGTCTCCCTATTTGTATGTGCTTTCCAACTTAACTTGACATGTTTTCACTTCAAATATATCGAGAGTTAGCAAGCTATAATTTTTTTTATGAACTTACTTTCATTTTTTCAGACTAATGCAAAATGCAGTAAAAAGCCTCTCTAAATCGAGCGACCATGGTACCGACTTTCAGTGGTCCATTTATGGAGGTGGTCGGTTTAGGGAGTTAGAAATAGAATATCCTGACAACGGTATTGTTGGGACTCAATGTCCATTATCTAAGTCCAAATCGCTGTGTAATTTATCGGACGGAAAGATTTGGCCACTTGAAAATGATGTGTATCTTGGTGTGTGGTGTATAGGGCTTGTCCCGTGCATAACTGAACTAAACAGCACACTGATAAGTTATTGTGGTAATATATGTGGGCGTTGAGATTCGCAGTAGTCCATTTCTCCATATTAACAGATATATATGTATCTGTATTAAGGTTGTTGTTGAAGATTTATACTGCCTATCATGGATAAGCCTGAATAGGCTTGTTTTCACCATTAGACAGGTTTTCGATAGAAAGCCCGAGCCTACACTTTTACCGACCCAAGGGATTTTTAACCTCCCACACCACATAGACATGGTATGAGAGCAACTGGCCTTTGATTACACTGTAAATTATACACAGCAGTTGAAATCCAAATTGGCAGAGATGGGGGCACGGGGAATCAAACCACCAACCTTCAGATTAGGAGTCCGACCTAGAAAAAAGTCAGACACTCTAACCACTCCGCCACAGAGATCTGTATTAAGGTCATTATATAATCAATTAAAGCTGCATAGTCCGATGAAAACATCAACTTTTCAAAACCAAAACAAGTATCTCAATTTGGTTCTACATATCTAACTTAAATACTGGTGCATTTGTTAAACATTTGTCACCGCATAGAAGGGAATACAGAGGCTATTGCTGCAGAAACCTATGGTGTCAGAATTTTGGCATGCTTGCCAAAATTAATTTTGCTTGTTTGCACTTCAAATATCTCAAAAGTTAGCTATGTAAAATAAAAGTTACTTCAAGTGAAAGTAGGGTAGATTATAACGATCACCCTAATATGTTTATCATGAAATAATATCCCACTCAGTCACATTATCCTGACACTGAGCCAACCAGTCCCTGCCCTATCCTATAAATGCCGAGCGCCTGGCTAGGAAGCGACAAGTATCAATTTTTACGTCATTGGTTTGACTCGACCAGGGTTCGAACCCACGACCCCACGATCTACCAGCACGGGAGACGGGCACTCTACTCATTCGGCCATCCCGTCTTATATATGTATATATGTATATATTTAGTTATTACGGTCAAGGACACTGGTTTAATGCACTGGGCGAGGACAGTGCTTATTTACTTACTGCTCCTACTATATTCTTTTATAATTCAAATTGTGTTTAATGTGTCATGGTATAATGCACATCCATATAAAAGATATATAATTATCTTGCAATCATATTTCCATTTTTCTTATTTCTGTATTTTTTCTGAGATAAATATATTAGATCAATCACTAGTATCTACTTTACATTAGTTCAAAGGTACTTTTATTTTAAATGGTAAACTTTTGAGATATTTTGAGTGCAAACATGGAAAATTAGTTTTGGCAATCTTGCCAAAACTCTGACACCATAGCCTTCTGCAGTAACATGTTCTGTTAAATTGACTCAGTATTCCATTACACGCAGAAACAAATGCTTAATAAGTGCATCAGTATCTAACTTAGATATGTAAAATCAAATCTAGATAATTGGTTTGGTTTTTAAAATTTGATATTTCATCGGACTATGCAGCTTTAATCTACGTGGGAAAAAGTACGAAAGAGTCCCCGAAGACTTGTGACTCCTGCCTCTGATGCTCATCATTACTAGAATAAGGCAATGATTGGGAGGTTAAAGTATAATGTTAAAATTGAATAGTCCGATGGAAGCAACATTTTCAAACGAAAACACTATATTTGACCCTGCATTTCCAACTTAGAAGTTAGATGTTGGCACTCTTATTAAACACGTGTTTCAGCCTAGAACATAGAAGGGAATATTATGTCATTTTGTAAGAGCATGGTTGTGCTGAATATAAGCAGAGAGCGTGTATATAGATGAGAGGGACAACTCCCGAGAAAATCGGTAACACAGGCTACAGTGTCGCCTCTCGCAGTTATTGTTGAACAAGCTTTGAGTTTGATGGTACGTGCAGTGCAAAACATTAGTTTTATTCAAAATTAATAGAAATGCAGGAGCCTAACCTTATCAATTTAATATAATCTATTCATTGAATATGTTTTCTATATGTATTCCAGTCAGTTTGTTTCTATGTGGTGTGGTTTTAGAGATATTTCACTTTTTCTGTACCAAGATTGCTCGCGGCCATTGACAATTCATTGAGTTTGCTGGTACGCACAGGGCAAAATGTCAGTTTTATTCAAAATTAATATAAATGCTGAATACTAAGCATATAAATTTAATATAATCTGTTTATTAAACATTTGATTTGTTGGTCTGCCAAACAGTTTGTTTCTAAATTGTGCGGTTTTAGAGATATTTCACTTTTTCAGTACGAAGATTGCTCACGGACATTGACAATGCCTTGAGTTTGACAGCTGTGTCATATACTGTTCAACAACCACCACTTGGAGCGCCACAGTCGGCAGCTGTTACACGGTCTAGTATGAGAGTTGTCCCTCTCATCTATATACACGCTCTCTGATATAAGTCCATGTTGGTCAGCATTTCGATGTGCACGTCAAAATTCAATAACTTGTTTTCACTTCAAATATATCCAAAATTATCTCAAATTATGGCCGAAACTGAGAACCATCGGATTATGCAACTTTCTACAACTCAATGTGGCATAAGGGGAACGGTACTAGTACTAGTAGTATCATTAGTATCAGTGCCTTAGTGAGGAAGCACTATAAAGTCACGACGAGTGTGCAAGATGGTACCCGTTTCGATATGAAAGTAGATCTTGCTAGGTCGTAGAATCACATACATATTTATACAGTAAAACCTCTCTAACCGACCACCTCCACAGATCGACCACTCCACTATATCGATCGCTTTACTTAGGTCCCAATAATGCCATTGTAACCATATTCTAACTCCATAAACCGACCACCTCCCTAAATGGACCACATACAGTCGGTCCCAAGGTCGCTCGATTTAGAGAGGTTTTACTGTGTGTCTATATAATGATCTATAGATATAGATATAGATGTAGATATAGATGTAGGTATAGATATAGATATAGATATAGATAAATATATAAAGATATAGATATATATATATATATATGAGACTGTCTCAATAGGTGCTAAGCAATATGGGACAAAACTTTGTCCATAGTAACGATCAACACACTATCTACTTATGCATTTGCTCAGCATAAACTGATTTGTTTTTTACATGGTGTTTCATAATCCCAATAGAATACATATTGATTTGAAGCAAATGTCCTTGTATTTTCAGTGTAACCATTTCTGTGCTGTTTTGTGTCAATCGTTACTATGGACAAAAAAAAAGAAGAGCTAGCACCTTTTGAGACAGGCTCATATACACACCAGATGCGGTGGCCGAATTGGGATAGTGCAGGTTTCCCGGACGGAAGGTCGTGAGTTTAAATCCTGGTCGAGTCAAACCAGTGACATACATAATTGATACTTGTACCTAGCCTAGCGTTCGGTATTGCTGGGATGGGGTATGGACTGGTTAGCTCAGTGTATAAATATAGCTCAGTGTCAGGATAATGTGACTGGGTGGGATACCAGGTCATGGTGCCAGCGGCATGGTATCCCAGTGAGACAGCACTATAAAGTTGACATAAGTGTGTACTGTCACTTCACTTGTTGTCCGGACTCAACGCCATCCACACCTTTTCTATCTCCCTTCAGCT